>OY755242.1:75523766-75633766 GCA_963576725.1 Azorinus chamasolen | reverse complement strand
CAGAGTGGTGAGTGGAAAGAGAGAACAAAGAGAGATATACAGATAGACATACATACTGATAGAGAGACAGCCAGATACGCAGAGACACAGAGGCAGACAAAGAGAGCGTGAGAGAGAAAACTAGACAGAAAATGAGACACAGACAGACAGACACAGAGAGATAAACAGACAGACAGACACAGAGACAGGAAAAGGGACAGAGAATGACAGACAGATACAGACAGAGACAGACAGACAGAAACAGACAGACAGAGACATGGAAAGAGAAAGCGTCAGAGACATACGGGCAAAGAAACAGAGACACATAGAAAGACAGACAGTGACAGACAGAGTCAAAGAGAAAGACAGGAAGAGACAGAGGGCAGAGAGAGACAGAGGCTTGAGAGAATCATGGGGAAACATTGAGATGAAAAAGGAGAAAGTGAGCGACAGAGAGACCGACACGGAAATACCGGGAGGAGAGATAGTGAGAGAGAGAGAGCGATGATAGACATATAGAGAAATGAGAGAAAGAGAGTGAGATTGCGAGATAGAAAGATGAGAGAGAAAGGCAGACAGACAGAGAAAAAGACATACATAAGGACATACAAACATACAGAGAAACACGGAGACAGACAGACAAAAAGACAGACAAACAAACAGAGACATAATGTTATACAAACAGACAGACAGTCAGACAGACAGACCCACAGACAAACAAACATTCGGAGGGGTGAGTGGTGAGATAAAAAGACATACAGAAAGACAGAGACATGGCAAGAGACAGGGACACAAACAGAGAGCCGTATAAAGAGACACAGACAAACAGACAGTGGCAATGACAGCGATTGAGAGAGAAACATGCAGAGAGCAGAGAACAGACAAACAAACAGAAAGAAAGACAGTCAGAGAGACATATACATTGATAGAGAACTAGAGAGAGAGAAGAGGAGAGAGGAGGGAGAAATAGACACACAGACAGAGGGAAACAGAGAGAGTGAGAGTGAGAGCTAAACAGGGAAAGAGAGACATACAGATATAGATCGAGGCAGACAGACAGATACAGAAAGACAGACAGACAAACAGACAGACAAACAGTCCGACAGACGAAAATATCTCTCAGTATATGTATGAACATGTTGAAAATTAGAAATACAAAAAAAAGAATAAATCCAGTCAGTTCTAATATAACTTGAGAATCAATGATATTTACAAATACGAATATGTACATGTATTTCGAGTTTCAAGCACTAATGCTAGAAAGGTGAGAATGAGGGGAGGAGAGACAGTAACATATAGACATAGACAGACAGAGACAGACATACATACAGACAGAGATAGCGATATAAAGAGAAGGAGAATAAAGAGAGAGCGAAAGAGATATATATATATAGATATGGGAAAAGGACATATAGAGTCAGTCAGACAGAAAACAAACGGGTTGACAGACGGTCAGACAGACGGAGAAACAAATAGACAGAAAGACTGTATGACAGACAGACAAACAAATATACATATACATATACAAACAGACAGTCAGACAAACAGACAAATAGACACTCGGAGGGGTGAGCGGAGAGAGAAGGGGACTGACAGTGATAGGGACAGGGACACAGACAGACAGACAGACGGATAGACAAAGACTTACAATGAAGGAGACAAAGGCAAGGACAGAGAGACAGAGAGACTGATTGTGAAAGAGACAGATAGGGGAAAAGGCAAACAGATAGACAGAAAGACAGACATAGATAGGGGCACAGGGGGGGGGGGGCATTTCGTGGGTCTACATGGTCTAAAGGTCACAAAAAATGATTGGGTCGATTTAGTGTTATACTACATACAAGGGGTCTAACTTCCCATTCGCAAATTGTCTGTAAATATGCATAAATGTTATATTGACGGAGTAGATATAACAGAACATTCACCAAAAGAATTATTCAAATAAGAAAAAATAAAAATAAATAAATGGCTATAGCTGGATTCGAACCCGCGCCTGATTCTACAAAAAAACCATTTAATCACTCTATCTAGAGACTTCGTGCTTACCGATTACGCCACTGAGGCCACATACAAAGTTACATTGATTTGTCCGGTCTTTTAATTTAATTCAACGCTGGCGAAACACGTTTTTGATAAAATCAAGCCAGGAAGCAAATATTGACAGATAAATAGTAAATGTTTTCTTTTCACTCTCATGATATTTTGATTGATAAACTCTTACAGGGGCGGTGATTGTCATAGACCTAAATATAGCCTGTTCAGTTCATCGATTTATGAGTGACGTTAGCCCTAACTAAAAATAGAAACCGAGACGACGGAACTCGAATTTGACCAGAGTATGGAAGGGAATCGCCGCCAAAAATAATTTTTAACAGACATGCTGCATGTTGTAGTTTCTTAAATGCAAAGTTTACATCTGCAAACACAACTGCGATTCATTTTTCAAGAATCCGTCATGTTAAAATGCACCATGTTACGCAACACGTTTATCTTCACATTTTAACATGTTACATGTACTATGGAGCGGTACTTGGGCCAAACTTATAGTTATGATGCTGGTTGTTAATTTAGATATAAATCTCATTTCGATGTTGTTAAATACAATTTATATATTTCCGTTTTTCAAAAATCTTATATTCCATTCGCACTCTCAGAAGCTAGCCGCCTTATTCTACATGCCTCATTCTATATTCTTCATTCTGTATTCTTAATTCTTATCGCTAAACGCTAAATGGTCTCCTATGGAAGCTGTCTGTTCTGGGTGTACTCTGTTTGCAGATGCGTCAAAATGCGCTTACAGAAGGGAAAGGGTTAAAGGAATGCCACGGGTATAAATTAGATTATTCATGCTTTTTTTAAAATTGTTTTAAAAAAGCTTCCAAGCTACTGTACAGCACATTAGCAGATCTAGATCTACAGTAGTAAATGTATTTTAGAATAGATCTAGATCTATCTAGATCATATCAATATCAACTAGATCTACATCTATTCACAATCATCTAAAATTTAAATATATCTAGATCCTTGATCTAGATCTAAATCGTTGGGATTTAACTATGCCGAGTCGTAGATCTTCTATTTTTCGGGAAGATAACAAATCATAACTTTAGATAGTTTGGAACATTGTTTGGTATTTTTCTCTCATTAGAAGTGTTCTTGTTATGGTATAAATCATATCGTTGTTGATAAGTGTAACAGGAATGTTAAAAAACATGCAGCCAGACTGGGGCTAACCCGGGATCCTGACTTACTGGGCCACGGTGATCAGGGTCTTCACGGTGTATCTTTCAAAATCATCTAGCAAATTTATACCTTATGTGTAATGAATGGAATCTACAGTTAAACAATGTTGGACCATTCCTCTTTTGAATTTCAATATTCAAATGTTTAATCCTTACAAAGCAACAGAATAATAAGAACCTTTTCATACTTATACAAGTCATAAACATACGTTTATTTGTATAAAACTCTTTACTTCAAATGAACACCTTTGCAAACAGAATAGTCTCAGATCAGATAGCTCAAGTAGAAGCTATTTAATCAGTGGGTCTGTCCTGTTTGCGTATCCCATTTCCAAATATTTTACCGTATACATGTATAAATATTGTTGACGCCTTTGCCACAGAGTAAACCAATATCTGAATGCTCTTGTAGGACCATCTGCTCAGGGTCTGCTCTGTTTGCTCAACTCTTTCCCTTGTATAATTGCCCTTTCACAAATTTGCAAACAGTAGACCCAGATCAGAATGCTCATATAGGAGCCGTCTGATCAAGGTCTGCTCCGTTTGCTTTTGACATGATATAGCTCTGATTTTACAGTTTTTGTCGGAGCAAAAACAATCATTGGGAAGTTTAGTTTAATAATTCAGCTAATAAATATTATTTCTTTAATACATGAATAGTGATGAGGAAAGGGTTAAGATGAAATATCAGATATGATTCTTGTCCCTGCCATGGCAAAAACTGTTCAAGTGCTGTTATAACAATTAACCCTTCGCTTGCTATTCACGTCAATATACATACCTGTAAATAGTGAAGACCCAGATGAGCCAGCTCCTGCAGGAGCTATCTCATCAGGGTATGCACTATTTACAAAGTGATTGTGCAACCAGTGCACTCCACAGCAGTGATTGCTCAGTAAAATACTTGTGCAGTGAATATATATGTAATTATACAACAGGGCATTGGTAAAGAAGGAGAAATGTATTTTAAAATTCAGCAAGAGAAGTGTTAAGCTACACATTTAATTAATATTCATTATGTAATTATTTCTTACATGAATATTCATGAAATAAAGGGTTAAAATAATAAAAGGTCATATAGATACATGTATATTGATAATTCTTGATTTAGAATAAATTATGTTTCGAAACCCTTTGTTCCATGAAAACATGACATCATAAATATTGATTGTATTTTTTTTCATAATGGCTATCACAAGAAATTTGGGTCATGGCTGAAAATATTTGATCATTTAAATTAAATATTATTCCATGAGCAAACTGAGCAGGCCCCAATCAAACGGCTGTCACATCATTCTGTCTGATATTGATATACCCTTTTTGCAAAGGTATATCAATTGAGCAATGTTATTGGAGAGGGACAATAAAAATTATTAGAAACCAGGTGCGGATCCAGGATTTCAGATTAGGGGTGTGGGGGCGTAGAAATGTTTTTGGAAGTGTGTGTGTGGGGGGGGGGCGTAGATTTTTATGTTTGATGACATAAATAAATAGTGTGTTTGTAATACATGTTGAAAAAGAGCTTAATCCTACTGAATCATTGTTTTATTGATTTTTAGTAGATACAACGACCACTAAATTACATCAATTATTTTTAACCAGATCCAATAGGAGCTTTCTGTTTTACTTTCACCATGCTTTAAGCAGCCACCTGCTCGAAATACCAACTAATTTACACACGTAAGTGGACGTTATAGAGAGGTCTTACTGTATATAGATATAAAATATTACTAAAAAAATGTTTTGGCAATTTTCGGGGGGGGGGGGGCGTACGCCGGCTCCGCCCCCTCTAAATCCTCGCCTAGAAACAGACATTTAGCCGTTATTTTATATATCACCATCTGATTGTTGTTCCTTGTATACCACTCATACAGTGTTAACCCTTTACTCCATCAATACGCCTTTCTGTGTCTTTGAAAACAGTGTAGACCCAGACCAGATGACTCCTGTTGGAGCCGTTTGATCAGGGTATATACTGTTTGCTTATGAGTTTATGGCATATATAGATCTGACTACAGATTTTGCTATGGCCAACTTCATGTGTTTATAAAGCCATTATAAGAATTCAGCTCATCAATATTCATGATGTCATTTTTTCTTGCATGAATATTTATGGAGTAAATGCTTAGCTGATATCAAAACTTGATCGCTATGACATGTCAACTTTTACAAACTGAGCATCATCTATTAGGTTGATCATCAAACACCGGCTGTTTGTATCCAAAGCAGTTCAGTACATAGTCATGTAGATTATTCATATTCAAAGGCTTGCTTGTTGCTCATTTTTACGAAACGTTAGCATACATGTAGCTTTTGCTTTTTGATATGTCCCAATGTTTTGAAAAAACATCAAGCTTCAGAGTCCTGACCAGCTCTCTCATCATGACGAACTATTTTCCAGTTTGGAATCACCATCATACTGTCTTTGACCCAATTTCTTTACAATAAAATGGTACATATACATTTATCCAAATTTTCTTCATATATATATCACGGGAAAATTCCATCTGGAGATCATTTACAATTCATATACACTGTATCACAAAGACTGCACCAACTGATCAAGCTTTTCATACTTAGATGAATTCTTGCTTAGATGTTGATAAATATGTTACATTGGTCTTGCTTTGTGGTGACAATAACTGTATTTTGAAATTGAAAGCTCTTTGTCAATAAAGCAATCATATTCTCCATAGTTCTGGCAATTGAAGCAAAGTAGGCACTGTTCCAGAAAACTGCATGGCATGTCATGTCCTTGTTTGTGTCAATGTGGGTCAAAATTCCTCTCACCTGCAAATAAAATTAGGTTTTTATGATAAAAAAGGATTAATAAGTATAACCCTTTATGTAAGACCCTGAGACATCTATAGGAGCTGTCTGAATTGGGTCTACATGTTCTTTGTAAGAAAAATATCGGAAAATGCGTCAATATGAGGTAAAGGGTTAACCCTAATAATATATGCTCAATATTAGCACATGAACACAGGAATGTTTGGCCATGGCAGAAACTGTAGCCTCATATCTATAGTATGCCAGAAGCAAACATAACAAACCCTGATCAGACGTCTCCTAAAAGGGCTCTCTGATCTTGGTCTACTCTGTTGGCTAAAGCGCAGAAAGGTGTATTTATGGTGTAATTTGTTAATAAAACCGAGTCTCTTCACCCTCTCCAAGTTATATGTTTATTACAAATATCAATATCTAATGAATACATGTACTAGTATTCATGGCCAAAATAGTTATAATGAAATATGGAACGTGAGGCATTCAGAGACATATACATACATGTCTCTGTAACATTGTAGCCATTTTACGAAGAATAAATATATATTTCTAATCCTATTAGCAAACAGAGCAGATCCTGATCTAGTGTTATCAACGAGCTTAAGGCATCATACTAATTTTGTGATGGTTGCCGTCTGCCGGGATATCGTTAAAACCGAAAGAAGCACGATATCACCATTTAGAGTACACAAACATACATATATGTGAACTAATAATCTGAAAATGGGTGATCCCTCGAAATAAAAGTAGAAATGCAAAAAGAGAAAATTGCAGACTCGGTTTTATTGAGTCTGTTCATGAGTAGTAATTAAAAGTGCAACACTACTCACGCCCCTAGCACCGGCTTAAGCAGTATTCAATTTTCAAAACTAATAACATGAAAACTAATGATCCCGAAGGACCAGAAAATATAACAACCATGATCAGACGGCTCTTATTGGCTTATTGTATTCTGTATTATATACAGATAACATAAACATCCTTTTAACATCATTAACGTAAATAGCAAGGCAACTTAATCATGTTACAGTCTATTATCTCCAATGAGCCCCAGTTGGTACATAATCTACATGTTACTGATGTATATAGAACAGTATGGGCCTACACATCGCAAAATATATATTCTGTATGCAGTCTGCAGACATTTAAATCTTTATCATTTCAATTGAATAATTAACTGACTTATAAAGCCGGCCGTTGTTTTTCATTGTATTAAATTGTTGTACAAGAAGCGTTTTAAACTTTGATAAAGTTTAAATAATCATTCTATGCTGGGATTACCTACCTTCTAGCAGTAGACATTTTATCAGTGCACTCTACAGTCTGGTTCTCGGCCATTCATTTATAAAGAACTGGTTCCCTGTTGAGGCGAGTTTTCACCGCGTGAAATGTTGTACTTGTCAACTTTACACATTACATGTCGACTTCCGCGACGTGTAGGATGTACGCGTGAAACGTTTCACAGTTTGAAGAAATGTATTCGTTCAGTGTAAAAATAAACATGGGAGCAGTTGCAAGATGTGAAACTTCTGGACTTTCAACTATGTATTTCTGTTATACCTGTTCTGTCGCATTTGCAGTTGTAAACTTTGCATTTTATGAAACTACAATATGCAACATATCTGTTAAAAATATTTTTGGTGGTGACCCCTTCCATACCAGAGAGCCTCCGGGAGAATATAATCATGTCTGTTTGAATTAAAATATCGACTCACGATTCAAATGATCTTATTTTTCAAATTCAACCACGTTTTGCCCTCTCGTAATGTAAGTCCTCTACAGTAGCTCATTATTTACGTCTTTAGAAATGAAAATGAGAAGGGAAGTCCGTTGGTCGAAAAACCGCATTTTCAATGCAAAAAAATTAAAAATTGTTATGTTTGATGAGTCTATGTAAACAGATATAACTAAATTGACTGGGTAAATCGAATAATAGGTAAGCCTCAACTTATTTCTCCCCTCGTCGGATTTTTAAAGGCGTCCCATCTACGGCACTAACATATTATTCCCTATTTGATCACATGAGCTTAATACGAACAATCATGGTAAATGTCTACTAGATAATGCTACATGCCAAAATAAGCACAGCTGTAAGCCTTTCAGTTTCTGACAAGAAGATTTTTAAAGTGTTTACTATATAATCTAGGGTAAAACTTGTGACCCCCGAGGTTGTGCAAATTTTGACCCCAGGGGCAAACCTTGAAAAAATTATGCAGATATTCACTAGATGATGCTACATACCAAATACGGTAGCTATCATGGAATACAATTATTTGACCAATTTGGAAGAGGTTGGCCCAATGAACATTCCTGCCAAGTTTGGTAAAAATCCAGCATACAGTTTAGGAGATGTCATTTTAAGAAAAAGCTGACGACGCATACCGCACGACGGACGACGGCGGACACAGGGCGACCACAATAGCTCACCTTGGCACTTCGTGCAAGGTGAGCTAAAAACTAAAACCTGTTAACTTTACAATAAACAAAGTGATCGCTATCTGCAGATTTGATATTTTCATAATTTGCTGGGGGTGAATTCTCGATTATGATTTGGTACAATTCTAGGCCGAGTACCCTTCTGCATAACTGTTTGCGGGAGACATGCAAGTACGATGGACCCCGTATACTGTTTGGGCTCTCGTACTAACTCAAACGTGATTGTCATTTGAAATCTGACTGCTGACTTAAAACATTTCCGCTGCAGAATGATAAGTTCGAAATTTGCTACAATTACCTTAATTTTGAACTGACAGTTCAATCAACATTTGGGCACACATTTTGTTTTGCAGTAATATATCAGGATGATTTCTGTCGGCATAGGTCACATCTATGCCCCTCAATCCAAAACATATGCCATTGTATTTTAATAGGACATATTATGATATCCTTTATTCCACTACTTTCGACTGTCTTATGTGACTTTCAGACTATGACATGCATTTCTATGGCTTTAATGTGTTTAATATGATGTGCACAAAAAATGTACATCTGCTATATGTGTGAAATATAGGCGGATCAAACGTATAAATGTCAGATACAAATACTATCGCTAGATGAAAACAGGATTGCTGAAATGTATTCCTCTAAATGATGAGTGAGTCACACACCATGATATGTTGATAAACTGTTTGGATCCAACTTAGAAGCACTGTTTCATCAGTTTTGAAGAAACGGAACGGACATCTACAATGAATTTATAGCACACACACGTTTGCAGACAATAATCAGCTGTTTCCAACCACACGACGACTGTCATGTTTTGCATACTAAGGACAACCTAGTAATTAACAAACAGTCTAATATCTATATGAGACATAGACTGACTCAGTCACAGTCCAGACTGTTACGCAGTCAGATTACAATTGAAAACAACAACAGAAAAGAGTAACTCTTGAAACTATGCAAACAAATATTTACCCTCACGTTAAAGGAAAATGCCCTACGTGTCCGTTTGTTGATCCATCATACTCAATTTATATCGATATACTGAACCAATGCAGCCTTGGAAGTATTCGCTATACAGATTGCGAGTTTGATTCCCAGCCAGGTCATACATGTACCTAAGACTTTACAAATGGTTATTTTCCAAAGTTCTGTAATTGGTAGTGGGTAAAATCTCACTGTGTACAGATCAGAGCTAGATTATACATGTACGTGTTACAAACTGTATACACCACGACACAGAAAAGAGACAGTTCAGAACGGATTCCACTGATCCAATACACACTTTTATAGTCGCAAGGAAATAATCATGTTTATGGACCAAACAAGCAAAATCCAAAAAGCTGGAAATTATTTCAATCCAATACACGTAGGCATACACGCACGCACGCACGCACGCACGCATACGCACGCACTTACACAAGCAGACACACAGAGGCAAAAAAGTGCGAGAGAGAGCATGAGAAGGGGAAAAGAGTAAAAGAGAGTGTGAGAGAGACACACAGAGAGAAATACATAGAGAGACACAGAGAGACAGAGAAGAAGACAGACAGACAGGCAGACAGATATATAGATAGAAACTGAGGGGGTCAAAGCCAAAAAGATTGAAGAGAGAGAGAAAAAAGCACAGAGAGAGACGAAGAGAGAGAGGAGAGAAAAAGACAAAGACAGACAGTTAGACAGAGGGATAAACATAAAAAAATTGAGACAGGGACAGACAAAAACAGACGGTCAGACACATAAGGCAATTTCAAGGAATAGCTACAAAATATCTTCAATTTGGTACCAGTTTTATAGGTTTAAGACATAAACCGACTGTAATATGTACGATTTTGCAGGCATGGGTCATCATTGCGAAAACTAGGGATTGCCATATAAACGGTTAAAATGTTACTTAAAGTTAATGTTTTTGTCCTCAAATTGGATATTTTGTCTTATGAGGATTTTGCCATCATGTTAAACTGCATTTGAAGTTATTTTCTGATATTTGTAGGATGAAAAATTCAAAGGTTTACGTTATTTCCATACTTTTGTTTACTATTCTTAATGTTCTCATCAATATTCATGAGTATGCAAATAAAGTAATTTAAACAAACAAGCTGTAAATAAAGCCATAATGGTTTCCTTCAATTTAGTATCAATTTTATAGGCTTATGACAAAAAATGGCTGTAATTATGTGCGAAATTTGCAGATATGGGTCATTATTACGAAAACGGGGGATCGCCATGGGAACGGTTAATATACACACATCCTGAAAGAATTTAAACATGAGTACATTCACGATTCGGATTCAATAGAGTTTTCTGAACATTTTGTTAGCCATGAAAAAGTCAAGGGAATGGGGATACACGGTAGACTCCACTGGCTCCCAGAGTAACTGAGTTAAAGCTGAATATAGGGCACGTACAAATGATGCGAATGAGTCAGACTAACGAGTGACATGGAACCCTTAAATTCACTTGTACTACAAATATGTATAAACTGTGTAGCAAGTCACAGCGGTAAAAAAAATGTACCCGAGTTTATCAACGACACTTAAGGTACACCATAAAAATGGTCGGTGTAATGAGGAAAAGTGATCACTCGTTGTAGATCGACCGGGGGTCGATTTATTATATACACCCGTAGTACTATGTCACCCAGGTCAATTTATTATAAAGAATAGTGACTCCCTTGCCATAGTAAATTGACCCCCTTTATAGTATTGTGACCCACTCCTTTTATCGTAGTAGGTCAACCGAGAGGTCTATATATTTTATAGTACATGTACTATGACCCACGGTCATTTACTATAAAATATAGTGACTCCCTTGCCAAAATCCATCCACGATAGAGGGTCGATATATTATGTAGTACTATGACACCCATGCCATTTTACTATAAAATATAGTGTCTCCCTTGCAAAAATACATCCACCACGGGGTCGATATGTCATATAGTTTTATGACCCAAGTCCATTTTACAATAAAGTATAGTGACTCTTCTCTTGCAGGATATGCAAGTAACATACATAACTCTCATTCGCCTCTTACATCATCGTAAGCATGACTCATTTTTGTACCTTTATTATCACAACAGTGTTGCTTGTGCCGTGTGGTGGCCGTAAAAAGTCTCCCCGTACACGTAATCGATGTTGTTATCATTGTCTTGCAGGATATGCAAGTAACATACATAACTCTCATTCAGCTCTTTCATCATCGTAAGACAAGAAAGGTTTAGTACTCTATGAAGGCGACCTCTTAAATCCAGAAACGGAAGGAGAACGTCGGATATCTGTACTATTTCGTTTTTGTCGTACCCTTTATTACTTTTCTACAGTTACTCTGTTTGCAGCTCAATCATCGAGTACACTAGCGACAGGTGGATACAATTCACTTAAATGTTTTCGTTATACATGCACTTTACCACTGTGTTTGCCATCGCGGTTGTTGTAGATTAGTCGGAGAGGGGATATATTTATTTACACTGTTTGTCTTTTAGGGTGGGGATGGAATAAGTGTGAGGTTGGGCGCCCGTAAACCGGTTTAACCCCCAGTGACTTTTGTCACTGGCCGTTCCAAGGCGGTACTTCCATCTTCCCCCTATTGTATGTTTGTTTTGTCTTTGTGCGTTTCTTGATTTTTTATAGTTATGTACATTTGCTGTTTCCTTGTGTTGCTGTTCGGGCGACTGTTTGTTCTGTATGTGGTGTTTCCTGCATGACTCATGTTGGTACTTTCCTTGCAATAATATAATGACGCCCTTATAATATTGTGAACCACTCTTTTTTATCGAAGTAGGCCGACCTAGGGGTCTATATATTTTATAGTATTATGACCCCCGGTCATTTTACTATAATACATAGTGCCTCCTTTGCCAAAATACATCCGCCAGGAGCGGGGGTAGATAAATTATATAGTAATATGACCCCATGCCATTTTACTATTAAATATAATGTTTCCATTGCGAAAATGCATCCACTACGGTATCGATAAATCATATAGTACTATGTCCCTACTATAAAATATAGTGACTCCCTTGCCAAAATACATCCACCGGAGGGGGTCGATATATTATATAGTACTATGACCCCATGCAATTTTACTATAAAATATGGTGACTCCCTTGCCATAATACATCTACCAGGGGGTCGATATATTATATAATAATATGGCCGCCATGTCATTTCACTATACAAGAGCTGATATCGCTCACCAGACAATCAGAGGAGAAGATTTTCAAAGTTTTCACGTTCTATTTCTATAGAAACCAAGCCGGTCCTGCATTTGGACCAATTTTGACGCCAGGGGCATAATTTATATAACTATTGTAGAGGACCTGAACATGATGCTATCTGCCAACTATGACAGCTGAGAACCTTCCAGGAATCCAGTTTCAAGGGAGAAGGTTTTGAAAGTTTTACTTTATGTTTCTATAGAAAACAAGACACCCCTTGGGTGGGGCCAATTTTAACCCCACGGCCATAATCTATATAACTTTTATAGATGACCTGAACATGATGCTATCTGCCACATATGAAAGCTGAGAACCTTCCAGTTTCAGAGGAGAAGATTTTCAAAGTTTTCACTGTTTCTATACAAACCTAGCCTGCCCTGAGGTGGGGCCAACTTTAACCCCAGGACCATAATTTATATAACCTTTGTAGAGGACCTGAACATGATGCTATCTGCCAAATATGAAAGCCGAGAACCTTCCAGTTTCACAGAAGAAGAATTTCAAAGTTTTCATCATACGTTTTTATTGAAAACTGACCACCCTGGGGCAGGGCCAATTTTGACCCCAGCGGCATAATTTATATAACATTTGTAGAGGACCAACAGACGATGCTATATACCGAATATTAAAGTTGAGAACACTAGATTCTGAGGAGAAGATTTTTAAAGGTTCAAATTGTTGACAACGCACGATATACGACGCACCCCGACGGACATCAGGCGATCACAAAAGCTCTGGTGAGCTAAAAAACAAGGTTGATGCTGTCCGATATAACCTGCTTGTACAAAAATGAATGAAACTAGATGTTTCTGTCACAATAATAGGGCCATGAAGGCCCCGATATCGCTCACCAGACAATCAGAGGAGAAGAGTTTCAAAGGTGTCACAATATGTTTCTATATAATGAATTATGAAGGGTGGTGATCCCCTGAAAGCAAAAATTGCAACACAAAAAGAGAAAATTGCAGACTCGGTTTTATTGAGTCTGTTCATGAGCAGTAATTGAAAGTGCAACACTGCTCATGCCCCCTAGCACCAGCTTAAGCGGTATTCAATTTTCAGAACAAGAAGTACTGAAATTCATGATCTCGAAGGAGTGAGTGAGTGAGTTGGGTTTTACGGCACCGCGACACTAAGTAGGTCATATAGCGCCAATGACGAATATTATGATGAAACGATGAAAATCAATAAAAAATCTCGATCAACGACTATGTAAATCATTAAAATATACGAAGATGAATATGTAGAAAGGAATACTGAAATAAAATAATAGAACGGGTTAAACAGATTTATATTTTAGAATAAAGACCAGTCTCTTTCAAAAACGAAATTATATTCTCGTACGGAACTGTATTAAATAATTGTTGCATAGAATCAACAGAAAAGAATTTATGTCTTATTATAGAAAGGTCAATACATTCAATCAAAAAATGTTTTACTGTGTATGGCTCTTGACAGAAGACACATTCTGGTTGAATTTCGCGCTTTAGTAAATAGGAATGAGTAATATGAGAGTGTCCGATGCGACAACGAGCTAGGACCACCTGATCTCTTCGTACAGCTCTATAATTTAAAAGAGAATCACCAATGGTTGGTTTGATGGCATGAAGTTTATTGTTAATATTGCTGTCCCAAGAAACCTGCCATTTGGAACACGTATGCTGTTTAATCAATGGTTTAAAATCAGTATATGGTTTTTTGAAAACTGCATCATTCAGATTCAGGGATGACTTGACCGTTTTGTCTGCCTCTTCATTTCCCCGAATTCCAACATGACTAGGTAGCCAACAGAAAACAATATTGTTTGACAGAGATAATTTATGGTGTTTAAGAAGAATTTGCTGAACTAATGGGTTATTCATATTTCTGTTGTTTAAACGCTTGAAGAACAGAGAGCGAGTCTGAAAAAATTATGCATTTGTTCATATTGTGCACCGATATGAATCGAAGAGCAAGGTCAATTGCTTGGACTTCAGCTGTAAATATGGAAGATTTGTCGGGTAGTCTTACTTTAGAGGTATAAAATTTACTGACAGATGCACAACCGACTTTATTTTCATCTTTAGAACCATCAGTATATATGGAAATATGGTCAGGATACTGTGACTTAAGTTCTTCAAATTCGGATTGAAATTCTAGTGCATTTGTAGAAGACTTTTTATTTGAAGCCAGATGTAAGAAAACATTAGGTTGTTTGATAGTCCATGGCGCAATGTTTGAAACTTTATGTTGCCTAACAGAATCCATTCTCAGACCTGCCTCGTTAATAGCCGATCTGAGACGAAGACCGATTGGCTTTATAGCATTAGGTTTCCTTTCATAAAGCATTTCATATTTGGGTTCAAAAATTATTTCATTAGCAGAATTGGTAGGATTTGCCTTCATTTTAGTAACATAATTAAGAGCTAATTGCTCTCTTCAAATGTATAGAGATGGTTCATTTGCTTCTACTAAAAGACTTTCGATTGGTGAGGTTTTAAAAGCACCAAGGGAAAGCCGAAGTCCTTGATGGTGAATGGGGTCAAGAATCTTCAGGTAAGACTTTCTAGCTGATCCATATACAATGCTTCCATAGTCCAGTTTAGAACGAATTAATGATCGGTAAAGGCGCAGCAGCACTTTCCGATCAGCTCCCCAGTCAGTGTGAGCTAAAACTCGAAGATTAAGAGACTTAAGACATTTTGTTTTCAAATGCTTAATATGAGGTATAAATGTTAATTTTTTGTCAAATATAAGTCCTAAAAATTTGGCTTGATCAACCACAGCGATTTGAATATTATTAAGATTTAAAACGGGGTCTTGGTGACAATTTCGTAACTGACAGAAATGAACACATTGCGTTTATGACGTTGAAAATTTAAAGTCATTCGAAGGCTTTATCAGAAGGTATAACAACACTGAGAATGAAGTACGGGGCGACATTTGGTTTACGGCCGCCACACAAGCACTTAATACCTGCTGTTATGAAGATTATAAATCCTGAAGGGCGTCGATCCCCTGAAAGCACAAATTGCAACACAAAAAGAGAAAATTGCAGACTCGGTTTTATTGAGTTTGTTCATGAGCAGTAATTGAAAGTGCAACACTGCTCACGCCCCCTAGCACCGGCTTAAGCAGTATTCAATTTTCAGAACAAGAAGTACTATAAACCATGGCAAAAAACTCACAAACCTACTACATCTTTGTTAACTGAGCTCCCCCACCCCATCCCCTGTTCTAGTTATAATGATGTATGGAAGGATGGACAGTGTAGGCATTTTAGAAAGTAAAGAAACATCTTTCAAATTACATTGACAAACAGAGCAGACCCTATTCAGACAGCTGCTATAAGAGCGTCTGATCTGGGTCTGCTCTGTTTGCAAATGTGTGAAAAGGCGTTTATTATGAGGGAAAGGGTTAAGTAAACATATTATAAGTAGATGTATATTGTACACTAAATGAAACTAATTTAATGCAATTTGCACTATATTATATCATAAGCTAACAGAACAGATTGCTCAGACAGCTACTACATGAGCCATCTGATCTGGGTTTACTCTGTTTGCAAAGGTGTAGAAATGCGTATTTATGGAGTAAAGGGTTAATTGTCATGTTTACTGTGCAACAGGACAGATCTAAATATTCAGCGTTGCTACCAAGAAGGGAGGCAATCCAGTTGTCATCAAAAAGTGCAAAGGGAGATAACCTACCTTTTATGTATGCCAAAATAGCCAGCTAAAATAGCTACTGGTCAATCAGCTATAAGAAATGTGCTACCCCTTGGATGGGGGCCAATTTTAACCCCAGGGGCATGATTTATATAACTTTTGTAGAGGACCTGAACATGATGCTATGTACCAAATATAAAAGCTGAGAACCTTTCAGTTTCAGAAGATTTTCAAAGTTTTCACTATATGTTTCTATTTAAAACTGGCCACCCCTGGGGCGGGGCCAATTCTGACCTCAGGACATGATTTATATAACTTTTGTAGAGGACCTGAACATGATGCTATGTGCAAAATTGAAAAACTGAGAACCTCCCAGTTTCAAGGGAGAAGCTTTTCAAAGTTTTCACTATATGTTTCTATAGAAAACAAGGCACCCCTGGAGCGGGACCAATTTTGACCCCAGGGGCATACTTTATATAACTTTTGTAGAGGGCCTATAGATGACGCTATGTGCCAAAGATGAAAACTGAGAACACTGTAGATGCAGAGGAGAAGATTTTTATAGGTTCATAATTGTTTACGCGGGACGACGCACGACGGACATCTGGCGATCACAAAAGGACACCCTGAGCACTCTGGTGAGCCAAAAACAGATGTCTCCCCAAACACTACCCCCACACACACACACACACCACACACCTCACACCCACTTACTGCGACATATTGTCACATTTCTGTACATCATACCTCGACCGGACAAGATGTGTGACAGACAGACAGACAAACAATTCTTACAAACTCTAAAGGACCACAATGGAAATTTTTGTGATATCCTTGGTTTCTAGTGCGCATTACATGGCTTTTTATATGTTGTCTTAATTATGTTTTGCCATGTTATGTACAGTTTTTACCGAAAAAAATCTATCTATTTCACAACAAGAAATGTGTCAGTACGTGACAAATGCCCCCAAAGCAAAGCAACGACAAAAAAGGCGTTTTGTAAGCAGGCCTGTAATATGCAACTGCAAAATGAAAGTAAAGATTGCGTAGTAAGACCACAATTTGAACTCAATTTACCCCTAATGACAAGCTTTTTTCTGTATTTGAGGTCAAAGGTCAAGGTCATGGCCACATGACCTACAAAAAGTATGCACCATTCCGCCATCCGAAGATAAACTCACACACCATATTTAGTGATTGGGTGTAAGGATATGCTGTGGACAAACTTTTTGTAAATGAAACCCAGGGTCAAGTTCAAGATCACATTGACCTATAGGTAGTAATCGACATCCCGCCATCCCAAGATATACTCACACACCATAGTTGGTGATCCTAGTTGAAGTAATGTAGGAGACATGTTCCGGACAAGCTTTTTTGTAAATCAAGTAAAAGGTCAAGGTCACATTGATCTAAAAATAGTATGTGACACTCCGCCATCCCAAGTAAACCCACACACCAAATTTGGTTATCCTACCAAAATCGGTATGCTCCGAAGATTTTTGTTTTGTGAATGAAGCCCAAGGTCAAGGTCACATTGACCTATAATAGTATGCGACACTCCGCCATCCCAAGATGTACTCACACACCATTTTTGGTGATCCTAGCTGATGTATTGTAGGAGATATGTTGCAGACAGGTTTGTTTTGTAAATGAGGTCAAATGTCAAGGTCACATTGATCTTAAAATAGTATGTGACAGTCCGCCATCCCAAGATGAACTCACACACCATATTTGGTGTTCCTAGCTGATTCCGTATGGGAAGTATGCACTGGACAAGAATTTTTTGTAAATGAAGCCAGGTTTAAGGTAACATTGACCTATAAATAGTATGTGACACTCCTCCATCCCAAGATGTATTTACACACCATATTTGGTGATCCTAGCTGAAGTAGTGTAGAAGACATGATGCGGACAAGTTTTTTCTAAACGAGGTCAAAGTTCAAGGTCAAGGTCACATTGACATAAAAATAGTATGCGACACTCCGCCATCCCAAGATCAATTCACACACCATATTTGATATTTCTAGCTGATTCTGTATAGGGGTATGCTCTGGACAAGTTTGTTTTGTAAATGAAGCCCAAGGTCAAGGTCACATTGACCTATAAATAGTATGCGACATTCCTCCATCCCAAGATGTACTCACACACCATATTTGGTGATCCTAGCTGAAGTAGTGTAAGAGATATGCTGCGGACAAGCTTTGTTTATAAATGAAGTCAAAGTTCAAGGTAAAGGTCACGTTGACATACAAATAGTATGCGACACTCTGCCACTCCAAGATGAACTCACATTACATATTTCGTGATCCTAGCTGATTCCATATAGGAGGTATGCTTTGGACAAGTGTTTTTGTAAATGAAGCCTAAGGTCATGGTCAAGGTCACATATGCGACATTCCGCCATCCCAAGATGTACTCACACACCGTATTAGTGATCCTAGCTGAAGTAGTGTAGAAGATATGCTGCGGATACGCTTTTTTCTAAATGAGGTCAAAGTTCAAGGTCAAGGTCACATTGACCTAAAAATAGTATGCGACTCTCTGCAATCTCAAGATGAACTTACACACCATATGTGGTGATCCGAGCTGATTCAGTATAGGAGGTATGCTCCGGACAAGTTTTTTTTGGTAAATGTAGCCCAAGGTCAAGGTTAAGGTCACATTGACCTATAAATAGGACGCGGCACTCCGCCATCCTAAGACGTTCTCACACACCATATTTGGTGATCCTAGCGAAAGTAGTGCATGGGATATGCCCAGGACAAGCAAAATCTGCACGCACAAACGACCGGTTCAATCACTATATGCATAAAAACAATTTATTATACTGCAAAGTAAAATCCCTACTTCTGATTGGTTAACTAGCCGTGTACATGAGTTCATGTACCCTGTGACCTGACAGGGTACATAGAAATTCCCCATTGTAGGCCCCGCATATTTATGGCCAGACACAAAATGACTTCTCAACTCGGCTAAACAGTAGAAAACTTCATAATTGTTATGACAGCAAAAAAATGCGACTTACTAGTTCAATAAATTAATAAAGACTGATTTTCAAAGTATAAACATGCCAATTTTGACCCCAGTGGCACAATTTATAAACTTTTGTAGTGGACCTAAACATGATGATATGTGCCAAATATGAAATCTGAGATTTTCAAAGTTTGCACTGTATGTTTCTATTGAAAACTGACCACCTCCGGGGTGGGGCCTATTTTGACCCCAGGGGGAAAATTTATATAACTTTTGTAGAGGACCGGAAACTGGTGATATGTGCCAAATATGAAAGCTGAGAACCCTGTAGATTCAGAGGAGAAGATTTTCAAAGTTTTCACTATATGTTTCTATAGACAAGAAGGCCATTGAAAGTGTTAATTTTTCAGACAAACAAATTACAGATGACAGAAACCCTATCAGTGCTGAGCATGACTTGACTGAAATTAGTACACAGTTTGGATTCTGATCTGACATATGTGTAACTTCATATGTGGTTTGTACAAGAGAGTTAATCGTAAGATTAATATGTATTACAAGAGGGCCAGAATGGCCCTGAAGCGCTCACCTGACAATCAGAGGAGAAGATTTTCAAAGTTTTCACTATATGTTTCCATAGAAAACTAGGGGGCGGGGCCAATTTTGACCCCAGGGCCATAATTTATATTTTGTAGAGGACTTGAATATGATGCTTTGTGCCAAATATTAAAGCTGAGAGCTTTCCAGTTTTAAAGAAGAAGATTTTCAAAGATTACACTATTTGTTTCTATCGATCGATGGGGTCGATATATTGTATAGTACTATGACTCCATGTAATTTTACTATAAAACGTAGTGACTCCCGTGCCAAAATACATCCACGATTGGGGTCGAAATAGTTACTGTAAAATATAGTGACTCCCTTTCCAAGATACATCTGCCAGGGGGTCGATATATTATATAGTAATATGACCCCATGTCATTTCACTCTAAAATATAGTGCCTTCCTTGCAAAAATACATCCATGATTTTGATGTCGATATATTATATAATACTATGACATCCATACCATTTTACTATAAGATATAGATACTCTCTTCATAAAAATACATCCACTACGGGACAGATAAATTATGTAATACTCTGACACATGCCTTTCTACTATAAAATATAGTGACTCCCTTAAAAAATACCTCCAACGGGGTCGATATATTTTATAGTACTATGACCAACATGTCATTTTACTTAAAAATATAGTTACTCCCTTGCCAAAATATATCCACGATGGGGGTCGATATATTATATACATGTAGTAAAATGACCCCGTGTCATTGTACTAGAAAATCTACCGACTCCCTTTCCAAAATAAATCCACGATGGAGATCGATATATTATAAAGTACTATGACCCCGATGCCATTTTACTATAAAATATAGTGACTCCCTTGCCAAAATACATCCACGATGGGGGGTCGATATATTATATAGTATTATGACCCCATGCCATTTTACTAGAAAATATACCGACTACCTTGCTAAAAACACATCCACAATGGAGGTTTCGATATTCTATATGATAGTACATGTATTATGACCCCATGTCATTTTACTATAAAATAAAGTGACTTCCTTGCCAAAATACACCAACCAGGGGTGTCGATATATTATATAGTACTATGACCCTGTGTCATTTTAATTTCATATATATGTTGACTCCCTTACAAAAGTGCATTTACCACGTTGGACGATATATCATATAGTACTATGACCCCCTCGGTCATTTTACTATAAAATATAGTGACTCCCATGCCAAATTACATCCAAAATGGGGGCTGGATATATTATATAGTACTATAATCCAAAGCCATTTTACAAGAAAATAGACTCACTTGCCAAAATACATCGATGATGGGGTTCGATAAACATGGAGTCATACTACTATTTAATATATCGACCCCCTCCTGATGGATGTATTTTGGCAAGAGAGTCACTATATTTTATATAGTAAAATGGCATGGGGTCATAGTACTATATGATTTATCGACCCCGTGGTGGGTGTTTTCTTGCAAAGGAGTCACTATATTTTAGATAAAAATGGCATTGGGGTCATAGTACTATATAATATATCGACCCCATTGTGGATGTAGTTTTGCAAGGGAGTGACTATATTTTATAGTGAAATTACGTGAGGACCATAGTACTATATAATGTATCGACCCCCCGGTGGAGGTAATTTCGTAAGGGAGACGGTATATCTTATAGTAAAATGGCCTGTGTGTCATAGTACTATATCATATATCGAACCCCTGGTGGATGTGTTTTGGCAAGGAAATCACTATTTGTATAGTAAATTGTCATGGGGGTCATAGCACTATGTTATATATCGACCTCCACCCTGGTGGATGTATTTTGGCAAGGGAATAACTATATTTTATAGTAAAATGGTCTTGGGGTCAAAGTACTATTATATGACTTATTGACTCCATGGTGAGTGTATTTTTGCAAGGGAGTCATTATAGTTTATAGTAAAATGGCATGGGGTCATAGTACTAAATAATATATCGACCCCCATCGTGGATATATTTTGGCATGGGAGTCACTGTATTTTACAGTGAAATGATATGGGGGCCATAATACTATATAATATATCGACCTCCCCACCCGTGTTGATGTATTTTGGTAAGGGAGTCACTATATTTTATAGTAAAATGGCCTGGGTGTCATAGTACTATTTAATATATCGACCCCACCGGTGGATGTATTTTGGCAAGGGGGTCACTATATGGTATTGTAAAAAATGCCTGGGGTCAGAATTCTATATGATTTATCGACCTCTTGGTGGATGTTTTTTTTGCACGGGCAAAAATATATTTTTGTAGTAAAATGGCATAGTACTATATAATATATCGAGACACCCTATCGTGGATGTATTATGGTAGGGAGTCACTATATTTTATAATAATATGGCCATGGGAGCCATAGTTCTATATAATATATCGACCCCCATCGTGGATGTATTTTTGCAAGGGAGTCACTATATTTTATTGTAAAATGGCATGGTTCATAGTACTAAATAATATATCGACCCCCATCGTGGATGTATTTTTGTGCAAAAGTGTCACTGTATTTTATAGTGAAATGACATGGTGACATAATACTATATAATATATCAACCTCCTCCCTTGTGGATGTATTTTGGTGAGGGAGTCACTATATTTTATAGTAAAACGGCCGGGGTGTCATAGTACTATTTAATGTACCGACCCCCGGTGGATGTATTGTGGCAAGGGAGTCACTATATGTAATAGTAAAACATGCTTGGGGTCAGAATTCTGTATGACTTATCACCCCGTGGTGGATGTATTTTCGCAAGGGAAAATATATTTTATAGTAAAATGGCATGTGGGTCATAGTACTATGCAATATATCTAGATCCCCCATCGTGGATGTATTATAGCAGGGATTCACTACACTTTATAATAATATGGCCATGGGGCCATAGTACTATATAATATATCGACCCCCATCGTGGATGTATTTTGGCAAGGGAGTCACTATATTTTATATAGAACTATATAATATATCGACCCCCCCCCTGATGGATGTATTTTGGTCAGGGAGTTTGCTATACTTTATAGTAAAATGGCCTGGGTGTCATAGTACTATTTAATATATCGACCCCCCGTTGGATGTATTTTGGCAAGGGAGTCACTATATGTTATAGTAAAAAATGTCTGGGGGTCAGAATACTATGATTTATCGACCTTGTGGTGGATGTATTTTTGCACGGGAATAAAGATATTTTACATTACTCTAAATTAGTAGATTGATATATGTTTGTTATATATAAGTTCAAAAATATAAAAAAATATATATAAATAAGAATGATATCTACTTGTCTATAAATATATTTCTCCTGTCTGCCAGTTTTGTCAATTTGTCATTTATTTACTGTCCGAACTGATAAGAACTGATAACTGTCTCTCTCCCTCTCCCACCCCCTCTCTCTCGATCTACCCCCTCCCTCTCTTCCCTTATCTCTCTCTGTGTCTGTGTTTCTCTGTCTCTGCATATCTCTCTCTCTCTCTCTGTTTGCTCTCCTCTCTCTCTCTTCTTTGTCTATTTCTCTTTCTCTTCCCCCATTTCAGTCGCTATGTGTCTTTATATGTCTCTGTCGACATGTATCCCTTCGTCCCCTTTCTCCCCCTCGCCCCTCTCCCTCTCCATATTTCTTTTTGCCCTCTCTCACTTTCTGCCTCCACTGTCATATTGTCTGTCTGTTCTATGTGTCTCTCTATCAATTCCTCTCTCTGTACCTCTCTGTCTCTCTTTGTCTGTCTGTCTGCCTCTCCTCCTCTCTCCAATCCTGTCTCTCTATGTCTATCTGTCTCTGTCTGTCTTAGATCCCGTCCTCCCCTTTATCCCTCTCGCTCACGACCCCTCTCTGTATTTCAATTTGTTCTCTCTCGCTTGATGTATCCACTATCACATCTTTCTGCGATTTCTGTCTCTCTCCCTCCCCCTCTCTCTCTCTCTCTGTCTCTCTCTGTTTGTCTAGCTATGTGTCCGTATCTCTCGCTTTTTTCTCTCTCTCTCCATCTCTCTCTTTTTAGCTCTCTATGTTTGTGTCTCTGTATAACTGTCTCTGCATCTATCTGTTTCTCATTCTCTCTGCCCTTTGTTCCCTGTTTCTGTTTTATCTGTATGTCTTCTATTCTTAATCCACCTGTATATCTGTTTTCTGCGCGCGTGCATGCGTGTGTGCGCGCGCGAGCGTGCGTGCGTGCGCGCGTGCGTGCGTGCGTGCGTGCGTGCGTGTGTGTGTGTGTGTGTGTGTGTGTGTGGTGTGTGTGTGTCTGTCTGTCTGTCTGTCTGTCTGTCTCTGTCTGTCTGTCTGTCTGTCTCTCTCTCTTCTTCATATGCTCTTCCCTACCTCTGTATTTGTATCTACCTACCTCTCTCTGTATATGTGTTAATAAATAACTAAGGGTGCTTATTACATATTGTAAATAAATGTATAATTACCCTTAGCTCATGGAAATGGTTTTCTGTGTTTGTTGTGATACTTTAACGTTAACGGCACTATGCACTTCTAATCTCTATTTTGTTGTCAAAGATTTAATTAGAAGTAATGAAATACGTATATTACATTAGGAATAAAACAATTCTGTGTTATATGTTTAATTCTGCTCTTTAAGTAGATACTCGTTAGGGGAGGAAAACCTGTCAACATATCTGCTGACTAATACAAGCCACCAGTGATAATTATTAACAAACCAACAAAACAATTTAGTAAATTCAGCTAATTTTAATCACGGTCACGGCGTACTGTAACGGCATTTGTAAAACGATAAAATCGACGGATCTATACCTTGGACATCTAATATATAGGAAAGCATGATCATTTGAACTAGCCTTCAAAATGACTTGCGGTACCCGCATGACTTTCTTTGCACGAAACAATGCAATCTGTTCCGTGCACAAAAACCGTGTGTGTCGTCAATCCACCTGTAATTAGCAGGACGTTGCAATATGACTGAAATACTGTTTAAGTTACCCAAAAACCCCAGTGCAAACAAAAACTTAGAAAATGCCGATTCATATAAATAGCTTCTATAAGAGAAACTTATAGCTTTGATGGTCTGGTCTTGTTAGTAGTCGTTCTCTACCACAACCATACAAGTTGTACAAAACAAACTTTGTCGTTTAAATCCACTGTATCACTTTATTATCGTCCATCGCCTTCTTTATGAAGTCAAACCGAAATATTACAATATCTTATTACTCTCCCAATTTGACATTATACTCAATTAATCTTCGGCGTGTTTATCGGGATTGTTCGTAATACTCTTTGACAAAAATAGCAGAACAAAAAAAAATAATAATAATGTTTGTATATAAAAGTATGCACTGTTAGCGTAGTGGCTAGTGTGTTTAAATGGAATGTGCGATGGCAAGTGTTCAAACCCGCAGATGCCTATAACTTGCTATTGTACTCACTGATCATGTAATGTCTTTTTTGACTTATAAATTGTCATTTTTAAACAATAATAATTACTAACATTATCTAAAGCAAAAGTAATGACATTTAATGTGTCACAAAAATACTGTTTAAAACAATGAATGAGATTTGAACCTCCATCCGTCGGAACAGTGTTCAAATACCTTACCAATTAAGCTACGCGGGAGTTCGCATTCTTATAGTGCATTTTTCGGGATGAATGTATATTACCAAGTATGTTATTGATTGATATTGAATACGTTCGTAAATTTATCAGAAGGTTACCGACAATAGTAAACGGAACATGAAACGAGTATCAGGTCATATTACGAGAGTAATACTATAGCTTTAAGAGTGGAGTGATGAATCTCACGCGATAAGAAAATTACAGACGAACTCAAATACCAAGCTACACTGTTGCCACTTTATGATGCCAAGTTTTCAAGTAAATTAATATTTGAAAGATATCTCATGTCTTAGTGAAAGTTTATACGTCCATGTTAAGAAGTAATATGAGCAACTAGCTCGAGGTCTAATCTTCTGATAATTTGCAATCAACTTTTAATTTGCAATCTAATTTTCCATGATAAATGCAAATGCAATAAGTATTATTATGCTTATTGTTATTTCATATGTAGAAACAAGGTGTAAGACACACTAATTCTTAAACTGAACTGGTTTCACGCAGTTTCTGTGCATATTTCATCTATATTAGAGTCAAAGGGGTTTGTACCACTACTTGGGATTTTATATACTTATAGTCTTTAATACAGTGTATAACCATACCGTCAGACCATACAAGTAGCAGCTTAAACCATCTATGCCAAGTGTTCCTTAACGGAGGTGTATGCAAACAGGGTAGACCCTAGCCATCTCTACATATGGTCGGCACTCTGAGTTTCACAAACTATTTTTCAAAGGTCACATTGGCAATGACTTCATCTCAAATATAAGGTACTTTGATTTATAACAATAGTTGTACAAATTGCCGAGATCACCCATTTTCAGAATTTATGCTGCAAACTCTGAACTGGTTAAAGATATATTCCTACATATTTTGATGAGACTAGACTATACTGGTTGCAATGGAGATATATTTTCCGCGACATATATTTCACGTATTAAATTAGTATTTTGTGGATAATTCTGCAATTTATGATTCTCTTATCTGCAAAACAATATTGAATATCAACATAATGGAATAGGTACGATCTAGATATTACTGATTGTTGAAACAGCATCATGTACATGGTCAAATTAGCTGAAAATGTTACCGAGTGCTGTAAATAAAACTGACCTCAGCCTATAAGACTGGGTCCGTCTATGTCTGCACAGAGTGTACATTTTCATCAAAAAATAATTTAGGCATTGCGTAAAGCATTAAGCATAAGAATAAAACTTGCAAATTAGTAAATATAGAGTACTTACGATGTAGATTAGTCCAAACAAAATGGCTTTATATAACAATGACTTGTCATAACTGTCTTCACGTTGCACTCCAGCTCTTATAATGGCAAAAGTTAACCGTGTTCTACAGGAGTGTTCGCAGAGTGCACAAATAGTGAATAATTTACAAATAAATCCCTAGGAAAAATAGTTCATGATTTAAGATATTCATACACTTTTTGAGAAACTTATCGGGGTTTATATTGTCAAGTTGTCTTTTCCACTTGCCCATTTTCTTTGGTAAGAATTCAGATCGTTTGTGACAGAATATACTTTCATCTCACAATATCAACACTTCCATCAGTATGTTAACTGTTATTTCCTAATTGATATTATTCAAGCTGACATTGTTTCTGCTAAATGGCATGATCATGGACTACACAGTTGGGCGGCCCCTGGTTGGTGAAGGACACAACGACAAACATTTACATACTGCGTGTACACACAGACACCAAACAAAGATTGCGATAAAACATTCTGATGCATCTTTCGATTTTAAAATAATAATAATAATGAGTGTTTAGCAGCACTATCCCGAATATGACATATTTCAGGCCTAAAATGCACTTGTCATAAACCCCAGTAATTCAAATAACTTGGCATGTACTTCCAAACATACTCACACGTATGCATCCAAACAGTCAGATCAAATTGCAGGGGGAGTGGCTTATTGCTAACACTGCTAAACACAATCACGTGGCTTCGTTTAATTATGTCGATGAAGAATAACAAAGAGTGACCTTATTCGAAGTCGTGTTTGCGTTAACAGCCTGTTGTATTCGGTAGCGCATTAAATATCATTATGTGTCAGTGTATTCTGCAAATCCAGCTACGATGCTACGTAAATTGGACCATGATCTATATGTAAGAAGTGTGAAACTAAGACAAAATGATAATGAGAATAATTGCCAAAGTGTACCAACAGAGCAGACAAATAATGCAGTAGAAAAGAAGATGCACTAATGAAACATTATGCCCGCAGCGTCTCCGCTGACGTCAAAATATGACCTTTGACCTTGAGACATGATCCTAACATGATGTGACGCAACTGTTGCAGCTTCATGAATTGCATATGAAACCTGTATCTCTACTAGTTGAAAATATAGTTATACTGTATCCCTTGTTAAAATTATGATCAGACAAGCAAAACGGTCAAAACGATATGCCCTTGATCATTTATGCCATTACCATAAAAACAGGGCTGAGAAGCTTCAATATATTTATTTATCTTACTCGGTGTGATAACTGTCGAAGTAGACCAATAACAGGAAATCTGAGTTATTTCATCTAACCCTATTGGTTTTCCAAAATGATGAATAATACTTAGAAACTTACCAACGGGCTGGAAATAGAAATCCCCTCAAAACTGGAAACCCCTCTAAACTAGAATGTTCAGCTGTCACCAACCTTATTCGGTTTAGAGAGGTTTTACTGTATTGATGCCCGAGTTAATGACCTTGTGCATACTGCGTTCTCTCATCATGGTTGTTCTATATGTAACATTTCAATTCAGCTGCATCAGTAGGATATAATCTATAGACAGGAACAGGAAATATGAAAAGGGAAATAACTCAGAAATATTGAAGGCAGAGTTATGGACCTTGTGCATGTCATTTCCTTTCCATATGTACAGTTTCAATCCAAATGCATTAGTAGAACGGGGGTAATTGGCCGGACAAGGAATTATGAAAAAGGAGAATAACTTCCAATAAAGACTGATGTTAGAGTTATGTACCTTGTGCATGACACTTCCTCCCATCAGGCCAGTTCCGAGTGTGAAGTTTGAATCCAATGGCATCAGTAGAACAGGACTTATTTGCAGGACAAAAATATATAAAAGCGGAATAACTCTGAAATACTGATGTTAGAGCTATGGACCATATGCATGACATTTCCTCTCATCAGGTCTGTTCCATATCTCAAATTGGCATCAGTAGAACATGCTATACAGGCCGGAAAAGAAGTGTGACGACAACTGCGAAGACGACAACGACGACGACGACAACGACGACATAAAAAGTGATCCCTACGTGTCTGCAATGTTTCGCAGGCCACATAAAAAAGAATCAAACTATAACACTAAGTAATTATAGAATCCTTAATATTTTTACAAACAAACGTTTTAGTTTGATGCGAGACTCTCGAACCTGCGTTTAATGAAATGTTCATATACAGGCTTATGACCCTACGACTTATCCACTTCGCTAATCCGCTTTTTATCTGTACCTATAACATAACATTTTCTTTTAAAATTGACACGTGGATTTCCGATTTGCTGATATCTCTTATAAATGGATTCTGCGAACCTGTGACCCGTCAGACCCAGTTGTTAGACTATACTTACCCAGATTCAATCTTCTCATCCTTATTTCAAGAACCATATTTTACCTGAAAGCACAAAAATATGACGACACCTAAATCAAAACCACTGCGAAGACTGATAAGGTTTTGAGACGATTACCGGAATCAAAAACGTTCGTGAAAATAATCGCGTTATGCTATCATAAAATCTTCAAATTATAGTGTTTACAAAAAATCATAAAAATGTATTCAAATGTAAGTGAAATTTACCTTAATGATAAATAAAAAAATGAAAATAATCATTAAAGGCAACTTGAAAGGAATGTTGACCCAAAACCCCTATGCTGTGTATTTTGGGTGCTGACTCTCTAACATCTAATACACAAGCTGATACGGCGGGCTTCTATCCCAGAAGATCAATGCATAACAAACTTTAAATCATCTGGTCAAGGACCTTAACTAGACACTGCAGGAGCACTCAAGGGAACAAATTATCAGCACAGCTAGATACTGTGTATTGGGGTCACATATGAAGGAGAAGAATATACATGTAAGAACAAAAGTTGCGTCAGACCCCAGAATAAATCGCACCAATCGTTAGACAGTGTCTTGACAAACAACTTTGCAGTTTACTTCATGTTTCCATCTTTCTTCTTTAAAGAGTTATGATGATACTAATTTTTCATAGTTGTAACACAATCTGCTATAGTACCGTGAGACCGGAAATACCGGTCGTGTTGTCTCGATTTTAATGCATTTAAAAACTTGCTTATACCATACCGTTGGAAAGGATTCGGTACAGAGAGTTTGAAACATTGGTCAAATTGATAACTCGACTGAATGCAAGCGAGTTGTCTCCCCATGTTTTTGCCTGTGCCCAAAAACTAAGTTTCACTTATAACATTTTACCGAACAGATATGGATTATATATGTAAGAACATAATAGCTAATTTCTGGTTATTACATCGATTGATATCAAGCTTTCGAACATTGGACCTTAAAATCTAGCACTAGAGTAGAAAAGTAGAACCGGAAGTGCTAGAAGAAAAATACGCAATGCAATCGATAGGGCATGTAAAATGAAGCATATTTGCTGTTGACACTATTTTTCTATCTACTATGGTCCCTTAGTTATACTGGTTCAAAATTTGACCGGAAATTGTTTTCGGCCTTTGTTGTGTCAGACCCTAGAACAAATTGCATCAATCGGTAGACATTGTCTTAAAAAACTTGTTTATGTTTCATTTCCATATTTCTTCTATAAAGAGTCATGACGATTTTCATTTTTCAATTTTGTTACACAACCCGATTTAGTGCCGAGAGACCGGAAATACCGGTCGTGTTGTACCGATCTTAATGCTTTCAAGTACAAGCTTGTAGCATATCGTTGGAAAGAATTCAGTACAGTGAGTTTGAAACATTGTTCAAATTGATAACTCAGCTGAATACAAGCGGATTGTGTTCCCTTGTTTGTGCCAGAGCCCAATAACTGAGTTTCACTTATAATACGTTACCGGACAGATATGGAATATATATGTAAGAATAAAAGTTGCTCATTTCTGGTCATTAAATCGATTGATATCAAGGTTTCGAACCGTGAACCTCAAAATCTAGCACTATGTTACGTCAGACCCAAGAAAATTTAACATCAATCGGTAGACATTGTCTTGACAAACAACTTTGCAATTTACTTTATATTTCCATCTTTCTTTTTTAAAAAGTTATGACGATTTTCATTTTTCAATTTGGTTACACAACCCGATTTAGTGCCGAGAGACCGGAAATACCGGTCGTGTTGTCCCGATCTTAATGCTTTCAAGTACAAGCTTGTAGCATATCGTTGGAAAGCATTCAGTACAGAGAGTTTCAAACATTGGTCAAATTGATAACTCAGCTGAATACAAGCGGATTGTGTTCCCTTGTTTGTGTCAGAGCCCAATAACTGAGTTTCACTTATAATACGTTACCGGACAGATATGGAATATATATGTAAGAACAAAAGTTGCTCATGTCTGGTCATTAAATCGATTGATATCAAGGTTTTGAACCTTTGACCTCAAAATCTAACACTAGAGTGAAAAAGCAGAACCGGAAGTGCTAGAAGAAAAAACTCGATTGCAATTGATAGGGCATGTAAAATGAAGCATATTTGCTGTTGACACTATTTTTCTATCTCCGATGGTTATTCTGTTTAACCGGTTCAAATTTTGACCGGAAATGGTTTTCGGTCCCGTTCTCGGCTATGTGACGTCAGACCCAAGAACATTTTACATCAATCGGTAGACATTGTCTTGACAAACAACTTTGCAATTTACTTTATATTTCCATCTTTCTTTTTTAAAAAGTTATGACGATTTTCATGTTTCAATTTGGTTACACAATCCGATTTAGTGCCGAGAGACCGGAAATACCGGTCGTGTTGTCCCGATCTTAATGCTTTCAAGTACAAGCTTGTAGCATATCGTTGGAAAGCATTCAGTACAGAGAGTTTCAAACATTGGTCAAATTGATAACTCAGCTGAATACAAGCGGATTGTGTTCCCTTGTTTATTCCAGAGCCCAATAACTGAGTTTCACTTATAATACGTTACCGGACAGATATGGAATATATATGTAAGAACAAAAGTTGCTCATGTCTGGTCATTAAATCGATTGATATCAAGGTTTTGAACCTTTGACCTCAAAATCTAACACTAGAGTGAAAAAGCAGAACCGGAAGTGCTAGAAGAAAAAACTCGATTGCAATCGATAGGGCATGTAAAATGAAGCATATTTGCTGTTGACACTATTTTTCTATCTCCGATGGTTATTCTGTTTTACCGGTTCAAATTTTTACCGGAAATGGTTTTCGGTCCCGTTCTCGGCTATGTGACGTCAGACCCAAGAAAATTTTACATCAATCGGTAGACATTGTCTTGACAAACAACTTTGCAATTTACTTTATATATCCATCTTTTATTTTTAAAAAAATAAGACGATTTTCATTTTCAATTTGGTTACACAACCCGATTTAGTGCCTAGAGACCGGAAATACCGGTCGTGTTGTCCCGATCTTAATACTTTCAAGTACAAGCTTGTAGCATATCGTTGGAAAGGATTCAGTACACAGAGTTTGAAACATTGGTCAAATTGATAACTCAGCTGAATACAAGCGGATTGTGTTCCCTTGTTTATTCCAGAGCCCAATAACTGAGTTTCACTTATAATACGTTACCGGACAGATATGGAATATATATGTAAGAACAAAAGTTGCTCATTTCTGGTCATTAAATCGATTGATATCAAGGTTTTGAACCTTTGATCTCAAAATCTAGCACTAGAGTGAAAAAGCAGAACCGGAAGTGCTAGAAGAAAAACTCGATTGCTATCGATAGGGCATGCAAAATGATGCATATTTGCTGTTGACACTATTTTTCTATCTCCGATGGTTATTCTGTTATACCGGTTCAAAATTTGACCGGAAATGGTTTTCGGCCCCGTTCTCGGCTATGTGACGTCAGACCCTAGAAAACTTTACATCAATCGGTAGACATTGTCTTGACAAACAACTTTGCAATTTACTTTATATTTCCATCTTTCTTTTTTAAAAAGTTATGACGATTTTCATTTTTCAATTTGGTTACACAACCCGATTTAGTGCCGAGAGACCGGAAATACCGGTCGTGTTGTCCCGATCTTAATGCTTCCAAGTACAAGCTTGTAGCATATCGTTGGAAAGGATTCAGTACAGAGAGTTTGAAATATTGGTCAAATTGATAACTCAGCTGAATACAAGCGGATTGTGTTCCCTTGTTTGTGCCAGAGCCCAATAACTGAGTTTCACTTATAATACGTTACCGGACAGATATGGAATATATATGTTAGAACAAAAGTTGCTCATTTCTGGTCATTAAATCGATTGATATCAAGGTTTCGAACCTTGGACCTCAAAACCTAAATTTGACCGGAAATGGTTTTCGGCCCCGTTCTCGGCTATGTGACGTCAGACCCTAGAAAACTTTACATCAATCGGTAGACATTGTCTTGACAAACAACTTTGCAATTTACTTTATATTTCCATCTTTCTTTTTTAAAACGTTATGACGATTTTCAGTTTCAATTTGGTTACACAACCCGATTTAGTGCCGAGAGACCGGAAATACCGGTCGTGTTGTCCCGATCTTAATGCTTCCAAGTACAAGCTTGTAGCATATCGTTGGAAAGGATTCAGTACAGAGAGTTTGAAATATTGGTCAAATTGATAACTCAGCTGAATACAAGCGGATTGTGTTCCCTTGTTTGTGCCAGAGCCCAATAACTGAGTTTCACTTATAATACGTTACCGGACAGATATGGAATATATATGTAAGAACAAAAGTTGCTCATTTCTGGTCATTAAATCGATTGATATCAAGGTTTCGAACCTTGGACCTCAAAATCTAGCACTAGAGTGAAAAAGCAGAACCGGAAGTGCTAGAAGAAAAAACTCGATTGCAATCGATAGGGCATGTAAAATGAAGCATATTTGCTGTTGACACTATTTTTCTATCTCCGATGGTTAATCTGTTATATCGGTTCAAAATTTGACCGGAAATGCTTTTCGGCCCCGTTCTGGCTATGTGACGTCAGACCCTAGAAAAATTTACATCAATCGGTAGACATTGTCTTGACAAACAACTTTGCAATTTACTTTATATTTCCATCTTTCTTTTTTAAAAAGTTATGACGATTTTCATTTTTCAATTTGGTTACACAACCCGATTTAGTGCCGAGAGACCGGAAATACCGGTCGTGTTGTCCCGATCTTAATGCTTCCAAGTACAAGCTTGTAGCATATCGTTGGAAAGGATTCAGTACAGAGAGTTTGAAATATTGGTCAAATTGATAACTCAGCTGAATACAAGCGGATTGTGTTCCCTTGTTTGTGCCAGAGCCCAATAACTGAGTTTCACTTATAATACGTTACCGGACAGATATGGAATATATATGTTAGAACAAAAGTTGCTCATTTCTGGTCATTAAATCGATTGATATCAAGGTTTCGAACCTTGGACCTCAAAACCTAGCACTAGAGTGAAAAAGCTGAACCGGAAGTGCTAGAAGAAAAAACTCGATTGCAATCGATAGGGCATGTAAAATGAAGCATATTTGCTGTTGACACTATTTTTCTATCTCCGATGGTTATTCTGTTATACCGGTTCAAAATTTGACCGGAAATGGTTTTCGGCCCCGTTCTCGGCTATGTGACGTCAGACCCTAGAAAACTTTACATCAATCGGTAGACATTGTCTTGACAAACAACTTTGCAATTTACTTTATATTTCCATCTTTCTTTTTTAAAACGTTATGACGATTTTCAGTTTTCAATTTGGTTACACAACCCGATTTAGTGCCGAGAGACCGGAAATACCGGTCGTGTTGTCCCGATCTTAATGCTTTCAAGTACAAGCTTGTAGCATATCGTTGGAAAGGATTCAGTACAGAGAGTTTGAAATATTGGTCAAATTGATAACTCAGCTGAATACAAGCGGATTGTGTTCCCTTCTTTGTGCCAGAGCCCAATAACTGAGTTTCACTTATAATACGTTACCGGACAGATATGGAATATATATGTAAGAACAAAAGTTGCTCATTTCTGGTCATTAAACCGATTGATATCAAGGTTTCGAACCCTGGACCTCAAAATCTAGCTCTAGAGTGAAAAATCTGAACCGGAAGTGCTAGAAGAAAAAACTCGATTGCAATCGATAGGGCATGTAAAATGAAGCATATTTGCTGTTGACACTATTTTTCTATCTCCGATGGTTAATCTGTTATATCGGTTCAAAATTTGACCGGAAATGCTTTTCGGCCCCGTTCTGGCTATGTGACGTCAGACCCTAGAAAAATTTACATCAATCGGTAGACATTGTCTTGACAAACAACTTTGCAATTTACTTTATATTTCCATCTTTCTTTTTTAAAAAGTTATGACGATTTTCATTTTTCAATTTGGTTACACAACCCGATTTAGTGCCGAGAGACCGGAAATACCGGTCGTGTTGTCCCGATCTTAATGCTTCCAAGTACAAGCTTGTAGCATATCGTTGGAAAGGATTCAGTACAGAGAGTTTGAAATATTGGTCAAATTGATAACTCAGCTGAATACAAGCGGATTGTGTTCCCTTGTTTGTGCCAGAGCCCAATAACTGAGTTTCACTTATAATACGTTACCGGACAGATATGGAATATATATGTTAGAACAAAAGTTGCTCATTTCTGGTCATTAAATCGATTGATATCAAGGTTTCGAACCTTGGACCTCAAAACCTAGCACTAGAGTGAAAAAGCTGAACCGGAAGTGCTAGAAGAAAAAACTCGATTGCAATCGATAGGGCATGTAAAATGAAGCATATTTGCTGTTGACACTATTTTTCTATCTCCGATGGTTATTCTGTTATACCGGTTCAAAATTTGACCGGAAATGCTTTTCGGCCCCGTTCTGGCTATGTGACGTCAGACCCTAGAAAAATTTACATCAATCGGTAGACATTGTCTTGACAAACAACTTTGCAATTTACTTTATATTTCCATCTTTCTTTTTTAAAAAGTTATGACGATTTTCATTTTTCAATTTGGTTACACAACCCGATTTAGTGCCGAGAGACCGGAAATACCGGTCGTGTTGTCCCGATCTTAATGCTTCCAAGTACAAGCTTGTAGCATATCGTTGGAAAGGATTCAGTACAGAGAGTTTGAAATATTGGTCAAATTGATAACTCAGCTGAATACAAGCGGATTGTGTTCCCTTGTTTGTGCCAGAGCCCAATAACTGAGTTTCACTTATAATACGTTACCGGACAGATATGGAATATATATGTTAGAACAAAAGTTGCTCATTTCTGGTCATTAAATCGATTGATATCAAGGTTTCGAACCTTGGACCTCAAAACCTAGCACTAGAGTGAAAAAGCTGAACCGGAAGTGCTAGAAGAAAAAACTCGATTGCAATCGATAGGGCATGTAAAATGAAGCATATTTGCTGTTGACACTATTTTTCTATCTCCGATGGTTATTCTGTTATACCGGTTCAAAATTTGACCGGAAATGGTTTTCGGCCCCGTTCTCGGCTATGTGACGTCAGACCCTAGAAAACTTTACATCAATCGGTAGACATTGTCTTGACAAACAACTTTGCAATTTACTTTATATTTCCATCTTTCTTTTTTAAAACGTTATGACGATTTTCAGTTTTCAATTTGGTTACACAACCCGATTTAGTGCCGAGAGACCGGAAATACCGGTCGTGTTGTCCCGATCTTAATGCTTCCAAGTACAAGCTTGTAGCATATCGTTGGAAAGGATTCAGTACAGAGAGTTTGAAATATTGGTCAAATTGATAACTCAGCTGAATACAAGCGGATTGTGTTCCCTTGTTTGTGCCAGAGCCCAATAACTGAGTTTCACTTATAATACGTTACCGGACAGATATGGAATATATATGTTAGAACAAAAGTTGCTCATTTCTGGTCATTAAATCGATTGATATCAAGGTTTCGAACCTTGGACCTCAAAACCTAGCACTAGAGTGAAAAAGCTGAACCGGAAGTGCTAGAAGAAAAAACTCGATTGCAATCGATAGGGCATGTAAAATGAAGCATATTTGCTGTTGACACTATTTTTCTATCTCCGATGGTTATTCTGTTATACCGGTTCAAAATTTGACCGGAAATGGTTTTCGGCCCCGTTCTCGGCTATGTGACGTCAGACCCTAGAAAACTTTACATCAATCGGTAGACATTGTCTTGACAAACAACTTTGCAATTTACTTTATATTTCCATCTTTCTTTTTTAAAACGTTATGACGATTTTCAGTTTTCAATTTGGTTACACAACCCGATTTAGTGCCGAGAGACCGGAAATACCGGTCGTGTTGTCCCGATCTTAATGCTTTCAAGTACAAGCTTGTAGCATATCGTTGGAAAGGATTCAGTACAGAGAGTTTGAAATATTGGTCAAATTGATAACTCAGCTGAATACAAGCGGATTGTGTTCCCTTCTTTGTGCCAGAGCCCAATAACTGAGTTTCACTTATAATACGTTACCGGACAGATATGGAATATATATGTAAGAACAAAAGTTGCTCATTTCTGGTCATTAAACCGATTGATATCAAGGTTTCGAACCCTGGACCTCAAAATCTAGCTCTAGAGTGAAAAATCTGAACCGGAAGTGCTAGAAGAAAAAACTCGATTGCAATCGATAGGGCATGTAAAATGAAGCATATTTGCTGTTGACACTATTTTTCTATCTCCGATGGTTAATCTGTTATATCGGTTCAAAATTTGACCGGAAATGCTTTTCGGCCCCGTTCTGGCTATGTGACGTCAGACCCTAGAAAAATTTACATCAATCGGTAGACATTGTCTTGACAAACAACTTTGCAATTTACTTTATATTTCCATCTTTCTTTTTTAAAAAGTTATGACGATTTTCATTTTTCAATTTGGTTACACAACCCGATTTAGTGCCGAGAGACCGGAAATACCGGTCGTGTTGTCCCGATCTTAATGCTTCCAAGTACAAGCTTGTAGCATATCGTTGGAAAGGATTCAGTACAGAGAGTTTGAAATATTGGTCAAATTGATAACTCAGCTGAATACAAGCGGATTGTGTTCCCTTGTTTGTGCCAGAGCCCAATAACTGAGTTTCACTTATAATACGTTACCGGACAGATATGGAATATATATGTTAGAACAAAAGTTGCTCATTTCTGGTCATTAAATCGATTGATATCAAGGTTTCGAACCTTGGACCTCAAAACCTAGCACTAGAGTGAAAAAGCTGAACCGGAAGTGCTAGAAGAAAAAACTCGATTGCAATCGATAGGGCATGTAAAATGAAGCATATTTGCTGTTGACACTATTTTTCTATCTCCGATGGTTATTCTGTTATACCGGTTCAAAATTTGACCGGAAATGCTTTTCGGCCCCGTTCTGGCTATGTGACGTCAGACCCTAGAAAAATTTACATCAATCGGTAGACATTGTCTTGACAAACAACTTTGCAGTTTACTTTATATTTCCATCTTTCTTTTTTAAAAAGTTATGACGATTTTCATTTTTCAATTTGGTTACACAACCCGATTTAGTGCCGAGAGACCGGAAATACCGGTCGTGTTGTCCCGATCTTAATGCTTCCAAGTACAAGCTTGTAGCATATCGTTGGAAAGGATTCAGTACAGAGAGTTTGAAATATTGGTCAAATTGATAACTCAGCTGAATACAAGCGGATTGTGTTCCCTTGTTTGTGCCAGAGCCCAATAACTGAGTTTCACTTATAATACGTTACCGGACAGATATGGAATATATATGTTAGAACAAAAGTTGCTCATTTCTGGTCATTAAATCGATTGATATCAAGGTTTCGAACCTTGGACCTCAAAACCTAGCACTAGAGTGAAAAAGCTGAACCGGAAGTGCTAGAAGAAAAAACTCGATTGCAATCGATAGGGCATGTAAAATGAAGCATATTTGCTGTTGACACTATTTTTCTATCTCCGATGGTTATTCTGTTATACCGGTTCAAAATTTGACCGGAAATGGTTTTCGGCCCCGTTCTCGGCTATGTGACGTCAGACCCTAGAAAACTTTACATCAATCGGTAGACATTGTCTTGACAAACAACTTTGCAATTTACTTTATATTTCCATCTTTCTTTTTTAAAACGTTATGACGATTTTCAGTTTTCAATTTGGTTACACAACCCGATTTAGTGCCGAGAGACCGGAAATACCGGTCGTGTTGTCCCGATCTTAATGCTTCCAAGTACAAGCTTGTAGCATATCGTTGGAAAGGATTCAGTACAGAGAGTTTGAAATATTGGTCAAATTGATAACTCAGCTGAATACAAGCGGATTGTGTTCCCTTGTTTGTGCCAGAGCCCAATAACTGAGTTTCACTTATAATACGTTACCGGACAGATATGGAATATATATGTTAGAACAAAAGTTGCTCATTTCTGGTCATTAAATCGATCGATATCAAGGTTTCGAACCTTGGACCTCAAAACCTAGCACTAGAGTGAAAAAGCTGAACCGGAAGTGCTAGAAGAAAAAACTCGATTGCAATCGATAGGGCATGTAAAATGAAGCATATTTGCTGTTGACACTATTTTTCTATCTCCGATGGTTATTCTGTTATACCGGTTCAAAATTTGACCGGAAATGGGTTTCGGCCCCGTTCTCGGCTATGTGACGTCAGACCCTAGAAAACTTTACATCAATCGGTAGACATTGTCTTGACAAACAACTTTGCAATTTACTTTATATTTCCATCTTTCTTTTTTAAAAAGTTATGACGATTTTCATTTTTCAATTTGGTTACACAATCCGATTTAGTGCCGAGAGACCGGAAATACCGGTCGTGTTGTCCCGATCTTAATGCTTTCAAGTACAAGCTTGTAGCATATCGTTGGAAAGGATTCAGTACACAGAGTTTGAAACATTGGTCAAATTGATAACTCAGCTGAATACAAGCGAATTGTCTTTCCTTGTTTGTGCCAGAGCCCAATAACTGAGTTTCACTTGTAATACGTTACCGGACAGATATGGAATATATATGTAAGAACAAAAGTTGCTCATTTCTGATCATTAAATCGATTGATATCAAGGTTTCGAACCTTGGACCTCAAAATCTAGCACTAGAGTGAAAAAGCTGAACCAAAAGTGCTAGAAGAAAAAGCTAGATTGCAATCGATAGGACATGTAAAATGAACCATATTTGCTGTTGACACTATTTTTCTATCTCCGATGGTTATTCTGTTATACCGGTTCAAAATTTGACCGGAAATGGTTTTCGGCCCCGTTCTCGGCTATGTGACGTCAGACCCTAGAAAACTTTACATCAATCGGTAGACATTGTCTTGACAAACAACTTTGCAATTTACTTTATATTTCCATCTTTCTTTTTTAAAAAGTTATGACGATTTTCATTTTTCAATTTGGATACACAATCCGATTTAGTGCCGAGAGACCGGAAATACCGGTCGTGTTGTCCCGATCTTAATGCTTTCAAGTACAAGCTTGTAGCATATCGTTGGAAAGGATTCAGTACAGAGAGTTTGAAATATTGGTCAAATTGATAACTCAGCTGAATACAAGCGGATTGTGTTCCCTTGTTTGTGCCAGAGCCCAATAACTGAGTTTCACTTATAATACGTTACCGGACAGATATGGAATATATATGTAAGAACAAAAGTTGCTCATTTCTGGTCATTAAATCGATTGATATCAAGGTTTCGAACCTTGGACCTCAAAATCTAGCACTAGAGTGAAAAAGCAGAACCGGAAGTGCTAGAAGAAAAAACTCGATTGCAATCGATAGGGCATGTAAAATGAAGCATATTTGCTGTTGACACTATTTTTCTATCTCCGATGGTTATTCTGTTATACCGGTTCAAAATTTGACCGGAAATGGTTTTCGGCCCCGTTCTCGGCTATGTGACGTCAGACCCTAGAAAACTTTACATCAATCGGTAGACATTGTCTTGACAAACAACTTTGCAATTTACTTTATATTTCCATCTTTCTTTTTTAAAAAGTTATGACGATTTTCATTTTTCAATTTGGTTACACAACCCGATTTAGTACCGAGAGACCGGAAATACCGGTCGTGTTGTCCCGATCTTAATGCTTCCAAGTACAAGCTTGTAGCATATCGTTGGAAAGGATTCAGTACAGAGAGTTTGAAATATTGGTCAAATTGATAACTCAGCTGAATACAAGCGGATTGTGTTCCCTTGTTTGTGCCAGAGCCCAATAACTGAGTTTCACTTATAATACGTTACCGGACAGATATGGAATATATATGTAAGAACAAAAGTTGCTCATTTCTGGTCATTAAATCGATTGATATCAAGGTTTCGAACCTTGGACCTCAAAATCTAGCACTAGAGTGAAAAAGCTGAACCGGAAGTGCTAGAAGTAAAAACTCGATTGCAATCGATAGGGCATGTAAAATGAAGCATATTTGCTGTTGACACTATTTTTCTATCTCCGATGGTTATTCTGTTATACCGGTTCAAAATTTGACCGGAAATGCTTTTCGGCCCCGTTCTCGGCTATGTGACGTCAGACCCTAGAAAACTTTACATCAATCGGTAGACATTGTCTTGACAAACAACTTTGCAATTTACTTTATATTTCCATCTTTCTTTTTTAAAAAGTTATGACGATTTTCATTTTTCAATTTGGTTACACAATCCGATTTAGTGCCGAGAGACCGGAAATACCGGTCGTGTTGTCCCGATCTTAATGCTTTCAAGTACAAGCTTGTAGCATATCGTTGGAAAGGATTCAGTACACAGAGTTTGAAACATTGGTCAAATTGATAACTCAGCTGAATACAAGCGAATTGTCTTTCCTTGTTTGTGCCAGAGCCCAATAACTGAGTTTCACTTGTAATACGTTACCGGACAGATATGGAATATATATGTAAGAACAAAAGTTGCTCATTTCTGATCATTAAATCGATTGATATCAAGGTTTCGAACCTTGGACCTCAAAATCTAGCACTAGAGTGAAAAAGCTGAACCAAAAGTGCTAGAAGAAAAAGCTAGATTGCAATCGATAGGACATGTAAAATGAACCATATTTGCTGTTGACACTATTTTTCTATCTCCGATGGTTATTCTGTTATACCGGTTCAAAATTTGACCGGAAATGGTTTTCGGCCCCGTTCTCGGCTATGTGACGTCAGACCCTAGAAAACTTTACATCAATCGGTAGACATTGTCTTGACAAACAACTTTGCAATTTACTTTATATTTCCATCTTTCTTTTTTAAAAAGTTATGACGATTTTCATTTTTCAATTTGGATACACAATCCGATTTAGTGCCGAGAGACCGGAAATACCGGTCGTGTTGTCCCGATCTTAATGCTTTCAAGTACAAGCTTGTAGCATATCGTTGGAAAGGATTCAGTACAGAGAGTTTGAAATATTGGTCAAATTGATAACTCAGCTGAATACAAGCGGATTGTGTTCCCTTGTTTGTGCCAGAGCCCAATAACTGAGTTTCACTTATAATACGTTACCGGACAGATATGGAATATATATGTAAGAACAAAAGTTGCTCATTTCTGGTCATTAAATCGATTGATATCAAGGTTTCGAACCTTGGACCTCAAAATCTAGCACTAGAGTGAAAAAGCAGAACCGGAAGTGCTAGAAGAAAAAACTCGATTGCAATCGATAGGGCATGTAAAATGAAGCATATTTGCTGTTGACACTATTTTTCTATCTCCGATGGTTATTCTGTTATACCGGTTCAAAATTTGACCGGAAATGGTTTTCGGCCCCGTTCTCGGCTATGTGACGTCAGACCCTAGAAAACTTTACATCAATCGGTAGACATTGTCTTGACAAACAACTTTGCAATTTACTTTATATTTCCATCTTTCTTTTTTAAAAAGTTATGACGATTTTCATTTTTCAATTTGGTTACACAACCCGATTTAGTACCGAGAGACCGGAAATACCGGTCGTGTTGTCCCGATCTTAATGCTTCCAAGTACAAGCTTGTAGCATATCGTTGGAAAGGATTCAGTACAGAGAGTTTGAAATATTGGTCAAATTGATAACTCAGCTGAATACAAGCGGATTGTGTTCCCTTGTTTGTGCCAGAGCCCAATAACTGAGTTTCACTTATAATACGTTACCGGACAGATATGGAATATATATGTAAGAACAAAAGTTGCTCATTTCTGGTCATTAAATCGATTGATATCAAGGTTTCGAACCTTGGACCTCAAAATCTAGCACTAGAGTGAAAAAGCTGAACCGGAAGTGCTAGAAGTAAAAACTCGATTGCAATCGATAGGGCATGTAAAATGAAGCATATTTGCTGTTGACACTATTTTTCTATCTCCGATGGTTATTCTGTTATACCGGTTCAAAATTTGACCGGAAATGCTTTTCGGCCCCGTTCTCGGCTATGTGACGTCAGACCCTAGAAAACTTTACATCAATCGGTAGACATTGTCTTGACAAACAACTTTGCAATTTACTTTATATTTCCATCTTTCTTTTTTAAAAAGTTATGACGATTTTCATTTTTCAATTTGGTTACACAATCCGATTTAGTGCCGAGAGACCGGAAATACCGGTCGTGTTGTCCCGATCTTAATGCTTTCAAGTACAAGCTTGTAGCATATCGTTGGAAAGGATTCAGTACACAGAGTTTGAAACATTGGTCAAATTGATAACTCAGCTGAATACAAGCGAATTGTCTTTCCTTGTTTGTGCCAGAGCCCAATAACTGAGTTTCACTTGTAATACGTTACCGGACAGATATGGAATATATATGTAAGAACAAAAGTTGCTCATTTCTGATCATTAAATCGATTGATATCAAGGTTTCGAACCTTGGACCTCAAAATCTAGCACTAGAGTGAAAAAGCTGAACCAAAAGTGCTAGAAGAAAAAGCTCGATTGCAATCGATAGGACATGTAAAATGAAGCATATTTGCTGTTGACACTATTTTTCTATCTCCGATGGTTATTCTGTTATACCGGTTCAAAATTTGACCGGAAATGGTTTTCGGCCCCGTTCTCGGCTATGTGACGTCAGACCCTAGAAAACTTTACATCAATCGGTAGACATTGTCTTGACAAACAACTTTGCAATTTACTTTATATTTCCATCTTTCTTTTTTAAAAAGTTATGACGATTTTCATTTTTCAATTTGGTTACACAATCCGATTTAGTGCCGAGAGACCGGAAATACCGGTCGTGTTGTCCCGATCTTAATGCTTTCAAGTACAAGCTTGTAGCATATCGTTGGAAAGGATTCAGTACACAGAGTTTGAAACATTGGTCAAATTGATAACTCAGCTGAATACAAGCGAATTGTCTTTCCTTGTTTGTGCCAGAGCCCAATAACTGAGTTTCACTTGTAATACGTTACCGGACAGATATGGAATATATATGTAAGAACAAAAGTTGCTCATTTCTGATCATTAAATCGATTGATATCAAGGTTTCGAACCTTGGACCTCAAAATCTAGCACTAGAGTGAAAAAGCTGAACCAAAAGTGCTAGAAGAAAAAGCTCGATTGCAATCGATAGGACATGTAAAATGAACCATATTTGCTGTTGACACTATTTTTCTATCTCCGATGGTTATTCTGTTATACCGGTTCAAAATTTGACCGGAAATGGTTTTCGGCCCCGTTCTCGGCTATGTGACGTCAGACCCTAGAAAACTTTACATCAATCGGTAGACATTGTCTTGACAAACAACTTTGCAATTTACTTTATATTTCCATCTTTCTTTTTTAAAAAGTTATGACGATTTTCATTTTTCAATTTGGATACACAATCCGATTTAGTGCCGAGAGACCGGAAATACCGGTCGTGTTGTCCCGATCTTAATGCTTTCAAGTACAAGCTTGTAGCATATCGTTGGAAAGGATTCAGTACAGAGAGTTTGAAATATTGGTCAAATTGATAACTCAGCTGAATACAAGCGGATTGTGTTCCCTTGTTTGTGCCAGAGCCCAATAACTGAGTTTCACTTATAATACGTTACCGGACAGATATGGAATATATATGTAAGAACAAAAGTTGCTCATTTCTGGTCATTAAATCGATTGATATCAAGGTTTCGAACCTTGGACCTCAAAATCTAGCACTAGAGTGAAAAAGCAGAACCGGAAGTGCTAGAAGAAAAAACTCGATTGCAATCGATAGGGCATGTAAAATGAAGCATATTTGCTGTTGACACTATTTTTCTATCTCCGATGGTTATTCTGTTATACCGGTTCAAAATTTGACCGGAAATGGTTTTCGGCCCCGTTCTCGGCTATGTGACGTCAGACCCTAGAAAACTTTACATCAATCGGTAGACATTGTCTTGACAAACAACTTTGCAATTTACTTTATATTTCCATCTTTCTTTTTTAAAAAGTTATGACGATTTTCATTTTTCAATTTGGTTACACAATCCGATTTAGTGCCGAGAGACCGGAAATACCGGTCGTGTTGTCCCGATCTTAATGCTTTCAAGTACAAGCTTGTAGCATATCGTTGGAAAGGATTCAGTACACAGAGTTTGAAACATTGGTCAAATTGATAACTCAGCTGAATACAAGCGAATTGTCTTTCCTTGTTTGTGCCAGAGCCCAATAACTGAGTTTCACTTGTAATACGTTACCGGACAGATATGGAATATATATGTAAGAACAAAAGTTGCTCATTTCTGATCATTAAATCGATTGATATCAAGGTTTCGAACCTTGGACCTCAAAATCTAGCACTAGAGTGAAAAAGCTGAACCAAAAGTGCTAGAAGAAAAAGCTCGATTGCAATCGATAGGACATGTAAAATGAACCATATTTGCTGTTGACACTATTTTTCTATCTCCGATGGTTATTCTGTTATACCGGTTCAAAATTTGACCGGAAATGGTTTTCGGCCCCGTTCTCGGCTATGTGACGTCAGACCCTAGAAAACTTTACATCAATCGGTAGACATTGTCTTGACAAACAACTTTGCAATTTACTTTATATTTCCATCTTTCTTTTTTAAAAAGTTATGACGATTTTCATTTTTCAATTTGGATACACAATCCGATTTAGTGCCGAGAGACCGGAAATACCGGTCGTGTTGTCCCGATCTTAATGCTTTCAAGTACAAGCTTGTAGCATATCGTTGGAAAGGATTCAGTACAGAGAGTTTGAAATATTGGTCAAATTGATAACTCAGCTGAATACAAGCGGATTGTGTTCCCTTGTTTGTGCCAGAGCCCAATAACTGAGTTTCACTTATAATACGTTACCGGACAGATATGGAATATATATGTAAGAACAAAAGTTGCTCATTTCTGGTCATTAAATCGATTGATATCAAGGTTTCGAACCTTGGACCTCAAAATCTAGCACTAGAGTGAAAAAGCTGAACCAAAAGTGCAAGAAGAAAAAGCTCGATTGCAATCGATAGGACATGTAAAATGAACCATATTTGCTGTTGACACTATTTTTCTATCTCCGATGGTTATTCTGTTATGCCGGTTCAAAATTTGACCGGAAATGGTTTTCGGCCCCGTTCTCGGCTATGTGACGTCAGACCCTAGAAAACTTTACATCAATCGGTAGACATTGTCTTGACAAACAACTTTGCAATTTACTTTATATTTCCATCTTTCTTTTTTAAAAAGTTATGACGATTTTCATTTTTCAATTTGGATACACAATCCGATTTAGTGCCGAGAGACCGGAAATACCGGTCGTGTTGTCCCGATCTTAATGCTTTCAAGTACAAGCTTGTAGCATATCGTTGGAAAGGATTCAGTACACAGAGTTTGAAACATTGGTCAAATTGATAACTCAGCTGAATACAAGCGAATTGTCTTCCCTTGTTTGTGCCAGAGCCCAATAACTGAGTTTCACTTGTAATACGTTACCGGACAGATATAGAATATATATGTAAGAACAAAAGTTGCTCATTTCTGGTCATTAAATCGATTGATATCAAGGTTTCGAACCTTGGACCTCAAAATCTAGCACTAGAGTGAAAAAGCAGAACCAAAAGTGCTAGAAGAAAAAGCTCGATTGCAATCGATAGGACATGTAAAATGAAGCATATTTGCTGTTGACACTATTTTTCTATCTCCGATGGTTATTCTGTTATACCGGTTCAAAATTTGACCGGAAATGGTTTTCGGCCCCGTTCTCGGCCCCGTTCACGTCAGACGCTAGAAAACTTTACATCAATCGGTAGACATTGTCTTGACAAACAACTTTGCAATTTACTTTATATTTCCATCTTTCTTTTTTAAAAAGTTATGACGATTTTCATTTTTCAATTTGGATACACAATCCGATTTAGTGCCGAGAGACCGGAAATACCGGTCGTGTTGTCCCGATCTTAATGCTTTCAAGTACAAGCTTGTAGCATATCGTTGGAAAGGATTCAGTACAGAGAGTTTGAAATATTGGTCAAATTGATAACTCAGCTGAATACAAGCGGATTGTGTTCCCTTGTTTGTGCCAGAGCCCAATAACTGAGTTTCACTTATAATACGTTACCGGACAGATATGGAATATATATGTAAGAACAAAAGTTGCTCATTTCTGGTCATTAAATCGATTGATATCAAGGTTTCGAACCTTGGACCTCAAAATCTAGCACTAGAGTGAAAAAGCAGAACCGGAAGTGCTAGAAGAAAAAACTCGATTGCAATCGATAGGGCATGTAAAATGAAGCATATTTGCTGTTGACACTATTTTTCTATCTCCGATGGTTATTCTGTTATACCGGTTCAAAATTTGACCGGAAATGGTTTTCGGCCCCGTTCTCGGCTATGTGACGTCAGACCCTAGAAAACTTTACATCAATCGGTAGACATTGTCTTGACAAACAACTTTGCAATTTACTTTATATTTCCATCTTTCTTTTTTAAAAAGTTATGACGATTTTCATTTTTCAATTTGGTTACACAATCCGATTTAGTGCCGAGAGACCGGAAATACCGGTCGTGTTGTCCCGATCTTAATGCTTTCAAGTACAAGCTTGTAGCATATCGTTGGAAAGGATTCAGTACACAGAGTTTGAAACATTGGTCAAATTGATAACTCAGCTGAATACAAGCGAATTGTCTTCCCTTGTTTGTGCCAGAGCCCAATAACTGAGTTTCACTTGTAATACGTTACCGGACAGATATGGAATATATATGTAAGAACAAAAGTTGCTCATTTCTGGTCATTAAATCGATTGATATCAAGGTTTCGAACCTTGGACCTCAAAATCTAGCACTAGAGTGAAAAAGCAGAACCGGAAGTGCTAGAAGAAAAAACTCGATTGCAATCGATAGGGCATGTAAAATGAAGCATATTTGCTGTGACACTAGTTTTCTATCTCCGATGGTTAATCTGTTATATCGGTTCAAAATTTGACCGGAAATGGTTTTCGGCCCCGTTCTGGCTATGTGACGTAAGACCCTAGAAAACTTTACATCAATCGGTAGACATTGTCTTGACAAACAACTTTGCAATTTACTTTATATTTCCATCTTTCTTTTTTAAAAAGTTATGACGATTTTCATTTTTCAATTTGGTTACACAACCCGATTTAGTGCCGAGAGACCGGAAATACCGGTCGTGTTGTCCCGATCTTAATGCTTCCAAGTACAAGCTTGTAGCATATCGTTGGAAAGGATTCAGTACAGAGAGTTTGAAATATTGGTCCAATTGATAACTCAGCTGAATACAAGCGGATTGTGTTCCCTTGTTTGTGCCAGAGCCCAATAACTGAGTTTCACTTATAATACGTTACCGGACAGATATGGAATATATATGTAAGAACAAAAGTTGCTCATTTCTGGTCATTAAATCGATTGATATCAAGGTTTCGAACCTTGGACCTCAAAACCTAGCACTAGAGTGAAAAAGCAGAACCGGAAGTGCTAGAAGAAAAAACTCGATTGCAATCGATAGGGCATGTAAAATGAAGCATATTTGCTGTTGACACTATTTTTCTATCTCCGATGGTTATTCTGTTATACCGGTTCAAAATTTGACCGGAAATGGTTTTCGGCCCCGTTCTCGGCTATGTGACGTCAGACCCTAGAAAACTTTACATCAATCGGTAGACATTGTCTTGACAAACAACTTTGCAATTTACTTTATATTTCCATCTTTCTTTTTTAAAAAGTTATGACGATTTTCATTTTTCAATTTGGTTACACAATCCGATTTAGTGCCGAGAGACCGGAAATACCGGTCGTGTTGTCCCGATCTTAATGCTTTCAAGTACAAGCTTGTAGCATATCGTTGGAAAGGATTCAGTACAGAGAGTTTGAAATATTGGTCAAATTGATAACTCAGCTGAATACAAGCGGATTGTGTTCCCTTGTTTGTGCCAGAGCCCAATAACTGAGTTTTACTTATAATACGTTACCGGACAGATATGGAATATATATGTAAGAACAAAAGTTGCTCATTTCTGGTCATTAAATCGATTGATATCAAGGTTTCGAACCTTGGACCTCAAAACCTAGCACTAGAGTGAAAAAGTTGAACCGGAAGTGCTAGAAGAAAAAACTCGATTGCAATCGATAGGGCATGTAAAATGAAGCATATTTGCTGTTGACACTAGTTTTCTATCTCCGATGGTTATTCTGTTATACCGGTTCAAAATTTGACCGGAAATGGTTTTCGGCCCCGTTCTCGGCTATGTGACGTCAGACCCTAGAAAACTTTACATCAATCGGTAGACATTGTCTTGACAAACAACTTTGCAATTTACTTTATATTTCCATCTTTCTTTTTTAAAAAGTTATGACGATTTTCATTTTTCAATTTGGTTACACAATCCGATTTAGTGCCGAGAGACCGGAAATACCGGTCGTGTTGTCCCGATCTTAATGCTTTCAAGTACAAGCTTGTAGCATATCGTTGGAAAGGATTCAGTACACAGAGTTTGAAATATTGGTCAAATTGATAACTCAGCTGAATACAAGCGAATTGTCTTCCCTTGTTTGTGCCAGAGCCCAATAACTGAGTTTCACTTATAATACGTTACCGGACAGATATGGAATATATATGTAAGAACAAAAGTTGCTCATTTCTGGTCATTAAATCGATTGATATCAAGGTTTCGAACCTTGGACCTCAAAACCTAGCACTAGAGTGAAAAAGTTGAACCGGAAGTGCTAGAAGAAAAAACTCGATTGCAATCGATAGGGCATGTAAAATGAAGCATATTTGCTGTTGACACTAGTTTTCTATCTCCGATGGTTAATCTGTTATATCGGTTCAAAATTTGACCGGAAATGGTTTTCGGCCCCGTTCTGGCTATGTGACGTCAGACCCTAGAAACTTTACATCAATCGGTAGACATTGTCTTGACAAACAACTTTGCAATTTACTTTATATTTCCATCTTTCTTTTTTAAAAAGTTATGACGATTTTCATTTTTCAATTTGGTTACACAACCCGATTTAGTGCCGAGAGACCGGAAATACCGGTCGTGTTGTCCCGATCTTAATGCTTCCAAGTACAAGCTTGTAGCATATCGTTGGAAAGGATTCAGTACAGAGAGTTTGAAATATTGGTCAAATTGATAACTCAGCTGAATACAAGCGGATTGTGTTCCCTTGTTTGTGCCAGAGCCCAATAACTGAGTTTCACTTATAATACGTTACCGGACAGATATGGAATATATATGTAAGAACAAAAGTTGCTCATTTCTGGTCATTAAATCGATTGATATCAAGGTTTCGAACCTTGGACCTCAAAATCTAGCACTAGAGTGAAAAAGCTGAACCGGAAGTGCTAGAAGAAAAAACTCGATTGCAATCGATAGGGCATGTAAAATGAAGCATATTTGCTGTTGACACTATTTTTCTATCTCCGATGGTTATTCTGTTATACCGGTTCAAAATTTGACCGGAAATGGTTTTCGGCCCCGTTCTCGGCTATGTGACGTCAGACCCTAGAAAACTTTACATCAATCGGTAGACATTGTCTTGACAAACAACTTTGCAATTTACTTTATATTTCCATCTTTCTTTTTTAAAAAGTTATGACGATTTTCATTTTTCAATTTGGTTACACAATCCGATTTAGTGCCGAGAGACCGGAAATACCGGTCGTGTTGTCCCGATCTTAATGCTTTCAAGTACAAGCTTGTAGCATATCTTTGGAAAGGATTCAGTACACAGAGTTTGAAACATTGGTCAAATTGATAACTCAGCTGAATACAAGCGAATTGTCTTCCCTTGTTTGTGCCAGAGCCCAATAACTGAGTTTCACTTGTAATACGTTACCGGACAGATATGGAATATATATGTAAGAACAAAAGTTGCTCATTTCTGATCATTAAATCGATTGATATCAAGGTTTCGAACCTTGGACCTCAAAATCTAGCACTAGAGTGAAAAAGCAGAACCAAAAGTGCTAGAAGAAAAAACTCGATTGCAATCGATAGGGCATGTAAAATGAAGCATATTTGCTGTTGACACTATTTTTCTATCTCCGATGGTTATTCTGTTATATCGGTTCAAAATTTGACCGGAAATGGTTTTCGGCCCCATTCTCGGCTATTTGACGTCAGACCCTAGAAAACTTTACATCAAACTGTAGACATTGTCTTGACAAACAACTTTGCAATTTACTTTATATTTCCATCTTTCTTTTTTAAAAAGTTATGACGATTTTCATTTTTCAATTTGGTTACACAACCCGATTTCGTGCCGAGAGACCGGAAATACCGGTCGTGTTGTCCCGATCTTAATGCTTTCAAGTACAAGCTTGTAGCATATCGTTGGAAAGGATTCAGTACACAGAGTTTGAAACATTGGTCAAATTGATAACTCAGCTGAATACAAGCGAATTGTCTTCCCTTGTTTGTGCCAGAGCCCAATAACTGAGTTTTACTTATAATACGTTACCGGACAGATATGGAATATATATGTAAGAACAAAAGTTGCTCATTTCTGGTCATTAAACCGATTGATATCAAGGTTTCGAACCTTGGACCTCAAAATCTAGCACTAGAGTGAAAATACAGAGTCGGAAGTGCTAGAAGAAAAAACTCGATTGCAATCGATAGGGCATATAAAATGAAGCATATTTGCTGTTGACACTATTTTTCTATCTCCGATGGTTAATCTGTTATATCGGTTCAAAATTTGACCGGAAATGGTTTTCGGCCCCGTTCTGGCTATGTGACGTCAGACCCTAGAAAATTTTACATCAATCGGTAGACATTGTCTTGACAAACAACTTTGCAATTTACTTTATATTTCCATCTTTCTTTTTTAAAAAGTTATGACGATTTTCATTTTTCAATTTGGTTACACAACCCGATTTAGTGCCGAGAGACGGGAAATACCGGTCGTGTTGTCCCGATCTTAATGCTTTCAAGTACAAGCTTGTAGCATATCGTTGGAAAGGATTCAGTACACAGAGTTTGAAACATTGGTCAAATTGATAACTCAGCTGAATACAAGCGAATTGTCTTCCCTTGTTTGTGCCAGAGCCCAATAACTGAGTTTTACTTATAATACGTTACCGGACAGATATGGAATATATATGTAAGAACAAAAGTTGCTCATTTCTGGTCATTAAACCGATTGATATCAAGGTTTCGAACCTTGGACCTCAAAATCTAGCACTAGAGTGAAAATGCAGAGTCGGAAGTGCTAGAAGAAAAAACTCGATTGCAATCGATAGGGCATATAAAATGAAGCATATTTGCTGTTGACACTATTTTTCTATCTCCGATGGTTAATCTGTTATATCGGTTCAAAATTTGACCGGAAATGGTTTTCGGCCCCGTTCTGGCTATGTGACGTCAGACCCTAGAAAATTTTACATCAATCGGTAGACATTGTCTTGACAAACAACTTTGCAATTTACTTTATATTACCATCTTTCTTTTTTAAAAAGTTATGACGATTTTCATTTTTCAATTTGGTTACACAACCCGATTTAGTGCCGAGAGACCGGAAATACCGGTCGTGTTGTCCCGATCTTAATGCTTTCAAGTACAAGCTTGTAGCATATCATTGGAAAGGATTCAGTACAGAGAGTTTGAAACATTGGTCAAATTGATAACTCAGCTGAATACAAGCGAATTGTCTTCCCTTGTTTGTGCCAGAGCCCAATAACTGAGTTTCACTTGTAATACGTTACCGGACAGATATGGAATATATATGTAAGAACAAAAGTTGCTCATTTCTGGTCATTAAATCGATTGATATCAAGGTTTCGAACCTTGGACCTCAAAATCTAGCACTAGAGTGAAAAAGCTGAACCGGAAGTGCTAGAAGAAAAAACTCGATTGCAATCGATAGGGCATGTAAAATGAAGCATATTTGCTGTTGACACTATTTTTCTATCTCCGATGGTTAATCTGTTATATCGGTTCAAAATTTGACCGGAAATGGTTTTCGGCCCCGTTCTGGCTATGTGACGTCAGACCCTAGAAAACTTTACATCAATCGGTAGACATTGTCTTGACAAACAACTTTGCAATTTACTTTATATTTCCATCTTTCTTTTTTAAAAAGTTATGACGATTTTCATTTTTCAATTTGGTTACACAATCCGATTTAGTGCCGAGAGACCGGAAATACCGGTCGTGTTGTCCCGATCTTAATGCTTTCAAGTACAAGCTTGTAGCATATCGTTGGAAAGGATTCAGTACACAGAGTTTGAAACATTGGTCAAATTGATAACTCAGCTGAATACAAGCGAATTGTCTTCCCTTGTTTGTGCCAGAGCCCAATAACTGAGTTTCACTTGTAATACGTTACCGGACAGATATGGAATATATATGTAAGAACAAAAGTTGCTCATTTCTGGTCATTAAATCGATTGATATCAAGGTTTCGAACCTTGGACCTCAAAATCTAGCACTAGAGTGAAAAAGCTGAACCGGAAGTGCTAGAAGAAAAAACTCGATTGCAATCGATAGGGCATGTAAAATGAAGCATATTTGCTGTTGACACTATTTTTCTATCTCCGATGGTTATTCTGTTATACCGGTTCAAAATTTGACCGGAAATGGTTTTCGGCCCCGTTCTCGGTTATGTGACGTCAGACCCTAGAAAACTTTACATCAATCGGTAGACATTGTCTTGACAAACAACTTTGCAATTTACTTTATATTTCCATCTTTCTTTTTTAAAAAGTTATGACGATTTTCATTTTTCAATTTGGTTACACAATCCGATTTAGTGCCGAGAGACCGGAAATACCGGTCGTGTTGTCCAGATCTTAATGCTTTCAAGTACAAGCTTGTAGCATATCGTTGGAAAGGATTCAGTACACAGAGTTTGAAACATTGGTCAAATTGATAACTCAGCTGAATACAAGCGAATTGTCTTCCCTTGTTTGTGCCAGAGCCCAATAACTGAGTTTCACTTGTAATACGTTACCGGACAGATATGGAATATATATGTAAGAACAAAAGTTGCTCATTTCTGGTCATTAAATCGATTGATATCAAGGTTTCGAACCTTGGACCTCAAAATCTAGCACTAGAGTGAAAAAGCTGAACCGGAAGTGCTAGAAGAAAAAACTCGATTGCAATCGATAGGGCATGTAAAATGAAGCATATTTGCTGTTGACACTATTTTTCTATCTCCGATGGTTAATCTGTTATATCGGTTCAAAATTTGACCGGAAATGGTTTTCGGCCCCGTTCTGGCTATGTGACGTCAGACCCTAGAAAATTTTACATCAATCGGTAGACATTGTCTTGACAAACAACTTTGCAATTTACTTTATATTTCCATCTTTCTTTTTTAAAAAGTTATGACGATTTTCATTTTTCAATTTGGTTACACAACCCGATTTAGTGCCGAGAGACCGGAAATACCGGTCGTGTTGTCCCGATCTTAATGCTTTCAAGTACAAGCTTGTAGCATATCGTTGGAAAGGATTCAGTACACAGAGTTTGAAACATTGGTCAAATTGATAACTCAGCTGAATACAAGCGAATTGTCTTCCCTTGTTTGTGCCAGAGCCCAATAACTGAGTTTTACTTATAATACGTTACCGGACAGATATGGAATATATATGTAAGAACAAAAGTTGCTCATTTCTGGTCATTAAACCGATTGATATCAAGGTTTCGAACCTTGGACCTCAAAATCTAGCACTAGAGTGAAAATGCAGAGTCGGAAGTGCTAGAAGAAAAAACTCGATTGCAATCGATAGGGCATATAAAATGAAGCATATTTGCTGTTGACACTATTTTTCTATCTCCGATGGTTAATCTGTTATATCGGTTCAAAATTTGACCGGAAATGGTTTTCGGCCCCGTTCTGGCTATGTGACGTCAGACCCTAGAAAATTTTACATCAATCGGTAGACATTGTCTTGACAAACAACTTTGCAATTTACTTTATATTACCATCTTTCTTTTTTAAAAAGTTATGACGATTTTCATTTTTCAATTTGGTTACACAACCCGATTTAGTGCCGAGAGACCGGAAATACCGGTCGTGTTGTCCCGATCTTAATGCTTTCAAGTACAAGCTTGTAGCATATCATTTGAAAGGATTCAGTACAGAGAGTTTGAAACATTGGTCAAATTGATAACTCAGCTGAATACAAGCGAATTGTGTTCCCTTGTTTGTGCCAGAGCCCAATAACTGAGTTTCACTTGTAATACGTTACCGGACAGATATGGAATATATATGTAAGAACAAAAGTTGCTCATTTCTGGTCATTAAATCGATTGATATCAAGGTTTCGAACCTTGGACCTCAAAATCTAGCACTAGAGTGAAAAAGCTGAACCGGAAGTGCTAGAAGAAAAAACTCGATTGCAATCGATAGGGCATGTAAAATGAAGCATATTTGCTGTTGACACTATTTTTCTATCTCCGATGGTTAATCTGTTATATCGGTTCAAAATTTGACCGGAAATGGTTTTCGGCCCCGTTCTGGCTATGTGACGTCAGACCCTAGAAAATTTTACATCAATCGGTAGACATTGTCTTGACAAACAACTTTGCAATTTACTTTATATTTCCATCTTTCTTTTTTAAAAAGTTATGACGATTTTCATTTTTCAATTTGGTTACACAATCCGATTTAGTGCCGAGAGACCGGAAATACCGGTCGTGTTGTCCCGATCTTAATGCTTTCAAGTACAAGCTTGTAGCATATCGTTGGAAAGGATTCAGTACACAGAGTTTGAAACATTGGTCAAATTGATAACTCAGCTGAATACAAGCGAATTGTCTTCCCTTGTTTGTGCCAGAGCCCAATAACTGAGTTTCACTTGTAATACGTTACCGGACAGATATGGAATATATATGTAAGAACAAAAGTTGCTCATTTCTGGTCATTAAATCGATTGATATCAAGGTTTCGAACCTTGGACCTCAAAATCTAGCAATAGAGTGAAAAAGCTGAACCGGAAGTGCTAGAAGAAAAAACTCGATTGCAATCGATAGGGCATGTAAAATGAAGCATATTTGCTGGTGACACTATTTTTCTATCTCCGATGGTTATTCTGTTATACCGGTTCAAAATTTGACCGGAAATGGTTTTCGGCCCCGTTCTCGGCTATGTGACGTCAGACCCTAGAAAACTTTACATCAATCGGTAGATATTGTCTTGACAAACAACTTTGCAATTTACTTTATATTTCCATCTTTCTTTTTTAAAAAGTTATGACGATTTTCATTTTTCAATTTGGTTACACAATCCGATTTAGTGCCGAGAGACCGGAAATACCGGTCGTGTTGTCCAGATCTTAATGCTTTCAAGTACAAGCTTGTAGCATATCGTTGGAAAGGATTCAGTACACAGAGTTTGAAACATTGGTCAAATTGATAACTCAGCTGAATACAAGCGAATTGTCTTCCCTTGTTTGTGCCAGAGCCCAATAACTGAGTTTAACTTGTAATACGTTACCGGACAGATATGGAATATATATGTAAGAACAAAAGTTGCTCATTTCTGGTCATTAAATCGATTGATATCAAGGTTTCGAACCTTGGACCTCAAAATCTAGCACTAGAGTGAAAAAGCTGAACCGGAAGTGCTAGAAGAAAAAACTCGATTGCAATCGATAGGGCATGTAAAATGAAGCATATTTGCTGTTGACACTATTTTTCTATCTCCGATGGTTAATCTGTTATATCGGTTCAAAATTTGACCGGAAATGGTTTTCGGCCCCGTTCTGGCTATGTGACGTCAGACCCTAGAAAACTTTACATCAATCGGTAGACATTGTCTTGACAAACAACTTTGCAATTTACTTTATATTTCCATCTTTCTTTTTTAAAAAGTTATGACGATTTTCATTTTTCAATTTGGTTACACAACCCGATTTAGTGCCGAGAGACCGGAAATACCGGTCGTGTTGTCCCGATCTTAATGCTTCCAAGTACAAGCTTGTAGCATATCGTTGGAAAGGATTCAGTACAGAGAGTTTGAAATATTGGTCAAATTGATAACTCAGCTGAATGCAAGCGGATTGTCTTCCCTTGTTTGTGCCAGAGCCCAATAACTGAGTTTCACTTATAATACGTTACCGGACAGATATGGAATATATATGTAAGAACAAAAGTTGCTCATTTCTGGTCATTAAATCGATTGATATCAAGGCTTCGAACCTTGGACATCAAAATCTAGCACTAGAGTGAAAAAGCTGAACCGGAAGTGCTAGAAGAAATAACTCGATTGCAATCGATAGGGCATGTAAAATGAAGCATATTTGCTGTTGACACTATTTTTCTATCTCCGATGGTTATTCTGTTATACCGGTTCAAAATTTGACCGGAAATGGTTTTCGGCCCCGTTCTCGGCTATGTGACGTCAGACCCTAGAAAACTTTACATCAATCGGTAGACATTGTCTTGACAAACAACTTTGCAATTTACTTTATATTTCCATCTTTCTTTTTTAAAAAGTTATGACGATTTTCATTTTTCAATTTGGTTACACAATCCGATTTAGTGCCGAGAGACCGGAAATACCGGTCGTGTTGTCCCGATCTTAATGCTTTCAAGTACAAGCTTGTAGCATATCGTTGGAAAGGATTCAGTACACAGAGTTTGAAACATTGGTCAAATTGATAACTCAGCTGAATACAAGCGAATTGTCTTCCCTTGTTTGTGCCAGAGCCCAATAACTGAGTTTCACTTGTAATACGTTACCGGACAGATATGGAATATATATGTAAGAACAAAAGTTGCTCATTTCTGGTCATTAAATCGATTGATATCAAGGTTTCGAACCTTGGACCTCAAAATCTAGCACTAGAGTGAAAAAGCAGAACCGGAAGTGCTAGAAGAAAAAACTCGATTGCAATCGATAGGGCATGTAAAATGAAGCATATTTGCTGTTGACACTATTTTTCTATCTCCGATGGTTATTCTGTTATATCGGTTCAAAATTTGACCGGAAATGGTTTTCGGCCCCGTTCTCGGCTATGTGACGTCAGACCCTAGAAAACTTTACATCAATCGGTAGACATTGTCTTGACAAACAACTTTGCAATTTACTTTATATTTCCATCTTTCTTTTTTAAAAAGTTATGACGATTTTCATTTTTCAATTTGGTTACACAATCCGATTTAGTGCCGAGAGACCGGAAATACCGGTCGTGTTGTCCCGATCTTAATGCTTTCAAGTACAAGCTTGTAGCATATCGTTGGAAAGGATTCAGTACACAGAGTTTGAAACATTGGTCAAATTGATAACTCAGCTGAATACAAGCGAATTGTCTTCCCTTGTTTGTGCCAGAGCCCAATAACTGAGTTTCACTTATAATACGTTACCGGACAGATATGGAATATATATGTAAGGACTAAAGTTGCTCATTTCTGGTCATTAAATCGATTGATATCAAGGTTTCGAACCTTGGACCTCAAAATCTAGCACTAGAGTGAAAAAGCAGAACCGGAAGTGCTAGAAGAAAAAACTCGATTGCAATCGATAGGGCATGTAAAATGAAGCATATTTGCTGTTGACACTATTTTTCTATCGCCAATGGTTATTCTGTTATACCGGTTCAAAATTTGACCGGAAATGGTTTTCGGCCCCGTTCTCGGCTATGTAAGGTCAGACTCTAGAAAACCTTACATCAATCGGTAGACATTGTCTTGACAAACAACTTTGCAATTTACTTTATATTTCCATCTTTCTTTTTTAAAAAGTTATGACGATTTTCATTTTTCAATTTGGTTTCACAATCCGATTTAGTGCCGAGAGACCGGAAATACCGGTCGTGTTGTCCCGATCTTAATGCTTTCAAGTACAAGCTTGTAGCATATCGTTGGAAAGGATTCAGTACAGAGAGTTTGAAACATTGGTCAAATTGATAACCCAGCTGAATACAAGCGGATTGTGTTCCCTTGTTTATGCCAGAGCCCAATAACTGAGTTTCACTTATAATACGTTACCGGACAGATATGGAATATATATGTAAGAACAAAAGTTGCTCATTTCTGGTCATAAAATCAATTGATATCAAGGTTTCGAACCTTGGACCTCAAATTCTAACTCTAGAGTGAAAACGCAGAACCGGAAGTGCTAGAAGAAAAAACGCGAATGCAATCGATTGGGCATGTAAAATGAAGCATATTTGCTGTTGACACTATTTTTCTATCTCCTATGGTTCCTCTGTTATACCGGTTCAAAATTTGACCGGAAACGATTTTCGGCCCCGTTCTCGGCTATGTGACGTCAGACCCATCTTTTTTTACCACAATCGGTAGACATTGTCTTGACAAACAACTATGCAATAAACTTTATATTTCCATCTTTCGTCCTTAAAAAGTTATGATGATTTTCATTTTTTAATTTGATTACACAATCCGATTTGGTGCCGAGAGACCGGAAATACCGGTCGTGTTGTACCGATCTATAAACTTTCAAATACAGTCTTGTAGCATATCGATGGAAAGGATTCAGTACAGAGAGTTTGAAACATTGGTCAAATTGATAACTCAGTTGAATACAAGCGGTTTGTGTTCCCTTGTTTGTGCCAGAGCCCAATAACTAAGATTCACTTATAAATACGTTACCGGACAGATATGGAATATATTTGTAAGAACAAAAGTTGCTCATTTCTGGTTATTAAATCGATTGATATCATGGTTTCGAACCTTGGACCTCAAAATCTAGCACTAGAGTGAAAACGCAGAAGCGGAAGTGTTAGAAGAAAAAAAACGCGAATGCAATCGATAGGGCGTGTAGAATGAATCATATTTGCTGATGACACTATTTTTCTATCTCCTGTGGTTCCTCAGTTATACTGTTTCAAAATTTGACCGGAAATGGTTTTCGGCCCCGTTCTCGGCTATGTTACCTCAGACCCCAGAAAAATTTACATCAATCGGTAGGCCGTCTTGGCAAATAACTTTGCAATTTACTTAATATTTCCATCTTTCTTCTTTAAAAGGTTATGACGATTTTCATTTGTTTATATTTCACACAACCCGCTTTCGTACACTTGCACGCACGCAAAGACACCCAACGTACACTATCTCTTTCTGTATTCATTCCTTTTTCCTCATCTCTCTTTCTCTTTATCTTTCGGAGTTTGTCACTCTTCCACTCTCACTCCAGCTAATAGTCTGTTTGTAAGAAGTTTATGAAATCAACCACAAAAGCATGAATTTCAAGGCAGGAAGTGAGTCGTATCATATTAAAAGGTTTTAAATGTATATTTATCCTCATATTCATTGAAGAGTACGTACACAAGGAAAAAGCGCCATTATGTTGTTTGGTCAAATAATGCGACATAAAATTAATCAAATGTTCATTTGTCAAAATACAAGACAAACGATACAAGAGTGTATCGTATATTGAAACTAGCGCTACATGGACATCATTCTGTAAGACCTGCACCATACTACTATGCCTAGTTGGGATTTTGCTTATTTTGGCAATATCTTAACAATGGGTACTTAAAGTATGCACACATGTTCAAACATCGACATAAAACAAATGGGGACGACGCCCCTGTATATATCAAAAATTATCATATGAATACATTGTTCAACGAAACCTGTCAATTTATATACATATTAGTTAATTACACTAAACATCTGTTAAAATCGTGAGATACGTGGTATTGTATAGCATAGTATGCATATTTAATTTTTATTTACCCTTTCTGTCTTTTTTCGTATCTGCGTCATGATTTTTGAAGTATTTACACAATATAATAATTATGCGACTTGTCGAAGGGAGATAATCCGACTAAAACATGGTTGGCAAATGTCAGCATTTGGTCTCGAGATCTGACAATGGCCTTTGCATGGCATCACCCATAATGTGCAAATTTATAATTGAAAATAAATGTCTATATCTAATAGTTAAAATCCTACGGCTAAAGTCAAATGTTTCAGGAAAAATATATTTTTGACATGAAGCTTCGACCTGACTTTTCACAAGGTGATATCAGTATCAGTAGATTTCCTTGACACATAATGATCAACCTAACAGTCATAAGTGAGAATTCTAGGTATTAAAAGCTGATGTATTGATGGAGCAGCCGACTAATCGACAGGCTGAATACACTCGGTCATAAAGACGACCATACCATAACTATACAGTATTACCCTGTATATGCAAATTTGTGAATAACAATGACATAAAGTATTTACTAATAATACAAGTGGTAATCCTTTTTAGTATATCGAACGACAAATGGCTGAGCAAATTTCTTGTGAACAACGGGTTGAAATGTGAAAAACAATAAAATGCCTCCCTTTTTTAAAGTGTGACATAAAACAACCGTAAATAGCTACGGGACAATCTGTTTTATCCACACCTCCAATGCAGAATGATAAATAGCAAAATTCATCATCGATTAACTTAATATATTTATTCTCCATAATCACAAGATGATTGTTTTAGCAATTATTTTACATAAACGTAGGTCTAAGAAACATAGTAACACATATATACGCAAAGAATCGCCTTATAATAATTCCGTTTTAGGCTTAGGGTTATTCATAGGGGAAAATGCATAACTCATGCTTAAAGAAACATGTATATCAGGAAAATGTAACCCTTTCGGCACCTAACAAATTTCATCTAAGAAAATTATCGTCTCCTTCGGCTTTCAATGTATTTACAAAAACATAGGCAGAGTGTCAAACGTGTCCTTGAGTTACTGGGTGTCTAACATGGATCCAAACTGTTTGCTAATGTAACCACAGAGATTCGCCTGTGATCAAAACCATTGCCAACAATAACATTTGAAAGCAACAGAAACCAACCATGAAATGTTACCAAGAACAGAATCACATATTCAACCGGGAAATGGGACTAAGCCTTGAATTCTACCATTGACCTTAAGATATGACAGTAAATTTAGCAAGGCAGCAATACAAGGGTGCAACGTCTTGAGTGTAATATTTGTTAGCTTCAATATTTAAAGCAGGATGCATACAATAGTGTATACCGTTCTAATGTGTACAGTCTTAATATTTAATATAGACTGAAGCTGTGGGGGACTGGCGTGGGAATTACAGTAAACCCCCTCTAATGCGACCAACAAAAAGGAGCATAATTCACCGTGGCAAAGACAGGTGGTAGCTTAATGCAGGACAAAAGTTATGCAGAAAGCTCCTATAGGAGCTTTTGTTCTGCATTAAACAACCACCTGCTTGTGAAGACAGTCATGTTTATTCATTAAGTGGTCGCATTATAGGGGTTTTACTGTATAGCCATAAACAAGGGTCAGAATGCATAGACTAGCATTAAGTGGTTTAACATATTATAACAACTCCCTTCTTTTCGAAATAGATTAACAGTTATCAAAGTTGAAGTAATGTAAACAATTGCCAAGGGTCAATGTTTTTTAAAAATAACAAATGTTTAAAGAACTCCAGGTACTATAATTGTACTAGGTGTCCAGTGGTATTTTCAGCTTAAACCTTTCCCTCATATAGACGTGAGTGAGTGAGTTGGGTTTTACGGCACTGCGACACAGAATAGGTCATATAGCGCCGATGAATGATGAGATGACATGATGATGAGGGATATCAGGAAGATGATTTCGGCTAATCTCATTCGTTGCAAAGCAGCGCATGGGATCAAAACCACCGACCTGCCTTCCTTTTAGTTCTTGTCAGAGGGGATAATCTCTGTCAAAAAAACAAAAACATCCCCTATGACAATTAAGCCCCAGAACCACGGCAAGGTAGGAAGGTCTCTGGGGTCATATAGACGTGTTTTGACACATTTGCAAACAGAGTAGACCTAGATCAGACGACGCCTATAGAAGCCGTCTGATTAGGGTCTGCTATATTTGCTAATGGAATTTATAAGATCTGTTTCTTTACTTTATAAATAGCTACAATGTTCCACTTTCCATATTCCATTATTACTATTTTATCCATGAATATTCAGTAGGTATTGAAGTTTTGAATAAACATAGCACAGGGAAAGGGTTAAGCTGTAGTTGATGTGCTGTCACTACAATTACTACAACTGTTAATGCTGCCCACTAAACTGGGCCTTAACCCTTTCCCTGTTCTATATTTAGTCCAAATTCCAATACTTACTGAATATTCATTAAAATAGTTATAAAGAAATATGGAAGGTGCCACATTGTAGACATTTTGAAAAGCAAAGAAACAGATATATTCAATTCTATTAGCAAACAGAGGATACCCTGATCAGATGGATCCTGTAGGAGCCGTGTGATCCTGGTCTACTCTGTTTGCAAATGCGTGAAAACACGTTTATATGAGGTAAAGGGTTAAACAGTTATTGAAATAAAAGTTCAAAGTTCAAAGAATAAACATTCACTTCACCCATTCATTACCAATACAGCGGCAATGTAGCTTTGCACTACCTGACCTTGTTATCGTGGGCTGATTGGTTTTGACAGTAGAGCTGTGCAAACTAGCCTGTAATTGTAGGCCCTTGTGTAAGCGCATTTTGACGCATCTGCAGACAGAGCAGGAGCAGTCTGATCAATTTGGTTATGGTGTAATATAGATCTGATTCTACAGCTTCTGTCTGAGCGAAAATGTCATGTGTTCATATGTCATTAAAAAATAATCTTACTAATGTTCATGACGTCATAATTTCCAACATGAATATTCATAAGGGTTGAATTGCTGCATCTGTATGTTGAATCGTCATTAGTGAGAGCCAGATTAGATCTGTTTAATAATCAACGACATGAAATCTGATTGTGCAAAGCTCATTGACTCTCCACTCTCCCTTTTAAAAGTAGATCTAAACCAGGTACAAAGACGATTATACTTCGTCTATACAGTATCACCGTCTATACCCATTTTCGGTATATAATATATGATGGTATTTGTTTTGAAATGAAATAATAAAATTAGAACGAACTTTTAACCGGAAAACCAGTAGCCGATTCAGTCAGGAAAGCCGTGAAGTTGGATATTATGTAGATGGACAGATGGATGGATGGAATGATGTATGGATGCATGTATGGGTGGATAATTGAATTTATCGATGACCAGATAGGTCTAGAAAATTAGGTAGGTAGGTATTGAGCTAGATAGAAAGATAAGATATATATATAGATAGATAGAAAGATAGATAGATAAATTAGATAGATAGATAGTTTATTCAGTACAAAGGCAATTGGCCCAAAAGTACAGGATAGCAATACATACACATAAATGCAGTTTAGAATTGTCAACAGTAGATTAAATGGAATGAAACCATTCATTTTATATCAAAGCAAACATATACGAGTTTGAGCATACTGTTAGAGGAAAATGATAACAGAAATTGAAAAGGAAATATAATAAAGAACATGTCAACATTGAACGCATGTTTCTATGAAACAGTAAGGGAGTTAACTCTATATAATAACAACCACAAACTTGAGCGAACCAGTGAGTTACAGTTAGTGTACGTGCGTAAAAATGTAGCTCCCATGACAAACTGAGAGAGGAAAACATTCAACAAATCACATAAAAGTTATTTCGGTTCTACGTTTCAAGCATTATGGACATAGATAGCAAGTGTCTTTAACACGTTTTGAGTGTCTGTTTTCGTTTCATGAGATTTAGAAACTTAGGTATGTTTGGGTGACGCCAAAAGTATGGTTTTATGTACAAATTTCTTCGATCGTTGTATATAGAACATTCCAACAAAAAATTAAATTCGTCTTCCAGAACATTACATACATGACACATCCTCTCATTTCTTGGAATTTTCTGAGGTTTGTACCACTTCTAATCTATGAGACTACAGACGAAGTCTAGTTAAATCTTGTCTAAATGTTTCAATCTTTACCGTATCTAAGTATAGTTTGAATCCAAAATCAGAGAACAATTTATAACTGCATGTATCTGCACGAGAAGATGAATTAATTTCGGCACTCCAGTTTTGAATGAATTTATAAGTCAGTCTTTGCTTACATTGCCTAATAAAGCATTCAATATTACCTACACCTTGATTTAACCATGCATACCTTAGTCCCAGCGATTCTTGTAGGACTAGTACTTTCGACGGCCAAGAAACTTTATTAGGGTAGGTCTGCATATCTCCCAGCATTAAATTATAAATCAATTTTATGTATTTCCTGTCAGGGTTTTGTAATAGTTTAATCCAATAACGAATTATTGCATTATGTCTATGTACTTTTAGATCAGTTATGTCTAATTCGCCGTATGCAAAACTATTTTGTGTCTTTTGTCGTACTCCTAGACTTTGTTTGCAATAGTTTAAATGAATTCGCTCTGTCTTGTTATCTCTGCTAAATCCCCAAACTTCATAGCTGTATTTAAGAATAGGTAATATAAGTTTATCAAATAGATCCAGTATATGTTTAATAGAGATATTTGTAAATGTGCGTAGATATGATTTAGCTTATAAATTGTCTTTGCAGCTTGGCCACTAAGAGCCGATTGTGTCTCTTTAAATGACCCACCGGTTGTAAAAATTACACCTTGGTAATTGAATTTATTCGCAGTTTCAATATTTTTACTATCAAAAGTAAACTTAAATTTTGAAGAGTTTGAAAACCCTTTTTTGGAATATCATAATCTTTGTTTTTTCGGTGTTTACTTTGAGCTTCCATCTCTCACAGTATCCGTGTAAAATATCTAGGCCAGACTGAAGATCACGTTCAGACTCAGCAAACAGGAGAACGCCATCGGCATATAACAATATAAAATGTTAAAGCATTCCAATGTCCAAACCCTTATACCTTTTTTTAATATGAAAACCTCTAAATAATTAAGGTACATGGTAAATAGGAACGGTGAGATTTCCCCTGAGCTACACCCAAAGAACAAATGAACTGCTCACTTAAATAACTCTGATATTTAACAATAGATCTAAGATTCCAGTATATTGATTGAATTATGTTAATTATTCACATAATATATATATAAATACTCCATATTTCAAACGTTTGAACCAAGGCACGTCTCTGACTACGAAATCGACCGACTACGCAGTTTTTTGTTATCATTTAAAAGATGGGTTATCAAGCCATGGAGTACCAAACTATTGTCAACTGTACACATGTTTTTTCCGAAATCCGGATTGAGCCTGAACGTAAACCTGGTAACTTTCAGCCAAGTTATTAAGTCTTGTGTTAAGATTTTTGTAAAGAGTTTACCCAGAGTGCTTAGTAAAGTGATGCCACGGTAATTTTCAGTGTCGCTCACGTCTCCCTTTTTGTATAGCGGAATAATATAACCCTATGACCACTTTTCGGGATAGGATCCATTATCAAAGATAACATTAAACAATTTGAATAAATATGCAATCAACGAGTCTGTGCCATGCTTAAAAATTCATTTAATATGTGATCAGGATTACCGGATCTATAATTATTTACATACTTTACTGATCTCCCCTTTAGTTATACAAATATTTAATTCATAAAACATTTCTTGAAGTTTTCCATCCAAATATCTTTTCATTGAAATGTATAACATCTTCGTCAGGTTGAAATAATGCAGAATCTGGGTTGTTGATTGTTATAAAATAGTCTAAAAAATGAGATGTCTCTAATGTAGATGACGATTTTTTTCGTTAATCCTTTCAACATTTTCCACTATTCCTTTGCATTTTTATATCGCAGTGATTCTAACTTGCTTGTTTGATTTCTGTCCAATAAATATTTTTTGTTTCTTAAGGTTGATTTATAATCTGTCCTGGCGGTAGTCATTGAAATACGGGATTCTTCGCACTGATCCTGTCTATAATCATTTAATTTTTTCATAGAAAATATTCTGTTTATGTCTACATTCGTAGTCATATCATATTTGTCCCCCTTTATTTAACCTACTTGTTTCCGCATTATCGCTATAAGTATTTGACTTAAAAAGAGGATCACAAACATTAATTAAAATTGTATAAAACTGATTCAAATTTAAGTCCATATCTTGAGAAGTTTTGGCATATAGATAGATATATAGCCGCGTAAATCGACTCCCATCTCACAGATTTGGTGCATGGACGTGTTTAATATCTGTTGAACGGTAACTCTAAAGTGTTCCGATTGTATGTGTTATTGATGCAAAACACCTCGAACATATACGATTACAGACTTTAACCGTTTATTTCTTAACGGGTTTTTAATATATTTTTAGTTTAAAAGTCATATTATGTAGGAACTGTCATTCAAATACTACATGTTTATTATAAAACTCCATCTTTTAGTAGTTACGAAAATAAAACAAATTCTTTGAAAAGTTGCCCTTTATATACATTCTCAAATTCACGTGATATATACGGGGTTGCATACAGATCATGTTTAAATCAACAATAACGAATACTTTCGCACAAAACTTTGTGCATAGTTTAATAATACCTTAAAGATCGTGTAGTATGATTGCTGAGCTAATCTAACAATACACTTTTCCAAAATCGATGGTCAAATATAACGGCAACCAGTATATGGTGGACCTTATAAGAGTTCGCCTTTATAGCAAATTTTTTCACTCGTTTGTTCCCCCGTATATATGATTTGCCCTTATATATATATATATATATATATATATATATATATATATATATATATATATATATATATATATATATATATATATATAGGCTACTCTTTCTCTTTTTTTCTTTACTTTCTTAAATGGCTGCTAATTGCCACTTTTCATATTTCATTGTAACTATTTTGTCCATAAATATTCAGTAGGTATTGAAATTTGGAATAAGCATAGAACAGGGAAAGGGGTTAAGGAAAGTAGGGTTTTTATAAATCAGACATTTCTTGCATGTGTTTGGTACTGACCAAATAATGGTCAGAATCATCCGGTGTCCAGTCTAGACCTACAGTGTTCTCATTCAACGATAATGGTGAAATCGTTAATTCTATTATGCTAAGCACGACTTGACTTGACCCTTACTTTCAAATAACGGAGTGATGGCTCTTTACTACATAAACTATCAATTTTGGCTCTATTGGCACAAAGTGGCAAGATGAGCTATTGGAATGGCCCTGTATGTGACATGTTCATAAAACAATTCTTTAAATGTCTTCAAAACTACTGACATGATTTTCAGAAAAATCCACAGCAAACAATCAATATGATATACATTTGTATATTATGTCCGAAACCTTCAGTACTGTCAGTACTTTGATTAAATACGGGGAGGGAGGGGGATTTTTCATAGGGATAACGGCTGCCGCAAACGCGAGTGAACAATAGAGTGTATATAGAAACATTTTCAACAAGAAATCACGTAGATACTATTATACATATAGTGTGGACTCTTTGATGCACATACTCATCAAAGGGAATTATCAGACATCCTTCAAGGAGTGCTCCGAAGAAAACGGAGGAAAATACCAGACAACAACAACGATGGTGCACAGCAAAGTGGGGAACCAGTGTGTATTCTTCTGAGCGCTTGACGCGTTAAAAATGAAAGTAGCCGTTTCTGGTCTCGGAATTGTCCGAAAAGATTTAATCGGATCTGCGGCAATAAAATGCGATGTCACCGGTATGTAAGATTCCCTTTGAAAATATTTCATCATTTCTCATTAGTATCTACCAGAAAGTTGCTGATAGTTCAATTACGTGATGGGAAATAATGTGTGTGCATGGAGAGCTGCCATAGGATTATTTAACTGCTGTAAGGTGTTAGTATTCAAAAAGATCAGAGTAAGACATTCATCATTGTTTGTGGAGTTTGCTATATTGATTTTGTTTATTGTCCGGATCTGTCTGTTATATACACTGGAATACGCAAACTGGTTGCACAGGAATTATGATTTTAAAGTTGTTCTGCTGTTACTTTTGATTGAAGCTGGTGATATTGAGATTAACCCAGGCCCAATTTATAATCATGCAGTATCTTTATTGCACTGCAATATCAGAAGCATCAGGAATAAAGTAGATTTTATAATTGATAATTTATGTGAACACGACATAATTTGCTTCACAGAAACACATTTAGACAATATGGTGGAAACGGACCGTATATTACTAACTGAAGGTTATGACATACCCTATAGAAAGGATCGAACCAATCATGGTGGTGGGATTCTTGTTTATCCATCTAAAAATATCGTCCACAAAAGACTACCGCAACTAGAAACTCATTGTAATGAATCTATTTGGCTTAGTATTAAATTAGGCTCTGTAACATATTTAGTAGGAGTTTTCTACAGTCCCAAAACAGCAGATTCACATTTTTTCCAGAATTTAAATGTAAATATTGAAATGGCATATACTATATGTAAAAATATTATTATACTTGGAGATCTAAATGAAGATTTATTTAACACAAATTTTCACAATCTACAGGATATCTTATGTATCAATTCAATGACAAATGTAATCACTGAGCCAACTCGTTCACAAGCACTATTAGATCCAATTATAATTCCTCTGGACATGACATATTTACATTCTGAAGTAATTGCGGTGCCTCAACACATCAGTGACCACAAGGCCACAAGTATTATACTGCCATGCTCATATGAAACAAACCCCTCTTTTGAGAGGACAATTTGGCTGTACAACCAAGCTGACTACGAATTATTTAATGATAAACTTAGGAACCACGATTGGAATAGTCTTAAGGAACTCTGAGTAAATGAGGCTTGTAATATTTTTACAGAAACAATTTTAGGCTTTGCCAAAGAAAGTATTCCACGAAAAAAAATAATGATTAGAATGAACGACAAACCCTAAGAAAACAATGTAGAATCAGAAATCGCCTTAAGCATGTACAGTGAAGCGCACTTATAACGAACTTGGATATAACGAAATACTGCTTATAACAAAATAGAATTTATTCCCCCTCTCTGATTACATATAGTAAAACGGACCTGATATAACGAAGTTTGGATATAACGAAAGAAATAAGAGAGTCCCGCGGACTTCGTTATAAGTGAGCTTCACTGTAGCTATCAAATCCGGAAAATCTAGTGATTGGAATAAGTTCAAAACTGCTAGAAATAAAGTAAATAATATGAAAAAACAGGCGAAAGAAATTTTTTATAATACTTTAGAGCTTAACCTATCTGACCTTCAAAGAAATGATAAGAAGGGTTTTTGGAAAACTATTAAACACTTTGTTAAAGGATCAGGTAAGTCAGAAAACATGATCCCCCCTTTGCAGGAAGAAGTAAATGGTAAATTTAGATATTGTATGACAAATGAAGAGAAAGCTGAATTACTAAATACATACTTTACATCTATTTCAACTGTAAATGATGAACATGCATCCTTACCTGAACTCGTTATGCAAACAAATAACTCTTTACAGGATATTATCATTACTGAAGATGAAATTCAAGACACAATTAAAGTTTTAAATAAAAACAAAGCCAGTGGTTGTGATGGTATAAGTCATAAAATGTTACAAAATACACATCTGGCAGTATCCAAGCCCTTGTCAATATTATTTAATCTTTCCTTGCAGGAAGGCATATATCCAGATAATTGGAAAATAGCCAATATAACGCCCTTATTTAAGAAAGGAGATAAAACAGCTGTGTCTAATTACATACCGGTTTCGTTATTGAGCTGTTGTGGTAAATTGTTTGAACGTTTGATTTTTAAAAAAATGTATAACTTTTTTATTGATAACAATCTCATATACAAGTACCAATCTGGGTTTTTACCAAATCATTCAACTTCCATGCAGTTAATAGATATCTATCATCACATATGCCCAACATATGATAATAGACAGGTGGCTTGTATGGTGTTTTGCGATATATCAAAAGCCTTTGACCGAGTTTGGCACAGAGGACTTTTGTTTAAACTACAACAAAATGGAATTAATGGTCCTCTTCTGAAATGGATATCAAACTATCTAAGTGAAAGATCTCAGAGAGTTGTGCTTCATTCATCAGAATCAAGCCTCAAAACAATAAATGCCGGTGTTCCTCAGGGATCTGTTCTAGGACCACTGCTGTTTTTAATATATGTAAATGATATTGCTGAGAATTTGTTAAGTTTAACAAGGTTGTATGCTGATGATAGTTCACTGTACTGTTCTGCATCATCGGTCGAGGATATTGAAGGTATACTTAATCATGATCTGAGTATTATTTCATACTGGGCCAAACAATGGCTTGTTAAATTTAATCCCGACAAAACTGAATTCCTGTTCTTTTGCCTTAGACAGCATGAAAATGCACCGAAACTGTACTTCGAAAATTCATTGATAAATCTAGTCAAAGATCATAAACATCTTGGATTTACTCTAAGTTCAAATAGTCAGTGGCAAACTCATATTGAGACTATACTCCAATCTGCCTCAAAAGTTATTGGGATAATGCGCAGACTACAATTTACATTAAACAGACAAAGCTTAAATCAAATATATCTATCTTATGTCCGCCCAATTTTGGAGTACTCCTCTGTAGTCTGGGCAGGGTGTACTGAAAACCAAGTAGGTGCCATTGAACGCCTGCAAAACGAGGCAGCACGTATAGTTACAGGTCTCACTAGGTCTGTCTCATTGGAAAAATTGTATATAGAATGTGGTTGGGAATCTCTAAAAACTAGGAGGGAACTACAGAAGTATTACTTCATGTATAAAGTACATAATAACTTAACCCCATCATATATTTCAGATCTTTTCCAACTGCATGTAAATACTAGAACTAATTACCAGCTTAGAAATCCAGAAAATTTTACCGTGCCACTATGTCGAACTGAAATCATGCGCAGATCTTGCATACCAAGTTCTATTGAAATGTGGAATAACTTAGACAGAAATATTAAATCTGCAACGACTTTAAGATCCTTCAAATCCAACCTAAAGCATAATACTACGATCACGATCCCTAAGATTTATTTACACGGCAACAGGCGATTAGCAGTTTTCCAAGCAAGGATTCGAAACAACTGTAGTAATTTAAAATTAGATCTCTATAACAACAAATTATCTCCTGATCCTCTCTGTGCCCAATGTAATACATATTCAGTAGAAGACGCAGAACATTTCTTCTTCAGATGCAGTCGGTTTCAAACTCAGCGTATTGTTTTATTTAATCAAACAAGAGATTTTCATCCACTTAGCACCGAATCTTTGCTATTCGGAAAGAATTCTGTCTCTGTTAAAGATAATTGCAAAATTTTTGAAGCTGTTCAGATCTATATAAGGAATACTAAGAGATTCGAATAAGCATCAAAACGTAAGGGACAATTTATTTTTCCTGACTCAATTCTTGCTGTTGGTAATCATCAGGACAGTGTTGATAAATTTCTAAGTGTTATACAAAAGTTGAATGAGGAGTAACAACAAGTTTTGAGTCAGACCCAAACTCTTTTCTGCTATTTATTTTTACTGGTGTTTTAATTGCTACATTTTAAGGATTCTCAATGTCTGAGTGTAGTAATTACTAGATCTGAAGCGTCACAGAAAGCTACACCTTACAGCAGCAGTCACTTTAGCCTGACCACTTAATTGCCAAACTTCAGTTTACAGTACCTAGTACTATTAGACCGTCATACATATTCTTTGCCTTCTCTTTTTGATATGTTGTGAACATTTAGTCATATTCTCCTTTAATCATCATCTTCTGCTTCTTCTACTTTTTCCTCCTGTCCTTTTTAGCTCACCAGAGCACAAAGTGCTCAGGGTGAGCTTTTGTGATCGCCTGATGTCCGTCGTCTGTCGGCGTTTGTCGTGCGTCGTGCGTCGTGCGTCGTGTGTCGTGCGTCGTCAACAATTTGAACTTTAAAAGTCTTCTCCTCTGAATCTACAGGGTTCTCAGCTTTCATCTTTGGCACATAGCATCACCTATAGGTCCTCTACAAAAGTTATATAAATTATGTCCCTGGAGTCAAAATTGGCCCCGCCACGGTCCCAGGGGTGGCCAGTTTTTTCTAGCTGACTGTTGTTTTCTGTACAAGTAGCAGAATGCTGGGCTCACTTAGGTTTGGCATGGGGCAAACTTCAAAAACCTTCTTGTCAAAAACTACATGTCACAGAGCTTAGATATTTGGTGTATAGATTTACTTAGTATACCTTATTGACATTGGTAAATATCATAGTTCTGAGGTTAAAATTGGCCCTGCCCTGTTGGTTATACTTTAAAATATTATTTTACACTATAAAGGTTCCTCTGAACTAGAGGGATTGAGGTCACTCCATCTGTGTTGCATAATCACTGAATAGGTCAAGTTCCTGGTCAAAATTCTATCATGTTGTCTGCTTCAGAATTAGTCTGTTTGTTCACACTGTTTCAACCCATTCCCTCATAGGATATTTTCAGAATCTGCCTCTTGAAAAATTTCAGAATTGTGTAGATTTGAAACCATTGTGATAAATAGAGCATTTACTCCTTTGGAGAAAATGCTCTATTTATCACAATGGTTTCATAAAGTGACTATTATACCTCTTTGAATAAATCTACTGATAAGGAGCATAAATTAGAGAAAAGGAAAATTTCAGAATTGTGTAGATTTGAAACCATGGTGATAAATAGAGCATTTAAGCCTATGGAGCAAATGTTCTATTTATCACAAAGGCTTTTTTCAGATCCTACCTCTTTGAATAAATCTACTGATAAGGAGCATTAATTATAGAAAAGGAAAATTTCAGAATTGTGTAGATTTGACACCATTGTGAAAAATAGAACATTTACTCCTATGGAGCTTTTGCTCTATTTATCACAATGGTTAGCAAATGCTCTATTTATCACAAAGGCTTTTTTCAGATCCTACCTCTTTGAATAAATCTACTGATAAGGAAAATTTCAGAATTGTATAGATTTCAAACCATTGTGATAAATAGAGCATTTGCTCTATAGGAGTAAATTAACTCATATACAAACCACATATAAAGTTACATACCGGTCTGTGTCAGATCAGAATCCAAACTGTGTGCTAATTTTGGTCAAGTCATGCTAAGCAGTGATAGGGTTGTCATCTGTTAGAAACGTTGTCTGCTTATTCAAAGAGGTAAATCTGGGTCTACTGTATTTTGCAAATGCGTGAAAATATGTTTATATGAGGAAAAGGGTTAATTAGAGAAAAGGAAAATTTCAGAATTGTTCAGATTTGAAACCATTGTGATAAATAGTGCATTTACTCCTATGGAGCAAATGCTCTATTTATCACAAAGGCAAATGCTCTATTTATCTCAATGGTTTCATAAAGTGACTATTATACCTCTTTGAATAAATCTACTGATAAGGAGCATTAATTAGAGAAAAGGAAAATTTCAGAATTGTGTAGATTTGAAACCATTGTGATAAATAGAGCATTTACTCCTATGGAGCAAATGCTCTATTAATCACAAAGGCTTTTTTCAGATCCTACCGCTTTGAATAAATCTACTGATAAGGAGCATTAATTATAGAAAAGGAAAATTTCAGAATTGTGTAGATTTGAAACCTTTATGATAAATAGAACATTTACTCCTATGGAGCTTTTGCTCTATTTATCACAATGGTTAGCAAATGCTCTATTTATCACAAAGGCCTTTTTCAGATCCTACCTCTTTGAATAAATCTACTGATAAGGAGCATTAATTAGAGAAGATGAAAATTTCAGAATTGTGTAGATTTAAAACCATTGTGATAAATAGAGCATTTGCTCCATAGGAGTAAATTAACTCATATGCAAACCACATATAAAGTTACATACCGGTCTGTGTCAGATCTGAGTTCAAAGTGTGTGCTAATTTTGGTTAAGTCCTGCTAAGCTGTGATAGGGTTGTCATCTGTTAGAAATGTTGTCTGCTTATTCAAAGAGGTAAATCTGGGTCTACTCTGTTTGCAAATACGTGAAAACATGTTTATATGAGGAAAAGGGTTAATTAGAGAAAAGGAAAATTTCAGAATTGTGTAGATTTGAAACCATTGTGATAAATAGTGCATTTACTCTTATGGAGCAAATGCTCTATTTATCACTAAGGCAAATGCTCTATTTATCACAATGGTTATTATCACCAGTTATTGTTAACAAGTTTTACTTTTCCATCTTCATAACAATTCCGTTTGTATAAATTGTTGAAATCGCGATTTTTATACAATTTCTGCTTTGAAACAATCATCAGTACTCTAATTCTGAAGGGGTTCGAAACGTTCAGGTGTGAACTGGTTTTGTTACGAAACGTGCTCTACAAGAGTTGTCGTTCGTTTCTAAATACGCAATATATCAAGGAGTTGTTAGGTTATGCGTAGTAATATGTAATGGAAAATGAAACTTTTCCACATAATTTTTGTGCGATATATTATGCTTTCCAAGTTAACGGTCGGTAAACGTTCGGTATTGGACTTAGAAAATATTTATAATAAAGCAAATCATCCCAGAAAGCTTGCCATTATAATTAAACAGAGAAAGGGTCAAATAACACCCCACAAAACAGGTGTCCAGTTTTGTTTAGAAACATACATGTAGTTGAAACTTTAAAAATCTTTCCCTCTGGTGAGCGATTTCAGGGCCATCATGGCCCTCTTGTTTGTGTATGTTATAGTGTATATATAGCCATATTGCTAAATACTCAATTGCAATGTTAAAATTGTAGGGGAAGGGCCGTAACTAATGTTGGAAGAACTTGTGGCTCAACCCCCTTTCAATATTTATTGAAATAAAATATGTTTAAACTAAACCAGAAAGAAGCGCCAGCTTCGCTCCCGAATAGGAATTTTAGTGAAATCGAGCACTTGTTCGCCAACTATATCGTTTCCGAGTAAATAAAAAACACGGTTTTCTGAAGGTATTTACCCCTCGTACTCGCTAAAACGGAGACAAAGTATGGCATATTTGGTACCAGCGTGTAGATAAAACATTTTTCTTTCTACATAATCGTTGTTTTGTGGGAAAATTCGCCTCCGGTCCAAAATAATTGCTGTTGAAGCGGAGTACCCGTGGATCGGATGGCCCGAGAGTTATTTGCCTTTCTCTTATATAGAATATACGAAATTTCAGCTTCGTCTCAAAACGCCCCAAGCATTATTTTTTCGGCCCCAAATGTTACAAAACGTCAATTTAGGGACATTTTAACTTGTTTTAGACATATTTCATGAGCCGAACGCCTGTGGATGTATACAGCACAGTTGTCACGTGTTTGGTGTGACCGGAAATGAGATCGCCAGCTTTCGCACTATTTGTCAGTACTATAGTAACCAATAACCGCATATAGTAATAAATTGATCACTGAAATAAACAATGGGAGTGTTTACACCACAGATAGACTTTGTCTTTCCTGTTCGGATAGAGTTCGATTAAATACGCCACTGAATCAGTTGACAGACTGTAAAACACATCAGTGGTCGAAAATGTTTACTGTAAACACATTCACGTGTGTTATATGTACTGTTATGTGGATATTGCTGTTAGCTGACATCAAGGATGTAACAGGTTGGTACTTAAACAGGAGTTTATGATCATTTACCCTTTCAGTGCTGGAAACGATTCACTAATGTACTTTGAAAACAGTGTAGACCCAGATGAGAGGGCTCCTAACCCTCTCACCGGGGTTTGCCATGTTACATTTTCTTTTTAAAAATATTTTCCGAATAGTCAAGATTAGATGCGATATCGTAGCTGTAAGACTGATAATGACTAGCGTCCAGTTTACAAGCTCTATTTAGGAATAGAGCTACGTTATCGTATCTAAGTCAAGATAAGCCTGACCTGTTTCAGCACTGAAATGATTGGTAAGAAATATTACATGATTATTTCCAAACTGAACTTCTCTGTAGCGGTATTATATATGTACAGTATATAATAGGGGTACACTTTTCACGTTTATTTATCACTTCCATAATGATCTTTTTAATTTTATGCATGGATTTATCTGTTCATAAAAAAAAATCATTAACTTAATTTGATAACGTAAAAATTTAAAAGGGAATTGTTGGCTTATACAACAATGGTTAGGATCATATCTATATAACTTCGTAAGTAATCAGATCAGACCCTGATCGGACGACTCCTACAATAGACGTCTGGTCTTGGTCTACTCTGTTGGCAAATATGTGAAAAGGAGTTTATATGAGGGAAAGTGTTTAGTCTATTAACACATTCCCTCATATTGACGACTCTGTAAAAGTCACTATCTGAAACCATTGTGAAATAGAGCATTTGCTCCTGTGGAGCAAATGCTCTATTTATCACAGTGGTTTCAACACTACACAAATCTAAAAAAAATATTCCCTCTATAGTTAATTCTCCTTTTCGGTAGATGTATTCGAAGACAGGGGTTTTTCACCTTCTATAACAGAGGCCTATAAAAGGCCCCTTCCCAATTGAAAATTTCTTTAAAATCATGCAGTTTTCCCAAAAATCCAAACTTACACCAGCTTTTTTGTTTCCCAAATCAGCAATTTTAGCGATAATTCTTCCCAAAATCGGCAGGCTAAGACCCCTTCCCAATTAAGAGAGAAAAAGCCCTGGAAGAGGTGTGATCTAAAAATAGCCTATTGGGTAAAATGACCAGAAAATTAAACAATTTACCAGAGAGAACATTCGTGTAAGCAATAATTGCCTCATGAATATGAATTAGCTGGGCTTTTTAATATAATTATGAACAAAAAATAATGATATTATTCCAGTTTAGGAAACTACGCTCATATCTGTATTGTGTCATAAGCAAACAGAGCAGACCCTGATCAGACAGCTCCTTTAGGAGCTGTCTGATCTGGGTCTACTCTGTTTGCAAATGTGCTTGTGTTAGGTAAAGAGTAAATTATTTGTTGGAGTGTGCTCTGTTTGACATACAGCATACGGTTGTTTGACAAACAACACAGTCATACGGTTATTCAATGTTTTATAGAATCAAATGCCGCTGGCATATAATGTATTACATTATCATACTAATAGTGAGATAAATCTAGCATTTCAGATGCATTTCCCTTTAACATGCTGGTCGAATTTATGTCAGTAGAAAATATCTCTATCAGATTTCGAAAGAGCCCTTCCATTTCTTTCAATGACGTAATCAGACTGAGAGTGTCGGTATGGATCCAGTTGAAATGCCGAGTTACCTGGTGTTTCATCTGAATTCAAACTGTTCGAAATGTAATCACCGATTCGCTCATATTGTGCTAAAGGTCAACCCTTTCCCGGATAGAGACACATTTTACGCATCCACGTAGTAGACCCAGATTACTAGAGTAGACAGCCCCTGTACGAGCTGTGTGATCAGGGTCTACTCTGTTTGCTTATGAAATGATATAGATCTGATTCTACATTTTCTGTCATGATAATTATTGGTTTGTCTATAATGGCATTATAAAAATTGCTACAAAATATTGATACAATCATCATTTTTTATTTGTTTTATCCAACAGCTAAAACGGTTTAACTAATTCAGACATTAGTCTAGCCTTGGGGAATTAGCAATAGTTTAGAATCAAATCAAAATGGCATTTGAGAGTGGCATGTTGTTTGAAACTCATCAACAGTACAAAATGTAATTATCCAACTTACACATAGTGTAGACCTAGACCTGGCCCGATGTTAAACAGGTGGACTCCGCGCTCAAAACCCAGTTTGATCTCAGAGTCATGTTACCAATTGACTGTAGTTACTGTATTTGGATACATGTCGTCATAAGTACAAAATGATTGTTGAATGCATTATTACGAGGAGGAAATATTCCAGTCTTGAACACGGTGTTTCCCCTAGACAGGCGTCATTTTGACACCATTGCAAACAAAGCAGACCCAGATCAGACAGCTAATCTAACTCTGTTTGATTATGCATTTATATACATCAGATTCTTAAGTTGCTGTACCAATCATAAGAAATCCTCGTTAATGTGTAATTATGAATTTATGTGTAAACCATGAATTTTCATGCAGTGATAAATTCCTAAATCAATATTCATGGAGGAAATGTTTAAAGTTTTAAAACCACTGACCTAGACCACATCCTATTATGAATACAGCATTGATACAGAGAGTGAACAAATATGTAGTGTTCTCAATTATCCCTTTCCTCCATAAATACGCCTTTCTACGCCTCTGTAAAAGGCACATTTTGAAACCATTGTGATAAATAGAGCATTTGCTCCTAAGGAGCAAATGCTCTTTTTATCACAATGGTTTCAGAACTACAAAATTCTAAAATTTTACTTATCTCTAGTAAATGCTCCTTTTGGGTAGATTCATTCAAAGAGGTTGGGTCTAAAAATAGCCTATAGAGGAAAGTGTTATACAGAGGTGAATTGACAAACAGAAGCATAAAAGACAAACCTGATACAAACGACTTTTCAATGTTAACCCTTTCATCGTTTAATGTTCATATAAGGAATGATGGCATTATGAATATTTATTAGCTGAAACTTTATTATGGCACATGTACACACAGTGTTTTGGCTCAGTCAGAATCTTTACAATCAGATCATTATTTTACCATAAGCAAACAAAACAGACCCTGATCAGATTGTTCCCACAGGGGCTATCTGATATGTGTCTGCTCTGTTTGCAAATGCGCGAAAAAGCGTGTTTATGAGGGAAAGGGTTAATCAAAACTTCACTCGATGATGATCAAATAAATCAACTTCAAACGAGCATGTCGTATATTGTATTTTAATGCATTTCTCGAGTTTTAAAATTTTAACCAATTCATTAATCACCTGGTCAGGTTTTGCGGCCGTGCTCGGATAACATAGACATATGTGTAGATTATTAGTAACTTACTGTAGAACATGTTTTAACCCTTTCCTCCATAGGCTATTTTTAGACCCAACCTCTTTGAATGATTGAATAAATCTACCCAAAAGGAGCATTTACTAGAGGAAAGTAAAATTTTAGAATTTTGTAGTTTGAAACCATTGTGATAAATAGAGCATTTGCTCCTCTAGGAGCAAATGCTCTATTTATCACAATGGTTTCAAGAAATGGATATTACAGAGGCGTAGAAAGGCGTATTTATAGAGGAAAGGGTTAACGGCTTTCAAAAATGCTCTAATTATGGGTATGTAAGGCAGATGGTAACTTAATGCAGGTAAAATGTCAAAAGTAGTACCGAATTTATCTGTAGGAGCTTTTTGTACTACAATTACCCTGTATTAAGCAACCACCTGCTTTTAAGGACCCAGTGTTCAATAAATGAGTGGCCGATTAGTGCAGTCTCTACTGTATGCATAGAATATCTCGTTACATTTTCCATATACATACACGTTATAATCAATACATATCAAGTGACGTCACGTGACAATTAATGCATAATAATTATACAGTATGAGTAAAACCTGCCTTGAGCATTCATATATTGATCGAACACAGGAATGTGGAAACGCAGGTGGTTGCTTAATACTGCAGGACAAAAGTAATGCAGAAAGCTACTGTAGGAACGTTTTGCATTACTGTTGTCCTGCATTAAGCAATCACCTGCGTTTACAGCTTTTATGTTAATGATTCATGAGGTCGTGTTAGCGAGCCTTTTCTGTATATCATCATATTGATTGAACACAGGGATATTAAAAGACAGACCGTTGCTAATATGGGACAAATGCAATACAGAAAGCTCCTATTGGGATCTTGGTCTACTCTGTTTACAAATGCGTGAAAATGCGTTTGTATGAAGGAAAGGGTTAAAAATGGTCTTTTATTTTTCCACCAGACCCTATGTTGTGACCACACTTTAGAATCGTCTGAAGAGATTTTAAAGAGTAGTCACAACATATATTTTGGTGGAGGAATGGGTTAAATAGTATTTAAATACGCACTGTATCTATTGCTCCATGCTATAGTATCTTGCTCTTTCAGGGACTACTTGCATAATCTCGTAAGGGGTCATAACTCTTATCATGCATAATACCTCGTAGGCTATTTTTAGATCCAACCTCTGAATAAATCTATCGAAGGAGCATTAACTAGAGAAAAGGGAAATTTTAGAATTTTGTAGTTTGAAACCATTGTGATAAATAGAGCATTTGCTCTGTTTATCACAATGGTTTCACAAAGTGATTTTTACAGAGTCGTCAAAAGTCGTCAATATAAGGGAATGGGGTTATGTCTCTTTAATATATTTATTTTCGTAGACCATTTAGCATCCACGTATGATGCTTTTGTCATACCTCCAATGGACTTTTTTCAGGTGTTCAAATGTTGATCCAGTCATCAATCGTGGCAGATGGAACGCTATCGAACGTAACCATGGAGTGTTCACTGTCACAGGACGAGACCAGGATGCAAGTTCAGAGCTTCCTATATCTCAAAATTAACTATAAACCAACAAACAACACTGTAGCGATAATCACAACAGGCAGCGTGCCACCTGAGATACAACTTTCAAAAAACTTCCAACATCGTCACCCCGCTGTTGTTGTCAATGGAACTCTAAAGACCAGTCCTAACCCGGATGTAACTCCACACGAAGCTGGACTGTGGCTACATTTGGACTCACAGGCTGTGAAATGTCATGACTTCGGAGACTACCTGTGTGAAGTTGGATATTTGGACCAAAGTTTGTTAACAAACACGCTCTTTTCTAGAAAAGCGAGCCTAGCTCTGAACGGTAAGATACATAGAGATTAAACCGCAGTGTCATATTTGCGGCAGTAATCCAGTCTTCGCGAAAGAGGAAAAATCTGAATAACCAGCTCTGGCCAACACTGCAGAATTTTCAGAAACTGCTGAACTTAAACCTCGTATATTAACCCTTCCCCTGCTAATTACGTCAATATACCTACCTGTAAATAGTGAAGACCCAGATGAGACAGCTCCTGCAGGAGCTGTCTCATCAGGGTCTGTACTATTTACAAGTTAATTGTGCAACGAGTGCACTTCACAGCAGTGATTTCACAGCGAAATACTTGCACACAGTGAAAATATATGTAAATATACAACAGGGCATGGGTAAAGAAGGAGAAATTTATTTTAAAATTCATCAAGAGAAGGGTTAACACTCCTCTGATGTGACCACCACAATCGGTCTAATTCTATGTAGTAAAAACAGGCGGTAGCTCAATGCAGGAGGAAAAGTATGCGGAAAACTCCTACTTGAGCTCTCTGTATATTTTCCGCCCTGCATTACACAACCACCAGCTTTGACAGATATCTATTGTTTTATTCATAAAGTGGTCGTTTTAAATAGAGCGATTTTATATACACGGGGCATGCAGTAGAACCTTCTAAGAACGACCACTTTTCGAATAAAATATTGGTCTCTTAAAACAGGCATGTGGTTGCTTAACCCTTTCCCTGTTCTATATTTAGATCAAATTTCAATACCTACTGAATATTCATTAACAAAATAGTCATAAAGAAATGTGGAAGGTGGGACATTGTAGACATTTTAGAAAGTAAAGAAACATATCTATCAAATTTTATTAGCAAATAGAGCAGACCCTGATAAAGGAGCCGTCTGATCTGGGTCTACTCTGTTTGCAAATGCGTTAAAACATGTTTATATGAGAGAAAGGGTTAATGCAGGACTAAAGTAATGAAGAATGTTTCTATGAGAGTGGCCACTCAATAAATCGGCATGGGCGTGTTTTAAGCCATTCCTCTATATAAACACATTTGCAAACAGAGTAGACCCAGATCAGGCGGCTCCTAGAGGAGCCGTCTTAACCAGGGTCTGCTCTGTTAGATTTTGACATTATACATTGTATAAGTTTTATTCTACGGATTTGACAAAGCCAAAATTCCCTTAAAAGTTAACATTATAAATAATGAGCTAATAAATATGTCATTATTTCAGATAATTCTTACATGAACAGGGAACGTGTTAAAGAAGGTGGTGCTGCTTAACCCGTTGCCTCATAGGCTATTTTTAGATCCAAACTCTTTGAATAAATCTACCGAAAAGGAGCCATTAACTAGAGAAAAGGAAACTTTTAGAATTTTGTAGCATGAAACCATTGTGGTAAATAGAGCATTTGCTCCTATAGGAGCAAATGCTCTATTTATCACAATGGCTTCACAAAGTGACTTCTACAGAGTCGTCAACAGTCGTCAATATGAGGGAATGGGTTAATGCAAGACAAGAGTAATGCAGACTGCTATGAGAGTGGTCAATTATTGTGTCTTTCAAAGTGGTTGCTGAATGCAGGACTAAAGTAATGCAGTAGGTTCCAGTGGGAGTGATCACTCAATGAATCATCAGAGCTGTGCTTTAAAGCAGGTGGTTGCTTAATGCAAGACGAAAGTAATGGGAGCTTTCTGACTTACTTTCGACGTATATTAAGCAAGCACCTGCTTTTAATTACTTGTGTATACATGTATTCATAAATTGTCTATATTTATTTTATTCCACATGGAATAATAATAAAGCACCATAATAGAATTGTTTATATTACATGACGTCATTATGACGTTATGACGTAACTTGTCGTAACAACGTCATTTGGCTTAAAAATGTCAATTGGCACCATAATGTCATTGCAACATTGCTGGAATATACTGATATCTAAGAGGATCTGTTGCGAGTTGTCTTTTAAGATCATATGTTCCTAAATGAGCCTTAGAAAATGTCATTAAGCGAGCCTTGGCGAGCATAGTAACATTTTCTTGGTGAGTTTAGGAACATGTGATCTTAAAAGACAACGAGCATCAGATTCTTTTTCTCACATAACAAAAAAGTGTATTTTCGCCGTTTAAATGACATGTAAGCATCGGTTTCCATGGTTTGACGTCATATAACGTATGACGTCATGTGTGTTCTATATAAGTGATCTTACACGTGTTACAGATCAGGGAATCTTAACCCGTTGTTCTAACTCGGAGACAAGGGAAGGTATGTGAGAAAACTGTCTTGGACATTGCATCCACCAGGTTTGACAGTCTTTAACCTTTGAATCCAAATGCTTTCTCTTAATTGACATTCTGTTTTCTCTGCATTGTATAACTTATCTAGGATGACAAATAATGCATCTTTCTCAGAATGATCAGATCTTCAAAATGAGAATTTATTGGTTTCTCTTTCGCGGGTCTAATATCCCTGAGATGTTCACTCATTCTGGTTCGCAATCCTCTCTCCGTTTCACCTACATATATGGTGGAACTGCATCTAGTACAAAGGATTACATACACTACGTTGCGAATACGGCAGGTAACATCGTCCATCGAATTGTATGTAACACTTTCTTCTCAGTGTCTAAAAGTTCACCTCTGTGCATTACATTACAATTTTCACACTATGTTTCACAGCTAGTACGGTGGACTTTCAAGGATTTATTTGTTTTTCCGTGTACAAGGGAATCACACAGATTTCTATCTCTTCGAAAGATCTGATCTACTGACAAAAATAAGAAACAAGAATAAACAGAAGAATACAAAAGAGAGTTCCGATTAACAAATTGTCGGTTAAGGCTGGTTTAACGGTACAGTACATGCATTCGTACTAAGGTCACACGCGTCACATTATAGTCATTGGGTGTGGACATATTAGAAAAACAACATGTACATGTAAACAATACATGCGTTGACAGTTTTGTTCTAAATATAGGTTGAACACTAATGCTAAACTCGATCAAATACGACGGTCAAACACCGGTATCTGCATTGCATTTTGCAAACTCTTGACACGGCGTCTCATCTGGATCCAAACTGTTTGACACTCGGTCAGTAGTTTCTCAAAACTTTAACGTGAATGTTGCCACAGAATAGAGTTCAAGCAGACACTATTTTTAACTCCTTGCATGCTAGCGGCGAAACCATGATTACCTGTACATTTTTCAAACAGTATAGATCCAGACGAGACCCCGCATAATGCGGCGTCTCGACAGGGTCCAAACTGTTTGACACTTTGACCAAAAGTTTACAAAGTAATGACAAAATGCTTATTTTAATAATTGAAGCAGACGACAACTGTTGCAGACGAAAACTCACATAGCGTGCGAAGAGTTAAACAGAACCAAAAGTTAATTAGTTGTCCAGTGAGTTCCTCTACAATTTACTCCACACAGTGCACCCATCTTTGAGCATTTTCTGTATTGTTTTAACTGATGCTATTTTCTAGTTACAAAACTATTTAATTTGTGTTTTGATATTCATAATGATCCTATTTTTTATACTTATGTTTTTCCTCATCCGTTCTCCTTTTTTATTTTTTCTCTTCATTCTCTGCTTCATCCTGTCCATCTCTATCGTAATTCTTTATCATCAGTCAATCGTCACCATCGCCATCATCATCATCATCATCATTACCACCAGCACCACCATCATCAGCAGCAGCATCTCCTTGGTTATTAACCATTATCATTATTCTCGTCAAACCTTCTAAAACACCCATCCAAACCCCAATACAGAAAAGCCCCTTTAAACCGGACGTTAAACTAGTATAATTATATCGGTCTTGAAGACAGGTGACGGCTTAATAAAGGGTGAAATTTTTGCAAAAAGCTCCTAGGAGAGCGTTCTGCATTACTTTCACCCTGTATTAAGCAGCCACCTGCCTAAAAGTAGTTAAATGCTTCTCTAATAGAATTCCTGTTTAGAGGGGGTTTACTGTATTGTTTAAAATGTTCATCATTAACAAAGTTTTAGATGAATATGTTAAACCATTTCCTTAGTGAACAGTTTTGTATGAATTGATCGCTTCATGAATATTCATTAAAGTCAAACATTCAACCCTTTCCCTGTTCTATGTCTATTCCAAATTTCAATACCTACTGAATATTCATGGTCAAAGTAGTTATAATGAAATATGGAACGTGGAACATTGTAGCCATTTTAGAAACTAAAGAAACAGATCTTTCAAATTCTATGAGCAAACAGAGCAGACCCTGATCAGACGGCTCCTATAGGAGCCGTCTGATCTGGGTCTACTCTGTTTGCAGATGCGTGGAAACACGTTTGTATGAGGTAAACATTTAAAAGGGAACTGTTATCTTATACAAACACTGCAGGATCAGACCTATATAGGAAACAGAGCATACTCTCATCAGACGGCTCCTACAGGAGCCGCCTGGTCTTGGTCTTTGTCTATACTGTTCTTGCAAAGGCGTGAAATGGCATTTGAATGAAGGAAAAGGTTACTGTCAGCGTATCATTACTCGTCAGGATCCAAACTGATCCCCAATTTGACATACATGCACTGTTTTTATTATTAGAAATGGAAGAAAAGTGACAACTCTTTGTAAACTATTTTCATTTCATTAAATCATTTCTGTATTTTCACATTCATTGACAGTGTAATGAAGGCAATAATTCCTTTCGCATAAATCAGCGTCTCATTAGGACCCAAACTATTTGAAATTGTGGTAGTGGGTTTTTTTAAAGAAAAAGGGAGAAAGTTGTAAACAAACGAAATATGTAGCAGACGACAATAGTTTGCAGACGACAATATTTTGCAACGAACGAGTTAGGCCTCAGTTTCTAATTACATTTCCCAATCTATAAGTTACAATCATGCCTCGCCAATGCAACAACGTAATGCATTAACACGTGCATCTGTAAATCTGTGGTTGCTGAATGCAGGGCTAAAGTAATGCAGAAAGCTCCTAAAGGAGCTTTCTGCATAACTATTGTCCTGCATTAAGCTATCATCTGGTTTTTTTTAATAATACAGAATTATACTTCTTTTCAATGGTCGTATTAGCGAGACTTTTCTGTACGAACTAATTGAATTTACATTTAAATTAGATGGCCAATATTGCAGGATTAATTTGCCAATGTGACATTTACAAAATAATTTGTGATACAAACAATTCAGACCCTGATCAGAGATAGGACCCCCCCCCCCCTGGAACTGGGTCTGCGCTGTTTGCCAAAATCCATTTTAGGTGCACTAGACGTCAGATAAATGGGTTAATATTTAGATCTGGGTCCATGCTTATAAATATTTTAGTTGAGTCTGAGATCGTTCTCAAGCTTTTGATTGGTCAGATTTGAGTTCTCAAGCTTTTGATTGGTCAGATTTGAGCCAAAGGCTCAAATCTGACCAATCAAAAACTTGAGAACGATCTCAGACTCAACTAAAGGTTTTATAAGCATGGACCCTGCTGCATAACATGTTTCACCAAGTAATGCAACAGCTGCAAGATCTGCAGCGAATGTGTCATACCCATATACAAATAAACCCCCTCTATACTGGAATTCTAGTATAGAAGAATGTAGATACCTTTAGACAGATGGCTGCTAAATGCAGGGTGAAAGTCATGCAGAAAGCTCCTATACTAAGGAGCTTTCTGCATGGCTTTCATTCTACATTAAGCTGCCACCTGTCTCCAAGACCGATATTTATAATAAATTTAACGCCCGGCTTAGAGGGTTTTTACTTCATATAACACCGACAGACACGCAATTTATGTTGTATCTATACGCATATTGATCGCTGATCAACTAAACATTCTACCTAAACTATTCTGTTTGCAAATCTTTGTAGCTACTTATTCGCTGACAGCAAACTGAAGAGGTAATGACTAAATCGTCCCATTGTTATCGTAAAATTAGTAAATAGTTTGTCAATCTTGCTTGCATTTTTATTCAGTTTTTGCCCTGTCTACGCCGGACATAAATACGTTTGACATTTATATTCCTTGTCCTTGTCTAAAACTGATGTATGCTTAAACCCCGATCTGATGAGTTTTGTTTACTAACTTCCGACTTGATCAAGCTTTAGAGAAACTATTGACCGAGTCACAAGCGTAGCTGAATCCAAATGTAATGTACGCACCCTTGCCATAGGGGTCCGGGGATGGGGATGCTTCCCACGGGAAACTTTAGAATTGTGTTGGCCTAGTTTTGAAATTATTGTGATAAATAGACAATTTGCTACTATATAGGAGCAAATGCTCTATTTATCACAATAGTTTCAAAAGATGACTTTTACAGAGACGTCAAAGGACGTCAATATTGAAGGATTGGGTTTAAAAAGCTTAACATGACAAGACAGAACGTTTATCAAAGTCTTCTCCTCTTAATCTTCGAGTTTTGTTTTCACCTTTCAAATTGACGTTACGCCCGCGCGTAAGTGTGTATCGCTGGCTACTCCCCTGTGAGTGTCATATATCTTCGATCCTGGTGGGAAAATGAGTTACCCAGGCTATTTTTTAAAGTTATACAGCACGAAAGTTTTGCAGAAACTCCCGTAGGAGCTTTCTGCATTATCTTTGTCCTACATTAAGCAGCCACGTGCTCTTTAAACCGTTTCCCTCATATAAACACTTTTCACGCATTTGCAAACATAGTAGACGCAGATCAGACAACTCCTGTATAGTAGCCGTCTGATGATAGTCCGCTCGGTTTGCTGTTGAAATTATATAGATCTGATCCGAAAAAAAATGTCAACGCATTATTAAAACGAATTTAATGGCATGACCAATTCCCGCATAATTGTTCATATATAGTGCGGGACACGGGTCATTTATGTCCTTTGCAAACAGTGTAGACCCAGAGACTCCTGGAGGAGCCCTCTCATCAGGGTCTGCACTGTTTGTCATGTTACATTTCTCTTTAGAAAACTCCATAAATATTCACCATAAGCTTGACCTGTTTGAATTTTGGAATAGTCCATTTGAAAATGATGTCTTCGAAGGGTTAAAACATCTTTACCTTGTTAGTCACGTATGGTTAGGTTTGTTTGTATGGTAACAAACTGTATCTCTGTCATTGCAGGTTCCGATGTCTATTGCAACAACTCATGGCCAAGTACTTGCGGAAATTTGATGATGATTATGTCAATTCTGACAATGGCCAAGTATGTCATCTCGTGAGAGAAAACATGCGACAGGATGAGAATCAAACAACTGCATGAGAATCAAACAATGCAGTGGTTTAACCCTTTGCTCCATTAAAACGCCTTTTGACACCTTTGCGAACAGAACAGAATATACCCAGATCAGACATCCCCTTATTGCCTATAGGAGCCGTCTGATTTGGGTATGATCTGTTTGCTTATTAGCCGTTAGCCTGCTGCGCAAATTATTTTTACAGATTTTTTTGCCTACTTCATTGTCAAAATTCAAGATATAATCAAGTTGTCTACCAAAATGCAATCAGGGTGTCAAACAGTTTGGATCTTGATGAGACGCCGAGTTCCTCGGCGTCTAATCTGGATCCAAACTGTTTGCATAGGTATTCACCCATCCGCCCATAGCAAGCCAAAGGTTGAATTCTATAGTTTCTGTCATGGTACAAAATCCCTTGCTGCAGTTATAAAAAATCGGCTAATTAGTATTCATTATTGCTAACACAGATAGTCAAGGAGTAAAGGGTTAAGTCCGTATATATGTCAGCATCTTGATGGTTCAAAAGATCGAGTGCCTTAGAGACTTTCCACTGATCTCCAGTCCCGATTATGAACTACAGTTTCTCCGCAAGCCAGTGAAAACTCCCTTGTATATATCATCATCAGTTACCAGTGTTACAAGTGTGGGAGGCCATCACTATAGTGAAACGCCGCCTGTATATCGTGAATTATCACCAAGTGTGATAGACTGTCAATACACTGAATACAGTGAATCCTCACCTGTATATCGTGAATTATCACCAAGTACAGTAAAATCTCGATTATTCGATTTTGTTTGTATAGAATAATTTAGACCCTTTTTAGACAGGTGTCTGCTTAATGCATTGTTGAAGTCATGCAGAAAGCTCCTAGAGGAGCTTTCTGCATGACTTCCACCATGCATTAAGCTGCAACTTGTCTTAAAAATTGATAATGATACGTATTTTAGTGTTCGAATAATCGAGATTTTGCAGTATGATAGACAACCAATACAGTGAGACCTCACCTGTATATCATCAATTATCACCAATACATTATACAGGTAAAATGTTTACATGTATACGCAAAATGACTACAGTAAAACCTAGATCATTCGAAATTATAGTATCTTTTTAGCTCCACTTTTTCAAAAAGTGGAGCTATTGTCATGACCCTCTCGTCGGCGTCGGCGTCGGCGTTGGTTAACCTTTTTGTTAAGGTCCTTTTCTCAGAAACCATCAAAGATATTTGGTTCATATTAGGTATGTATGTTTACTATCACAAGGGGAACCCATTTCACAAGGGTAGGTAACCCTAAAATTAATTTTGCCATAGTTATGTCCCTTTTTCGACTTAGAATTTTCATTGTTGGTTAAGTTTTATGTTCAGGTCCATGTCTCAGAAACTGTCAAAGATATTTGGTTCATCTTCGGTATACATATTAACTATCACAAGGGGAACCAATTTCACAAGGGTATGTAACCCTAAAATTAATTTTGCCATAGTGTTGCCCCTTTTTCGACATAGAATTTTCATTGTTGGTTAAGTTTTATGTTCAGGTCCATGTCTCAGAAACTGTCAAAGATATTTGGTTCATCTTTGGTATACATATTAACTATTACAAGGGGGACCCATTTCACAAGGGTAGGTAACCCTAAAATTAATTTTGCTGTTGTTATCTCCCCTTTCTGACTTAGACTTCCACTACACTATCCTGCACTAAAGAAAGTGGAGCGCGCTGTCTGCAGACATCTCTTGTTTATACCTTATTATGCAGGTTTTACTGTACTTGAATAAACGAGCCGTTCTCTGAAAAAAGTCATATTGCAATGCCAACAGTGTACACCCAGGCCAGCCTTCCGTCTCTAACACAGCACATGGTCAGGGTCTGCACTGTCACTCTTCAGAATACGTAGTAATGTGGTCTCTATATTTCCATGCAGTGTAAAACTTGATCGGATTCCTCATTATATGTTTGACATCTGATCTTGGTCTACAATTTGTAATGCAATAAGAACTTTCTCAGAGAGCTTCTCAATTATTAACTCGTCTGTTTTTCCTAGGGAAATAACAGCTATTGTTGTAACTCCGACGACCGTGTTGTCGTCATCATCGTTGTCGTTGTTGTCAAGCAACTTTAATGTTGACTTTACTTTTTTGCTCTTCAGGCAGCTTTTATGGAACTTCATACACTTGTTTACCTCACAAGGGCTATAATCTGACCAAGGGCCATAACTCTGTAAGGCCTTTTAAGCAAAATTATATCTTTTTTGGACTTAAGGAATAAAAATTAAGATGTCTGTCATTTTAAAACCGCAATCAGCAGGTTTCTCAATCCATTGCGGCAAAACCTTTCCATCACTGGTACGTTTTTTGACTTGTGACATTGAAATTTGAACTTTGACATAAAATTAAAAATCTCGATCCCTTGTGCCAAAGCCTTTCCATCACTGGTACGTTTTTTGACTTGTGACATTGAAATTTGAACTTTGACCTAATTTTAAAAAACTCGATGCCTTGCGGCAAAGCCTTTCCATCACTGGTACGTGTTTTGACTTGTGACATTGAAATTTGAACTTTGACGTAATTGTTAAAAACTCTAACAAAACCGTTAACATTGGCTATTGTTTTAAAACTATTCAAACAACCCTTTAACACACTTGTTAACCGCCACAAGGGCTGCAATCTAACCAAGGGCTTTAACTCTGTAAGGTTTTTTAATACTCAAAATAAAGATTATTGTATCTTACAAAAGTACGCCCCTTTATATTAGGGACCTAATCGAACAGGCGATTGTTGGCACCCGATTGTGATGCTCTTGTTTAAATGATGTTTTGGTTCTTTCGTTAATAAAATGTTGGAATTCTCATCATGTGTTTTATTGGTTCTGCTTTTACTAGATGTTCTGTCTACGCGTAAACCACCTGAACGTGGGACTCGATTTAGCTGGCATTTGCAAAAAGTGTAGACCATTATCAGAAGGCACCTTCACATTAAATGAACTGTGCAATTAAACATTGATGGGCCATTCCAGAATTCAGTATTCAAAAGGTCAAATCATGAATGCATGTTGTTTAAACCTTTACAGAGCAGATCTAGCTCAGACAGCTCCTATAGGAACCATCTGATCAGTCTGGCAGACTGCTCTGTTTGCTTATGGAATTATATACATGTATCTGACTCTATAGTTTCTGCTCGAGTCAAACTATCCTGGGCCCATATGCCATTATAAAGAGTAAGCTAATTAATATTCATGATGTCATCATTCTTATACGTGTATGAATATTCATGGAGGATAGGTTTAAACATTTTTTCAAGCTGAAAGCGAATGCCAAAGTGTTCTTGGATAGAGAATTATTTGGATATCTTGCAATTTTTACGCCGATGTAGGTAGGCTTATTATATGTCCCTAGATCAAACCATGAACCCGTTGAATGATGAAAACGTGGAATGGTCCATCAGTGCTTAGTGTCCATTCATTATGAATAGCTTACGTTTGATAGAAGAATTTGAATGATACACACTGTTACCTGTCATTTGCAAACAATGTAGATCCAGATGAGAGAGCTTCTAGAGGAGCCCTCTGATCGGGGTCTGCACTGTTTTTCATTTCGAATCATCGAGTAAGATTAATTTTACGAGTTGACTTTGTAGCTAACTACCGATAGGCTATTCCACTCTGAAAAGTCAGTGTTGAAGTGGTTGTGGTTTACCATTTTATAATGAGTGGACTCTATACTTAACCCATAGCCAGTCAGTCACAACTATAGTTGCATTTGCAAACAGTGTAGCCCAGATGTAGATCTATAGGAGCGCTCTAATCTGGGTCTGCACTGTTTGCCATGGAAATTCCATACCTGCACGTTCTATGCTTTTGTCTAGTAAAATCATTTCAACATATCCTGTATATTTTGGTAAAGAGTTGCCTAATTATTATTCAAAGACGGTAAAGAGTGATAAAAATATGACGCGGGATAAGGCTTAAACACGGATAGGCTATTCCACTCTGAACAATTTCATAATCATCATACTAATCGTCATCTGACTGGACCCATATGAGATGCCGACTTACTCGGCGTTTCACCAGGATCCAAACTGTTTGACACTCGGTCAGTAGCTTCTCAGAAACTTCGAAATGAACCGGAAGTAAAAATTGCTACTTCAGCTCAAAGTTTTGAACAGACATCATATTTACAGTGGAATAAGGTTTTGTAAATAATGTTTGGATTCAGATATTGTAACGAGTAAACCAGGCTCTTAACAGGATCCAAACTGTTTGAGATAGACCCTGAACTCCATAAATTTATACGCTTTTCTACGCTTTGTAAACAAAGTAGACCCATATCAGATGGCTCATGTAGGAGCCGTCTGATCAGGGTCTGCTCTGTTTGCTTATGAACTGATATAGACATGTCTCTTCACTGTCTGCCTTGGCCAAACTTGTGGTCATATTCCATTATAAAAATGAATTAAATCAATATTCCTGACGTCCTCATTTCTTGCATGAATGTTCATGGAGTAAAGGCTTAAAAGATAATGAAATCATGAATATCAATTAGAACATGTTTCTATAATGTCATATAAACAAATGTTTTTTTTGCCGTGACAGAAACTGTAGAATCGGAGCTATATCATTCCATAAGCAAACAAAGCTTATCCTGATCTGGATCTAATCTGTTTGTGAAATGGGTAAAATGTCGTCTCTTTCCGGTACAGGGTTTACTCTTTCGCTGCCGTTTTCTATCGTCTGCTAAATTTGTCGACTGCTACACTTTTTCTCTCTCCCCCCCCCCCCCCAAAAAAAAAACAACACAGCCACAGTAACAAACAGTTTGGATCCAAATGAGACGCCGAGTTACTCGGCGTCTCATCTGGATTCAAAATGTTTGCATAGGTAATCACAGATGCGACATTGGCAGCGAAAGAGTTAATTTACACAAGCCTATTACAAATGTACATGTACACTGTGGTGCAAGCTGTACGGTCGCGAGTGTTTAGACTTTTCCAAGATGGCGGACGAACAGGAGGCTGAAAGGTAAGCATCACATATTTACACTTTTTAAACAATGTAGATTTTTCTTTCCGTCTTTTAGTTGGTGTCATAACACAGAATTATAACGCCCGTCAACAGCGGTTTACCTCCTGATGATTCATGTCTGTGTGTAAGGCTCAAAATCTTCCGTAAACAATGCAGAAACCGAAAATCAGAAATCGAATCGAGAAGGAGGTCATATTTTGCCTCATTGTAAGCTTACCAACAACGCTAAGCCTTTTCTAACACTGTGGGTATATGCATTTGAACCCGATATTAACGTTGAGTTAATTAGTTTGAAGCACAAATCTACATTTTGTCTTTTTGAGAGGGTTGAAAAAAATGTCGAGTGTACGGTTTAGCCCGTAGTGGTAAAAGTGCACTGTACGGTTTAGATCCGATCTATTTTGTACGGTTTGGACACGATTTTCTTACAAAAACTGTACGGTTTAGACACATACAAATACTAACGTTTGAATATGCGCCGTAGGTCTAGATAGTGTAATCCCAACTAATTAGTGTAGATATTCCTTCACACAATGCCTATTTGCGATTTTGACAGTATATTACAAACAATTAGGATCGAGAACAGAAGCATAGCATATAATCTGGATCTATACTGGTTAACATTTGAAGACAATGTTATACTTAAAAAAGTTTTGAAGTGAATTGATTTTTAAGTTTACCTGATTGGGTATTTGGGTAAAAGTGTTTTACCCGTTTCAGTCCTAATGCAAATACAGAGCGTCTGAAATTAAGTCAAGCACTTAAATTGTACTGTTACTTTACATTACTTTACATATCTTTTTAGATTATTTGCCAGTTACTATTGCGAGACAAAGGAAACCATCAGCCACTGTGTAGATGCCAATCCGAGAAATCCAATGAAAATTAGAAGAAAAGAGCCAAGTCATATATATCGGGAAAGTCGGGGCAACGTACATTGACTTTTAATGTAATACCAGGCGTTTTGAAATAAACAAGCAAAATAATACTTAATGGTGAAATGCAAACCATTGAAATTCAAGATATTGACGAAGATTTTAGACTTGGCAATTTATTTGGTCCAATAAATATATGGGGTTTTTTTCTCATTAACTTGTTATCCTTTTCTGTTATATAATTATTTCACGTTTATTTTTATGTCACCTTTAAAATGCATGTATGCCCTACGAAATAACATGTAGACAATCCATACAGACTCATCCCAGATCCGTCATCGCGAAACTGACGAGATATCGACCAAAAGCTAAATTACATCAACTCAACTAAATGCCTGTAAAACATAATCCGAGGAGAGGTTCTTTTTTCTGACAGATGATACAGATTAACCATTATGTTCGCTAAATGAATTGCCGGCATGTCAAAAACATGTTAGTTAAACTTAAAAATAAATTCACTTCAATTTTTAAAGTAAAACATTGTCCTTAAATGTTTAATAACCAGTATATATCCAGGTCATGTTCTACCCATAATTCTATTCTTGTTTTCCAGTTATCTTACTGAAAGAATGCAACGTGTAATTTTACCTGGTACCTTCTCTGACTGGAATACTATGAAGCTGGTGTTCCACAAGGATATATATTAGGTCCATTGTTATTTCTATATCGCTACTAAGGCATGGACAAGAATAAATGTCATGCGAAAACTCAAATTCACTTCGGACAGATATTCCCTTGAAACAATCTACGTATATTTCGTGATACCTATTTTAGAATACGATGATACTATATTTGATAACTGTAATGCCAGAGAATCTAACAGTTTTGAAAAAAATCAATATGAAGCTACCAGTATAGTAACTGGGACAACTAAATTGGTTTCTGTTGGTAAATTATTGCATGAAGTTGGATGGAAACGTTTTGAAACCAGACGTAAAACACAGACTTATTCTCTTTTATAAAATGGTGTTTCATTTAACTCCAAACTATCTCACAGAACTGGTACCTGAAGTGGCTGAAAGTGCTTCTCGATGCAATTTAAGATTAAGAAACGCTGGTGGTATTCAACCTCTGGCCTGTCACACAACCCATTATAGCAACTTTTTCCTCCCTGCAACAATACAGGAATGGAACAACTTCCCCGAAAATGAAAAACAGTCTTCTACTCTAAACGCATTCAAAACGTCTTTGAATATCAATCTGCTAACTGTTCCCAAACATTTTATTACGGTGTCAGAAAACAGCAGCTCCTGCACAAGAGGCTTCGTACAAACTGCAGTTCCTTAAACCATGACCTCTTCTCAAAGAACATATCTGACACTGCTTTGTGTACATGTAGCCTCGTTGAGAACGCATCGCACTTCTTCTTAAGCTGTTGCAAATATACCAACGAAGGAAACCAACGAGGGAAAACAACTTTTTGATTATGTTGCCAGATTCACTACTCCGTCCCTGTCTGTCTTTCTGTTTGGTGATCCTCTTTTAAATTATAATACAAACATCATTATAGACGAAGCTGTACATCGGTTTATCCAAACCTCAAAACGATTCTAATAAACTCGGTAACGCTCACCTTCTTTCGAATCTGCTTATACTGCTCAGAATCCTAGACCTCTCTACATATATGTGTCAACCTTCGTTTCCTTTGTTTGTTTGTTTCTTTTATTTATTATTTTTTTCTTTTATTCTGAAGTATCTTTCTCAAAAAGTTTTTGTATAAACTGATATATCCTGCTTAATTAATTTACTTAGTTTTTCAGTACAATTAATATAGTACAATAACGGGCAGTCATTTCTGCATAAAGCGAGTGCAGTTGTTACGGTGATGGGGGAGAAACACAATAAGCAGTCTTGTTTTCGTTTCCACCCTTTTCTTTTCCTTTGTGTTATCATTACAATATTCATGCAAATATTTAAAAATAAAATACGTTTAAACCAATTATATACTGTGCTTCTGATCTCGATCCTAATTGTTTGTGATATGCTGTCATAATCGCAAACATGCATTGCATGAAGGAAGATCCATAATAAATAGTTGGGATTATACTATCTAGACCTACGGCGCAGATTCAAATGGTAGCATTTGTTTTGTGTCTAAACCGTACAGTTTTTCGAAAGAAAATCGTGGCCAAACCGTACAAAAACACCGGGTCTAAACCGTACAGTGCACTTTTACCTCTTAAACCGTACACTCGACATTATTTTCAAACGTCTCCAAAAGACAAAATGTAGATCTGTGCCACAAACTAGGTAACTCAACGTTAATATCGGGCTCAGATGCATATATCCACAGTGTTAGAAAATGTTTAGCGTAGTTGGTAAGCTTACAATGAGGCAAAATATGACCTCCTTCTCGATTCGATTTCTGACTTTCAGTTTCTGCAAAGTTTACCGAAGATTTTGAGCCTTACACACATACATGAACCATAAGGGGGTACACCGCTGTTGACGGGCGTTATAATTCTGTGTTATGACACCAATTAAATGACTGAAAGAAAAATCTACATAGTTTAAACAGTGTTAAAATGTGATGCTTACCATTCAGCCTCCGTTTTGTCCGCCATCTTAGAAAAGTCTAAACATTTGCGGCCGTACAGCTTGCACCACAGTGATGTAACCTCTATTGTTTTCATAATCATTTCGGATTTCCCCGAAAGCAATTCTAAATTTTACGTCAGTAAAGGGGACACAGTACTCGGTGTTATTTACAGAACTGAGTACAAATATTTCCTGCCACGCAATTACAAATCCGGAAAGTAGAGAGCTAGCTGGATGGGGAGGGGATTATCCCGGATAGGGAGAACATGAATTTCATAATTATGTTTCCTTCTATAGCATATTTGAACGTATGACACATACTTAATACTGAATACGATTTTAATTCATAATGAATAGAGTTATATAATTCACAAACACACTTTCTTTCGACTCCCTCCTCTTATTCTGTCCTCATATATACACTCTTTCTAAATCACCCCTCCGCTGTCTTTCTTGCCACTCCTGTCAATATTCATGAACTATTTGCTGAAATGTTATAATCTAAACTTTTTAAGGATTTTATTTTGCATTGACAAAAACTTGAATTAGCTAGATCTATATTTTGTCAAAAGCAAACAGAGCAGACCCTGATCGGACGGCTCCAATAGGAGCCGTCTGATCTGGGTCTACTCTGTTAGCAAATGCGTGAAAAGGCGTTTATATGAGAGAAAGGTTTAACCCTTTCGCTGCCAAACTCTGTCGTCTGCTAACTTTGTCGTCTGCTACAAATTTTCATTTTTTTTATTTTCTTCATTTTTATAAACATAGTAACAGTAACAAACAGTTTGGATCCTGATGAGACGCCGAGTTAATCGACGTCTCATCTGGATCCAAACTGTTTGCATAGGTAATCACAGATGCGGCATTGGCAGCGAAAGGGTTAAATCTCTTTATAACCATTTCCCGCTACGGGCAACTTGAATGACGCCTGCAAACAGTTTGGATCCAGATGAGACGCTGAGTAACTCGGTCTCTCATCAGGATCCAAACTGTTTGTTACTCGGTCAGAAGCTTGATGAATCAGTAGCAAACTTTGAACCAGGTCGAAATTTGAGCAGACATAATCATTACAGCTGGGACAAGAGTTAACAAGTAATTTAAGCCATTACTCCATAAATATTCATATAAGAATGAATGAATAGTAATTGTTATAATAGCACAATGTACACGTGGATTTTTGGCTATGGCAGAAACTGTAGACAAACATGTATATTATTTCACAAGCAAACTGAGCAGACCCTAAAGGAGCCGTCTGATCTGGGTCTACTCTGTTTGCAAAAAAGGCGTATTTATGGAGTAATGGGTTAAACATGCCCCCCTCCCCCTTGTTAGAATAATTCCCATACATTATCTCTCTTACTCAGCTATTGAAAACAAAAAGGCATTTACCAATAAATAAAAGAACAAAACACTGAAAAATAAAATAATGCAACATTAAAATTAAACTCTACTGTTCCCATAATACTTAAACTTTACAAGTTTCCTTATCATAAGGTCTCATTAGGAAAAACCAACCTTTAGACATCTTATGACAATGTCGATGCACATACAATAAACCTTATCTAAAACGACCAGTTTATTAATAAACATGAGTCTTTAACCCATTACCTCATAGGCTATTTTTAGATCCAACCTCTTTTAATAAATCTACCGAAAAAAGCATGAACTAGAGAAAAGGAAACCTTTAGAATTCGTTAGTTTGAAACCATTGTGATAAATAGAGCATTTGCTCCTATAGGAGCAAATGGTCTATTTATCACAATGGTTTCACAAAGTGACAGGTACAGAGTCGTCAAAAGTCGTCAATATGAGGGAATCGGTTAAAAGCAAGTTGTTGCTGAATGCGGGTCGAAAGTAATGTTGAAAACCATCTACAGTAAAACCTCTATATAACGACCACTAAATTGTGTTAATTAGTTCGTATTTTGGGCAGCTGGATGCTTAAAGCAAGGTAAAAGTAAAACAGAACGTTCCTATAGGAGCGTTCTGTTTTACTTTCACCTTGTTTCAGCATCCACCTGTCTTTAACACAAAATACTTTATGTATTTAAGTGGTCGTTATAGAGAGGTTTTACTGTATCATAGAACTCTTTTCGGTGGTCGCTTTAGAGGGGTTTTACTGTATATTTATATACATGTACAGTAGAACATTCTTCTCATATAGCCTTCTGTATTACTTTTGCCTTGTATTAAGCAACCGCCTGCTTTTTAAGACTCCTATGTGCAATGAATGGATGGACCGCTTAAGACGGGGTCTAATGTTACTAACTCTTACTATCACAGTTCTGCTTTCCAATTTGTATGTCCATGTTTTCATGGCAACCTCAACCTTCCCTGGCCAAGTTCACTAGACACTACATGCACAGAAGTCATTGAAACCACCCATAGTTTGATTTCATACCGAATAATATGGTTTGTTACCAAAGCGAGTACAAAATCCACCAGAATTTACGACATATATAATGCTTGTTACCATTCTCATGCGGAAAAAGTAGACCTGCTCGAACAGTAATCTACTACATGTTTGATTTCGGTTTGTTCAAGCTTTTGGAGTAACTATTATTAGCCCTTCGCTTGCTGAATTTTAAAATACATTTCTCCTTCTTTACCCATGCCCTGTTGTATAATTACATTTATCTTCACTGTGTACAAGTATTTCGCTGTGCAATCACTTCTCTGGAGTGCATTGGTTGCACAATCAACTTGTAAATAGTGCAGACCCTGATGAGACAGCTCCTGCAGGAGCTGTCTCATCTGGGTCTTCACTATTTACAGGTAGGTATATTGACGTGAATAGCAAGCGAAGGGTTAGCTACTATAATTGAATTATTTAGCACTGAAATGGTTAATATGCCGATATTTTGTGAGGTACGGTCTTTGCATTGTTCACGGTAAGTAACACGCTTATTTCTTCTTTTTCTTTGCGGCTTTCTTTTCTTTTCCTCCTTTCGCACCTTTTTCAGCTTTTTTACCTTTCTTTGTTGCTTTGGCCGTGCCAGATTTGCTAGGTTTTGATTTTAAGGAGCTCGTTCTACTCACAGATGATCCAGGCCGAGCCAGTCCCAGATCTGATTTGGATTTCTCCATAGTCGGAGCTTCTCCAGTTTTACCCTTCATAACAGTCACAGTATCCTTCAGCTGCAGTTGAGTTTTCTCATCAGGTATGTATACATCGACCTTCACCCTTTCCGCATCGGTAATACTTAGAGCGGTCTTTTCCCGCTGTCTCTCAGGCATTGTCTTTGCTCTTTCCAACTTGTTCTCTTCCTTTATCTCCTCAACGTTGTCTTCATCCTCTTTTTTGGTATTGTTGTCATCGTTCTTCTTCACTTTTCCACCACCTTTCTTTCCACCTTTCTTTGCAGGGGCTTTCTTGGCAACGGCCTTTCCTTTTGTAGCCTTTTTACCTTTCGGAGCTGGCTTCTTTTCTTCTTTCTGTTCAGGCGGTTTTTCGGCATCTATACACAAAATGTTAAAATTGTATAGTAAAAAAACTTTACAAGGTGTTACTGCTGTTATATTTCCCGATTTTATCAAATCTGATATAACCCTTTCCTTCATAGAAACGCTTTTTCACGCATTTGCAAACACAGTAACACAGATCAGGGTCACTGCTTATAAAGCTTTTAAGTTGAGTCTGAGTTTGTTCTCAAGCTTTTGATTGGTCAGATTTGAGCCAAACGCTCAAATCTGACTAATCAAAAACTTGAGAACGAACTCAGACTCAACTAAAACGTTTTATAAGCATGGAACCAGGCGACTCCTGCAGGAGCCGTCTGATCAAGGTCTGTCCTGTTTGCTTATGAAATAATATAGATCTGATTCTACAGTTTCTGCCTGAGAAAAATGTCCTTTCTGTATAAGCCGTTATATAAATCAATCTAATTAATATTAATGGTTTAATTATTTCTTACATCATGAATATTAATTAGATAGATTTGTTTAAAAATGGGATATTAACACGTGATTTTTGCCAAAGCAGAATATAGACTCAGAGTCAGATCTATATTATTCCATAAAAAAACAGAGCAAAGCCTGATCAGACTGCTCTTATAGGAGCCGTCCGATCTGGGGCTTCTCTGTTGGCAAAGGCGAAGAAAACCATCTGTATGGAATAAAGAGTTAATCAATATACCAAATGCTACACAAACATTAATAAAGATTAACCATTGGTCTACTAGAAAATATAATGTCTGTTCAAACTTTGTACTGCCACAATGCTGACTTCCCTTCGGTTCGTGAAAACTTTTGAGAAACAATTGACCGAGTGTAAGACAGTTGCACATTGTCTAGACAAGGCTAGCAGTCGGCGTCCCATCTGGACCCCGAGCTAACTGAAAATACCAGTCAGGTCAAGCTTAGCAGGTAAATGGTTAACCATTTACTCCATGAATATTCATGAAATACTGACATCATGAATATTAATTAGATTATTATTTTTATAAATAGCACATGGACACAGGCATATTTGATCATGGCAGAAACTATAGAATCGTATTTATATTATATAATATTATAAGCAAACAGAGTAGACCCTTACCAGGCGGCTCCTACAGGAGCCGCCTGATCTGGGTCAACTCTGTTTGCAAATGCATAGAAAGGTGTATTTATAGATAAGGGATAATCAAAATACCAAATGTCATACGCAAATTAATAAAGATTAACTCTTAGCAGACAAATGGTTAATTGATTACATGTATTACAATGTGTATCATAATGATGAACTAACCTTCTACATCTTGTGGGGGTGGTGATCGGTTACCAAAACAACAGGCTAAGAACGTCCATTCCTAAAAGATAAGAACTCTGGTTTATCAACTATCCATGCAACAATAGTGCCAGTGTACTGAAGAACTTGTCAACTGCAACGACTTTATCTCTTTTTTTAACCTCTTTATATAGGTCGCTTTAGAGAAGGGTTGCCGCATTTGACCCATTACCGTTTAGGCTCTTTTTAAACCATAACCTCATAGGCTAAGTTTAGTCCATTAGTTACCTCAAAGACTATCATTTGACCCAACCAGTTTGAACAAATCTGCTGAAAAGAAGCATTTACTAGAAAAAAGGAAACATTTGAATAGTGTAGTTTTGAAACCATTGTGGTAATGGAGCAACTGCTCTATTTATCCCAATGGTTTCAAAGGGTGACTTTTACAGATGCATCAAATGGTGTCAATATGGGGCGGATTTAAAGACAAGGAAAACTAACCGTTTGTGCATTGAGATATACCTTTTGAAACAATTGTGATAAATAGAGCAAGACCCATATCCTGTAGGAGCCGTCTGATCAGGGTCTGCTCTGGTTGCTTATCAAATTGTAATAGGTTTGACTCTGCGTTTTCTACTAATACTAAAATATCCTTTGTACATATGCCATTGCAAAAAAACTTATAAATTATTTCTTACATGAATATTCAACAGAGAATGGGTTAACAGAGCTTTAGAATAGCTGTTCATTTTGGAAATGTAAATAAAGTACATGTATTTATTTTTTTAATTTCTCCACCAAATCTTGCATCTTCAGTACTCGCGATCCTGACCAGTCGTTGCGTTTTATTAGAAAGGCACCTGCAGGATATGGGTCTTCTCTGTTTGCAGTGGCGTAAAGGGCGCTTATATATTTAGGAAAGAGTTAAATTATAACTTAAATATTCGTTTGCCTCAACACCCACCTTACTCTCTGTGCTCGTCGGTTTCAGTAAACCGTTAACAACCGCGGGAGTTTTGACGGGCGTGCTTTCGGAACTCTTTGTCGACTGAATGCCATTTTTGACTGGGACTGGTTTACCATCTGTCTTTTTAGACATTTGTGGTGACTTCTGGCTTGGTTTCCTTTTAGACATTTGTGGTGACTTCTGGCTGGGTTCCGGTTTTGGTGTACTCGTCATCTGGGGCGCCATATTTCCAAGAAGGTCCGTCTTCTCTCTTTTAGGCGACAACGGAATTGATTCTACTTTGTCCGTTTCATCAACTACAAAAGACAGCATGATGGTCAACTGCTTGAAGAGCAACTTGTTTTCGTCTCTTAAACATATAATCCTTTACTCTATGAATACATAGTTTAAAGTTTTGCAAGCAGAGTAGACAAACACCAGCCAACTGTTGTAGTCATCTGATCAGAATCTCTCCTGCTTGCTTAATGAAATAATATAGATCCGATTCTGCAGTGTCTACCATGGCCAAAAAACACGTATGTTCATGTGTCATTATAAAATTCACCTAATTAATATTCATGATAGCTTTGTGATATACATGAATATTCACAGAATATTGGTTAACCCATTCCCTCATATTGACGACTTTTGACGACTCGGTAAAAATCACTTTGTGAAACCATTGTGATAAATAGAGCACTTGCTCCTATAAGTAGGAGCAAATGCTCTATTTATCACAATGGTTTCAAACTACAAAATTCTAAAAAAATCCTTTTCTATAGTTAATGCTCCTTTCGGTAGATTTATTCAAAGAGGTTGTATCTAAAAAGCCTATGAGGTAATGGGTTAACATACATTGGTGCTTAACGCATTCCCTCGTATGCTGTTTAATACCCAACCTCTTATAATAAACCTACCGAAAAGCAGCATTTACTAGAAACACGGAAAATTAGAATTGTGTAGTTTTGAAACCATTGTGATAAATATGGAGCAATTGTTTTATTTTATCACAATAGTTTCAAAAAGTGACTTTTACAGATACATCAAAATGTGTCTATCGAAGCTTGATCGAATCGGATATAGCAAGCAGTGGACCAGATGCACATTTGAGTATCACTATTTTTTCATGGCGGAGCAAGAGCTGAACTCTACTTTGGAACATGAAACAAAAACTGAAACAGAAATAACATTTAACCCTTCGCTTGCTGAATTTTAAAATACATTTCTCCTTCTTTACCCATGCCCTGTTGTATAATTACATATATCTTCACTGTGTACAAGTATTTCGCTATGCAATCACTGCTGTGGAGTGCACTGGTTACACAATCAACTTGTAAATAGTGCAGACCCTGGTGAGACAGTTCCTGCAGGAGCTGTCTCATCTGGGTCTTCACTATTTACAGGTAGGTATATTGACGTGAATAGCAAGAGAGAGGTTAATTAAAGATGTGTTCACGTTTTGTAATTGTTATTACCATCAGTAACTGCCATTTCTTCTTTTTTGTCTGTCTGAGACTCTTGAGTCTTCTGTGGCTTCTTTCCTTTGCTAGCAGGTTTCTTTGCTTTCCCCTTGGCTCCTTTCTTGGCCCCCTTTCCCTTTTTAGGTGGTGCTGCTTTCGGCTTCTTTTCCGGTTTGACTGAAAAGCAGATCATGGGGCACCTGAATGTTGTTGCAAATGTGCCCATATTGGGAAACGTCTTTAGTATGTTATAGAGTCAATGTAAAATTTATGATTAAAACATCGCTTGTTTGTAGTGACATAAAATCTCAGATAATATTTATGATATTATTTAAAGGATTATTTTGTACACTTTGTCGATACCACTGATTCTACCGAATGTTTTTACAGACTGTGTCTAAACATAAGATCTTTTTACAACCACCTCCTGCATCCGATTGTAAGAAAATTCAAAAAAATACGTGACTATTGAAACAGAGATACTTGTATAGTTGAAATGCACGTTTTCTACACACCTTCCTCCGGAGGCTCCTCAGGCTTGACTTCAATAGTTTCTTCTTTTTTCTTAAAGCATGGTAAAATTGAAAGGAATGTTCCCTGAAATTAAATTTTATAGATACATTGTGAAATAGATGGAGTGTATGTATTTGAATGTTTGTATATGTATGTATTGAATGTATGTTTATACATGTCAGATATTGTTACATGAGTAAATAAATAATATATAAAAAAGGAATGTTCCTTGAAAGTCATAATCAGTACATTGTACTTTTTTATTAGATTCCTTGAAAAATTTCCAGAGGTTCAGATAAGATGCGTAAATAAAAACATTCTCAAGAATATCTCATTTTTTCTCCACCAAACCCTTTGTTGTGACCACTCTTGTGAATCGTCCGGTAGAGACGGTTCTAAAACGCGGTCCCAACATAGGGTTTGATGGAGAAATTATGATTTTAGTACTTGAGTACGCACCTTTATCTGTTGCTCTGATATCTACCTTAGATATATATGTATAAATTCAGACTGCAGATCCTTTAAGTGAGAGGGGATATCACAAGAAATGGAGGAAGATATTACATTGTGATGTTTTCACCAAGACCGAGATCTACACTAAATTGAACGTCCGGTTAGAGGAGTTTTACTGAATTCGGTTTGAAATCTTCGATGTTGAGTATTCAAGAAATCCTGACATAGTACCAACCATTCCAAATCTTTCTACGTTTTTATCAATAATAGACACGGGTACTATAAAAAAAAGTATTTTAACCTTAACACGCTAAACGCGACCTGTCTCCCATTTTCAAACAGCTGGGACCCGGATGAGACACCTAGTAACAGTAACAGTATCAATTTAGCCCTATTGGATACTATACACAAGTCAAATAAGGAAGCGAAAATTATATTTTTTTTACAAAACTTTGCTTGAAGAATGTTAAGAATGGGCAATGAAACTAGAGTCTGAATTATTTTATTGTCACCTTTGAATCATCTCCCTTATTTTTCTCTTCTTCTCTACTTGTCTTTTCTCCGTCTTCCGTTTTCTTTTCTCCATCTCCCGGTTTCTTTCCGCTGTCGATCGTTTTCTTTTCCCCGTCTCCCTTTTTCTTTCCTCCATCGCCCGTTTTCTTCTCCCCAGCATCTTCCCCCTTTAAACATAACAAAAAACGACTTTAAGAAAGTGCTCACAGTGTAGACATGACGTATTTACAAACTCGCTCAGAGTGTAGACATGACGTATTTACAAACTCGTTGATTATTTCCAGCACATAGTAACTTTTATTATCGATCATTGCTGTCATAAGAAAGTCATCGAATGGTGACGTTTGAAAATGTCTACGACCTATCACGAAATTTTAAGAACAATACTGTAAGACTGTATCAAAATACAACACAATTTCCGAGGGGAACGAATACAGAATGTCTCGAACCAGATGCAAGTAACACTAGAATGTGGTATGAGCTTATTCGGTTCAGTTAAAATGATATACGAATACTGACGAATGAAGTACGAAGTCACACAAATCAGTGCTCGCAAGGCCTTAACCCTGCTCTCAATGAATAACCATGTAAGAAATAATGACTGTATGAGTATTAATTGAATATTTTTTTACAATTCCATCATGATCAACGAATTGTTTTTCTATGACAAAACAGTAGTGTAAAAGCATTAACTCTTTCTGTGCCAATGTCGCCAGTTGGCACCACTGAAAACAGTGCAGTCCCAGGTCAGATGCCGCCTTAAAAAGGCGGCATCTGACTTGGGACTTCACTGTTTTCTGTGTTATTTAAGCCCAAGCATACGGGTGTTTTAAAACAAATGTTGTACTAATATACCTTTATTATTTAGTTTTGAATCATATTTAGTATGAAATTATTATTGCAGACGACACTTTTGAATTTGGCGCCAAAAGCGTTAATAGACGTATTTATGGAAAACGTGTTTTCACGCATTTGCAAACAGAGTAGATCCAGGTCCTATAGGAGCCTTCTGATCAGGATCTACTCTGTGTGCAAAGGCAAGGAAATGTGTATCTATGAAGTAAATGTTAGAGCACATACCTTTTGTTTATCCTCCTCCTTTTTTACTTTTGGCTTAAAACATGGCAAGAACGACACGTTGAATCCCTGAAATATGGACATTAACCATTTATCCCATGAATATTCAAGTGAGAGATAATAACGTTATGCATATTATTAACTCATTCTTTCCTAGGCTATTTTAGACTCAACCTCGTTGAATGTATCTACCGAAAAGGAGCATTAACTAGAGGAAAGGAAACATTTAGAATTGTGTAGTTTAGAAACCATTGTGATAAATAGAGCATTTGCTCCTATAGGAGCAAATGCTCTATTTATCACAATGGTTTCATAAAGTGACTTCTATAGATGCGCAAAAATGCGTCACTAGGGGATAATGTGTTAAAACGAGTTTAATGCAGTGGACGTCATGCAGAAAGCTCCTAGCAACCATTGTTATGTGTTGATATCTAAACTGTGCAGAACAACAGATAAATGTGTGTATTCGGATACTAAAATCGTCATTTCTCCACCAAACCCTATGTTGTGACATCGAAGAGACGATTCTTAAGCGTGGTCACAATATAGGGTTTGGTGGAGAAATAAAGGAGTTATTATTTTTATTTAAGCATCTCATCGATACATGTATCTAAAGTCAGTCTCCTTACCAATAAGGTGGCTGGTTTTTCCTCCACTATTTCTTCTTTCTCTTTCGGCTGTACTTGAGTTATGTTTGATTTTTCTCTCTTCATCGACAGACCTATGCTTGACATTGTCGCATTTCTCTGGATCAGAGATTTGTTTACGTCTGACTTTTCTCGTGAGATTGCACTGATGGAGGACTTCTCCCGTCTGGGGGCGGCGTTAGATGTCTCATTAACAGTCTCAACGTGTGCTACGCCATCTGGTGGTAAAATATTTAAATACAAATTATCGAACCTCTCTACAGTGACAATGTTATAAATAGACATGGCAGTATTTAATCAATTCCTAGTTAAATACTCATGTTAGAAATAATTACCTCATGAATACTTATTAGCTGAAGTTTTATAATACCATTTGTGCATATGCAATTCTGATATTGGTAGAAATTGTAAGGACTTATTATGATTTTCATATGTAAATAGAGTAGAGACTGGTCAGACGACTCTTGTATTGTAATGGTTAGGACTTTGAATAGTATAGTGAACCCTCATTATACCGACATTCGGTACAATGGCACCCTAGTTATACTGGCAGTATGCATTGAAACAAAATTACGTTTAAGTCTTTGAAACAACCACTGAATAAATAGGCGCAATACAATTAAGACAGGTGATCGCTTAATGCAGAACACAAGAAGTGCAAAAAGCTCCGGCTTTTTGCACTTCTTGTGTTCTACATTAAGCGTTCACATGTTGGTCCTAGTTTAAAACTGGCCATATGGTTCCTTTATATTTAAACTCTTTATAACGGCAACCTCGTTATACCAGCAAAATGTCTGGAAACAAACACCTCCGTTGTATAATGAGGGTTCACTGTTACACTATTTGGTTTTATGGAACATGTTTACTTTACATTTTATCTAATGAATATTCATGTATTACTCTGCCCATTGTGAATATTACTGTCCACTGCGAATATTAACTCGATATCTCATCAGGGTCCAACCTGTTTGTCGCTATGATTGAAGAAAATTGCAGCAAACGACAAATGTTGCAGACGACAAGAGCCTCTTAACCGGATGTTAAAATCAGTATTAATGCCCGTCTGTAAGACAGGTGGCAGCCTAATGCAGGTTGAAAAATCATACAGAAAGCTCCCAAAGGAGCTGTCTACATGACCTCTCACCCTGTATTAATCAGTCACCTAGCCTAAAAAGACCTAAAAATATTGAAATTCCGGTTTAGAGGGGTTTTACTGCATTTCGTAAAGAATCCCTTTGCATACTATAAGTATGTGACAACATTCTTACACTATGGACTGGTATGGGATGGAAGGAAACTGAAGTAACAGTTGACGTTTTGCAGATGAAAGTGATGTAACTTAGTGTTGAAAAGTTTCCACTCACTTGATAACATTGGTTTTTCACTCTCTGACACCTTATTTTTGCGATGCCTCAAATAACAGTATATACCAACGGCTACCGCAGCGATGACAACCAGCACGGCAATGACAATTCCGGCTATAACCCCACCGCTCAGCCCTTCGGATGAACTTGACTCGGGCCCTACAAGATACGCATTAGATAGATACAAACAGTAAACCCTTTCCATGTTGTATGTTTATTTCAAATTACAATACCTACTGAATATTTATGGACAAAATAGTTATAATGAAATACGGAAGTTGGAATAATGTAGCCATATTAGAAACTAAAGAAACGGATCTTTCAAATTCCATTAGCAAACAGAGAAGACCCTGATCAGACGGCCCCAATATGAGCCGTTTGATCTGAGTCTACCCTGTTTGCAAGTTTTTCAAATGCGTGAAAAGGTGTTTATATGAAGGAAAGGGTTAGAATTTTCAATTATCATTTTACGCCATTACTATTCATGAAATAAGTAAAGCATGTGTGGTTATTGGCCTGATATTTATAATGGCACATGAACAAGAAAAAGTTTGGTTCTTGTAAAATAAGCAAACGGGGCAGATCCTGATCAAATGGCACCTACAGTGCCTTCTTATCTGGGCCTGTTCTGTTGAACCCTTTCCCTGTTCTAAGTTTAGTACAAATTTCAATACCTACTGAATATTCATGGAGACAATAGTTATAAAGAAACATGGAAGGTTGAACAGTGTAGGCATTTCAGAAAGCAAATACACATATCTATCAACTTCTATTAGCAAACAGAGTAGACCCTGATCAGACGGCTCCTCTAGGAGCCGTCTGATCTGGGTCTACTCTGTTTGTAAATGCGTGGAAACACGTTTATATGAGGGAACGGTTTAAACGTTATATTAGATAGCAAATTAGAGACATCCACGCTTGAAACTTAGATACATGTACAATGTACACGTATCACTTTAGTTGTATTAGAAATACAAATACATGTATGTATCTCAACTTGTATCTGCATAAAATGAAATAGGGTTTACTTACCACAGTATACTGAAGTGTGGAAAGAAAGAAAATAGATAAATCACGTTGGATGAAATTTCAATACAGGATTGGTGCCATGTTAACAAAAGCTTTAAAATGCGTACATACACGTTTTGAGTAAAGGGTATAATATTAACTTTCAGTACATGTATCATGAAAAGTTTTCTACACTTAATTAATCATTCACTTGCTATTCACGTCAATATACCTACCTTTAAATAGTGAAGACCCAGATGGGGGAGGGGGACAGCTCCTGCA
>OY755242.1:75202690-75523566 GCA_963576725.1 Azorinus chamasolen | reverse complement strand
TTTTCTTATGTGTTTATGACTTTCTTATAAATGTGTTTTGACTTTCTTTACATGAGTTACCTTATGGGACATTATGATTCAGGAAAGCAGACTTTCCTTACTGGTGAATTTTAAGCCTTTTGCTGCCAATGCCGGATCTGTGATTACCTATGCAAACAGTTTGGATCCAGATGAGACGCCGAGTAACTCGGCGTCTCATCAGGATCCAAACTGTTTGTTACTGTTACTATGTTTTTCAAACAAAAATGAAGAAAATCAAAAGAATGAAAAATTGTAGCAGATGACAAAGTTAGCAGACGACAGAGTTTGGCAGCGAAAAGGTTAAATAGTACAGTGAGCTCTCGTATAAACGTCATTCACTATAATGGAATATTCATCATACTGACAAAAAGTTTGGAAACAAAACTATTTGAACGTTGTAACGAGAGTTGATTGTATACTCTATATAGCGACTACTCTTAATGAATACATTAAAACCCCTCTAAACCGGAAGTCTTGAAAAGAATAACTTTAGACAGGTGGCTGCTTAATGCAGGTTGAAAATCATGCAGGAGCTTTCTGCATAACTTTCACCCTGCATTAAACTGCATCCTGTCTCCAAAACCGATATGTATACCAAATATTACGTCCGGTTTAGAGGGGTTTTGCTGTATGTTTTTATTTAGATGCAAGTGACTGTCGCCACTTTCGTCATGCAGTTAACCCTTCGCTTGCTGAATTTTAAGATACATTTCTCCTTCTTTACCCATGCCCTGTCATATAATTACATATATCCTCACTGTGTACAAGTATTGCGCTGTGCAATCACTGCTGTGGAGTACACTGGTTGCACAATCAATTTGTAAATAGTGCAGACCCTGATGAGGCAGCTCCTGCAGGAGCTGTCTCATCTGGGTCTTCACTATTTACAGGTAGGTATATTGACGTGAATAGCAAGCGAAGGGTTAAGTTACGGTCTACCATAACCGTTTACTCCATGAATATTCATGTAAGAAATAATGTTAGTATGAATATTAATTAGTTTGATATTTATAATGACAAATGACCAAGAAATATTTTGGCTCTTGTAAAAATCAGATCGATATACATGTAATTCTATATTCAAATAGAGCCGACCCTGATCAGAAGGCTTCTACCTGAACCGTCTGATCTGGATCTACTCTTTTTGCAATGCGTACAAAAGGTGTGATTATGGGGTAAATGGCCAAAGACCCAGAATGATACTTTGTTTGAGTGTACGTTATTTGCAGGCAGACTTTATTACCAGAGTAAGCAATTTCCTGCGAGTATGTAGTACATGTATAAATGAAGGTTCCCTGCTCTATATTAATTCAAAATTTCTTTACCTTTACTGACTATTCATGGACAGAATAGTTGTCATGAAATATGGAAGGTGGAACATTGTAGCCATTTTAGAAACTAACTAAACAGATCTATCAAATTCCGTTGGCAAATAGGGCAGACCCTGATCAGACGACTTCTATAGGAGCCGTCTGATTTGGGTCTAACATGCAGATACGTGAAAAGGCGTTTATATATACGAAAGGGTTATAGACCCAGAATTACACTTCTTTTGATTGGTCGTTCTAAATAGTTTTATTGTAGGCAAACTTTAGTACCTGAGTAAGCAATTTCCTGCGAGCACGTAGTATAGTTGAAGGTCATGCGTGTGCTGTCTGTACACACGTCCCAACTGTCGGCGGTGTCCGCACACGCAGTAGTGGTACCATCACTGTACGAGTAGTCGGCGTGATACAGCAACGTGTCCGCACATGTAATAGCAGCCGCTACTTCGTTACCTGTTTAGGCCAATTTGAAATAAAATTTGTCAATCTTAACCCATTCCCTCATAGGCTATTTTAGATCCAACCACTTTGAATTAATGTACCGAAATAGAGCATTAACTAGAGAAAAGGAAAATTTTGTAATTTGAAACCAATGTGATAAATAGAGCATTTGCTCCTAGAGGAGCAAATGCTCTATTTATCACAATGGTTTCAACGGGTGACTATTGCAGAGGCGTCAAAAGGCGTCAATATGAGGGAATGGGTTAAGCGGTAGATAAGATGCGCACTGGTCTTGTTGTTTTTTTTATCTCAGTCAAACCTTATCTTGCTGCTACTCATTAGAATCGCATCGGAGAGGCAATTCTAATGAGTAGCAGGAATATAGGGTTTGGCGGAGGAATGTTAACTTTTAGTCTTCTGAGCAAATTATTTTTACCGAATTTGTCACCTACTACATTTTCAAAAGTTAAGCTGTAATTAATGTGTCTACCAAAAATGCAATCAGGGTGTCAAACAGTTTGGATCCTGATGAGACGCCGGGTTACTCGGCGTCTCATCTGGATTCAAACTGTTTGCATAGGTATTCACGCACTTTTTAAATGAATATTCCACAGGGAAAACTTCTACCCATGTCTCATAGTACATACTCATAATCCATAACCGTTTGTTTATTGCCATGACACTATAGTTGTATTACCTGGAGAGAGGGCATTATATAATGTTGTAAAAACTTGTAGCCCAATCTCATGCATGACATTATATGCAATAAATATGTTTAAACTAAAAGAGAAAGGGTCAAAAGCCGGCCTTTATACTAATATAGACGTCTCGCTTAGATGCTGTTTACTGGACATGTTACCTGATTGGACTAGCACGTGGAACTCTAAAGTGGGCAGACTGGCGGTAAAGTCACACACACTATCCAAAGTCAGATCGGTGGAAGTGGAAAATTTCATCCGCTCACTACCAGCATTCAGCTCCATATCTATAGGAAAACAAACTCACATGTATCCTTTATCTTGTACATAATTACGCACAGCTAGCTACCTGCATTCAGTTCCACATATACATGTATATAGGAGAACAAGCTCACATGTATCCTATATCTTGTACATAATTACGCACCGCTAGCTACATGCGTTCAGCTCCATGTCTATAAGAGACCAATCTCACATTCATCTTATATCCTTGAACATACTTAGGCACCGTTCGCCTCCAGCATTCAGCTCCATATCTATAGGAGAACAAACTCACATGTAACCTATCTCTTGTACAAACTTACAAACCGCTTGCTACCTGCATTCAGCTCCATATCTATTTTCATAATGCCAGTATAAAATACTTTTCCCTGTTCATATACCATTATAAAAATTAAGCTTATCAATATTCATGATTTCATTATTTCTTGCATGAATATTCACTGAGTAAAGGCTTAAGATCCCGTAATTAATGAGGTAATACTGTGTACATTTAAGCCCCTATTAACCGGAATTCCAGTAGAGAAGAATTAAAATACTTTTAGGCAGATGGCTGCTAAATGCAGGGTGACAGTCATGCAGAAAGCTCCTAGAGGAGCTTTCTGCATGACTTTCATCCTGCATTAAGCAGCCATCTGTCAATACTGATATATATATATATACTAAATTCAACGTCCGGTATAGAGGGTTTTTATTGTAGTATATTTCCACGGTTTTATTCGATACTCACTGTGCTGTTGGTAATACATGTAGGAGTAGTCGGATATCTTTGTCAGGCTCATGCACAGGTAGGCGTAGAACTGGGTAGCGGAGTATAAGAACGTCGACTGAGACCTGTGAAGCAATTGTAAAATAGTCTCAATAAAGCGACCACATTTTTCATTTTCCTTGTTGAAAATTTATATCAGAAATAAGCACATCATGGATACTTATTACTTATTAGCTATGTTTTTATATAATGGCATACGTACATTCAAACTCTTTGACACTCATTCAGTAGTTTCTAAAAAGTTTAAATATAATTGGAGTTGGGAAATATGTGACAGATTTAGCGTCGTTATTTGGGTTAATATAATGTTGCATGTCCTGTATTGTCCCGTGTTACAGTTTGTATGACGATTTAGCTTCGTGACTAGGTCAACACAATGTTGCATGTCTTTCATTGTCCTGTGGTACAGTTCGTATTGCGATGTAACTTCGTGATTAGGTCAACACAATGTTGCCTGTCCTTCATTGTCCTGTGGTATAGTTCGTATGACTATGTAGCTTAGTGGTTAGGTCAACATAATGTGGCATGTCCTGTATTGTCCTGTGGTACAGCTCGTATGACGATGTAGCTTAGTGATTAGGTTAATATAATGTGACATGTCATTCACGGTCCTGTGGTACAGTTCGTATGACGATGTAGCCTCGTGATTATTGCCATTATAATGTCGCATGTCCTCTATTGTCCTATGGTTTATAGTTCGTATGACGATGTAGCTTCGTGATTAGGTCAACAAAACATGGCATATCCTGTATTGCCCTGTAGTACAGTTTGTATGACGAAGTAGCTTCGTAATTAGGTCAACATAATGTGACATGTTAGTCACGGTCCTGTGGTACAGTTCGTATTACGATGTAGCTTCGTGATTACATGTATGTCATTAAAATGTGGCATGCCCTTCATTGTCCCGTGGTACAGTTCGTACGACGATGTAGCTTCGTGGTTAGGGTCAACATAATGTAGCATGTCCTTCATTGTCCTGTGGTACAGTTCGTATAAGACATTTCAAAGTAACGCAGTACATCATACAAGTACAGTAGAACCTGTCGCAAGCGAGCATTCATTTATTGAACATATGGTTCTTAAAAGCAGGTGGTTGTTAAATGCGGGGCAAAATAATGCATTTTACTCCAATAGGAGCTTTCTGTGTTACTTTCGAACTGCATTAAGCTACCATCTATCTTAAAGACCATGATTTAGACCTTGTCGTAATGGTCACTTAGGACATGTTTTTCTGTACCTCACTTCACTTACTTTCTGGATACAAACAATGTCCGTATACAGTAAAACCTCTCTATAACGACCACTAAATTGCATCAAATATTTTGTGTTAAAGGCATGTGGATGCTTAAAGCAAAGTGAAAGTAAAACAGAACGCTCCTATAGGAGCGTTCTGTTTTGCTTTCACCTTGCTTTAAGCAACCACCTGCCCAAAACACCAACTAATTAACACAATTTAGTGGTCATTATAGAGAGGTTTTACTGTATATAAACGTCCAGCTGTATCAGATACAGTAAAATAAACTCTAAACCGGAATTTTAGTAGAAAAGAATTTAGATACTTTTAGGCAGGTGGCTGCTTAATGCAGAGTGAAAGTCATACAAAAAGCTCATACAGGAGACAGGTGGCTGCTTAAAGCAGGGTGAAAGTCATGCAGAAAGCTCCTCTAGGAGCTTTCTGCATGACTTTCTTTCACCCTGCATTAAGCTGCTATCTATTTTCAAGACCGATATTTATGCTAAATTTAACGCCCAGTTTAGAGGGGTTCTACTGTATGTTGGTTGGCTTACCTAATGACCAGGTAATTGGCATTAGAGCTGTCCGCACACTGCCAGGCGGTGATGGTCTGGCTGAGGATTGTAACGGACCATCCTGACATGGTCGTAGTCCCAAACACCAGCGTGCCCCGTGTGTTGTCGTGCCATGTGGAGCTGGCGAAAGGTGACTGGAAGGTGCACTGGCCACATACTGCGGACATGAGATAGTGAACAAAATTTCAGGCATGCCTTATTTACTTTATGAATATGTATGCTAAAAACAAAATTTAATTACAGTGGAACCCCTCTAATGCGACCACTTAAAAATAACCATAGCTGTATTTATAAGCAGGTGGTTGCTTAATGCAGGTCGAAAGTTATGCAGAAAGCTCCTATAGGAGCTTTCTGCATAACTTTCGTCCTGCATTAAGCTACCACCTGCCTCTGCCACCCATAATTATGCCCCTTTTTGGTGGTCCCATTAGAGGGGTTTTACTGTAGCTCAATTTTTTAATGGAATATTGTCTCATGACAGAAAAGGAGTAGGATCAGATTTATATCATGGCATACGCAACCAGCAGACCCAGATCAGACAGCTACTATAGGAGTTGTCTGGTCTAAGTCCACGGTGTTTGCAAATGTGAAATTAATGAAGTGAAATTTGGAACAGACCACGCTAGCTTGGAATGTTGATAGTTAAATATCATTTAAGTTTGCAACATACATGAAGGCTCAAAATATAATATTTACTCACATAATATAACACAACACAACCTATTGTATCTAATACTAGAAATAATAAGACAAATACGTTCAAACCCTTTGCCCCACGGATATTAATGTAAAAAAAATAACATGAATATTAATTAGATTAATTTTAGTATGTCACATAGACACGGTTTTGGTCAAAGCACATTGTAGAGTCACATTAATGTTATTTCATAAGCAAACAGGGCAGACCAAGATCAGATGTCTGATCTGGGTCTACTCTGTTCACAAAAGCGTAGAAAGGCTAATTTATGGAGCAAAGGGTTAATACAGAACAGAACAGAGATACTAACCAGATCAAACAAGTCGTTTTCGTTGAAAAGCTGTGAAATATCTAGTTAACAACTGCTTCTTAATCTATCTTTATATCATGAATATCATATAAGAAATAATGACATCATGAATATTAATCGGCTATTTTTTATAAATAGCATATAAACACAGGGTATTTTGGCCTTGGCAGAACTCGTAGGATCACTTCTATACTAGAGGTATACAAAATCTCAAATCTGACCAATCAAAGACTTGAGAACGAACTCAGACTCAACTAAAAAGTTTTATAAGCATGGAACCAGATCAGGCAGTGTTTACAGGAGCCTTCTGATCTGGGTGTACTCTGTTTATAAAGGCACGAAAGAATTAAGGTTTGGACAATTTAAGACTAATTTTCTAAGCGCACATACCTAAATATGTATAGCAAACCGTCTCTTAACCGGACTTCCAATTGAGAAGAACTTAGATGCTTTTAGGCAGCTGGCTGCTTAATGCAGGGTGAAAGTTATACAGAAAGCTCCTCTATGAGCCCTCTGCATAACTTTCACCCTGCATTAAGCTGCCACCTGTCTCCAAGACTAATTTCTATACTAAATTTAACGTCCGGTTTAGAGAGAGTTTACTGTATTTACTATTTAGTAAATAGTTTTTTATTTCATTTATGTGTTGCTGTAAAGTTTCTTTTTGCTGATTTACTCGCGAGAAGAAAGCAGTGTAGGGTGTGGCCATATGGTTCTTTGACGCGTCCCTTCATCTGGATCTACACGTACTGCCCTTCTAGGGTCACTACCCATGTTTTGGTTAAAGTAAATGTAATAAAGATTAGGCAGAAAATGTGATATGATAAAGATATTAGTTAAAAGTGGTTACCTCTAAAAATGTTTCCTGAGAATATAATCAAAATTACTTTCACAAAATCCATTAATTCTGTATTGTTTACTCCTCTTGATTAAAAACAATTGCTCAATGGAATATAAAAAGGGTATTTCTTAATATGGCAGCCATTTTGTTATTTAGTCACCTGTCGACATGGCATTAACAAACAAAATAGAAAGTGGTCCCTTCGTTAGGGAAACATGGCGTTTAATTCGGGAATATTCATTAAAAGTTTAATACACTTTACGTCAATATTTCACAGTATAATGAAACTGATTTGCGATGCATAAGCTAGAATTGTGTGTAGCAGTACTAAAAACGTCAGAAAACAAATTATTAGGAAACCTAATAGCAGTTTTGTTTTATATTAGACATATATTTCATAGTTAAGGGTGTTCGCTCTAAAAGAGATACCAGTCCTATTGTTTTTGACTTGTCATTGGGTAATGAACAAATACAATGGTATGGGCAAGTTAAATGACATGCGCATTGGCTTTCATTCATAACTACTCGATGATTTCCGTACAACCGAGGTATTCCGAAAATCATGTTTCGTATTGTTTCGTATGGTCTGCGGATGCACGAAACGACAGAAAGCGCTTTCGCTTTTATTTTTTGTTAGGAGTTTTGTGGGTTGGTGTTTGATGTGGGTACTGTTACAGTGCAAATGGTGCAATGACTGGTCATGTTCTGCACTCTTTGTCATATAGTAAAGTCTCTTTATAACGAATGATAAGAAATAGACCTATGATTCTTGGTTTTAAACCATTTGCCTCTTGAACATTCGTGTAAGAAATAATTACATGAATATAAAATCACCAGATTTTTACAATAATTAGCGAACACGATGTTTCGCCCCTGGCAGCAATTGTAGAAACATATTTTTATAAGCACCCAGTGTTGATCCTGGTCCAGATCACTCCCAAAGGAGTCATCTGATTTTGATATTTGTTATGTTTGCCATTTGAATCGTTAAAAGGCGTCTGCACGAGATAAAGGGTTAACCCTTACTCCATGAATATTCATGTAAGAAATTATGACAGCATGTATATCAAAGAGATTAATTTTCACCAGAACACGTGAGAACACAAAAAACTTTGGTCATGGCAGAAACTGTGGAATCAAATATAATTCCATTAGCAAACAGAGCAAATCCTAATGAGCCGTCTGATCTGGGTCTACTGTGTTCACAAAAGGTGTAGAAAGGCGTATTGGGTTGGGATAAGCGGAAGTTTAATACAGTGGAATGAAAGCAGGAATGTACCATCGTTTTCTGTATAAAACAATAGCTTTTAAAAATGTCAATGTTAAAATAAACTTATCAACCCTTTATCATTGTCCAGTAGACGCCTTTTAATGCCTTTGCAAACAGTATAGACCCACATCAGCCGGCTCATGTCTGACCAGGGTCTGCTCTGTTTGCTGGTGAAAATAATATATAAACACTGGATATTTTGGCAGTGGCAGGGATTGTAGAATCACGTCTGTATAATTTCATAAACAAACTGCGCAAACCCTGATCAGACGGCTCCTATAGGAACCGTCTGATCTGGATCTACGCTGCTTTCAAAGACGTCAATATGCGTGTGTACTAAATGAAGGATTAATTAATAACTATTCTAGAACTAGGGAGTTGTTTTGCTGTTGCTGTTGGTTTTCCAAGAGCGGGAGTATAAATGACAGGGGTGGTTAAAATCATGCCATATAATGAAGCAAAATTCTTTAACCCTTTCCTCCATAAATACGCATTTCTACACCTCTGTAATAGTCACTTCCTGAAACCATTGTGATAAATAGAACATTTGCTCCTTAGTAACAAAGGTTCTATTTATCACAATGGTTTCAATACTACACAGTTCTAACATTTTCCTTTTCTCCAGTAAATACTCCATTTCGGTAGATCAATTCAAAGAGATTGAGTCTAAAAATAGCCTATGAAGGAATGGGTTAAATCAATCTTCAATACACTGGTAGGTTTTTACCCGTGAGTTCAATATTGTTTTCAACAGGAGAAATAAATGATGTGCTAAATAAATCTTAAATTCGAGATCCGAGAAAATGGTAGAGCTCGCGCTCACTAAAGTTCGTTAACTCTTGTAAGAGGAAAATCAAATGTAAACAGTGTTAGCTCCCTTCCCTTCTCTCTCGCTGGGTTACTCGCATTTAATTACATGTACTATGAATTTCGAGGGCTGAGTCGTGAGTGCATTTTTCTATTTATAGAAGTTGCAACCATTCTAATTTATTGGTAAGTGGACAATGGTTTTCACAAGAAGATCATAGTAATCGTGCAGTATTAGTATATACAGTAACACCTCTCTATAACGGCCACTAAATAACATCGAGTATTAAATGTGTTAAAGGCAGGTGGCTGCTTAAAGCAATGTGAAAGTAAAACAGAACGCTCCAATAGGAGCGTTCTGTTTTACTTTCACCTTGCTTTAAGCAACAACCTGCCCTAATATACCAACTTATTAACACAATTTAGTGGCCGTTATAGAAAGGTTTACTGCATATGCTTATTACTTGTCTGTATAACCACAGGTAACTCCGGAACAAATATATGGTTTGTGACGCGTTTTACCTCTACACGGGTGGACTAGTCCTAAAGGTCACAGCTCCCGGGTCAAAATGGAACTATAGTAGTCACGTCTTGGAAGAATGGAAGGTATTTCATGTGCGGGAACGGGTTACATAAGACATTTGCAAACAGTGTAAACGTAGATCAAAGAGCTTCTAGGGAAGTCCAATGATAAGGGTCTGTACTGTTTGTCATAAAAACATGTTCATGATTTTTATACAACTTTTGTTAAATCAATATTCAGAGAAGGAGAAGCCAGTTTTAATTATTCAGCAGATTGATAGTAAAAACGCAACGGACGAGAAATTGTGCAGAAATAAGAGTTAAAACGTTTTAGTTGAGTCTGAGTTCGTTCTCAAGCTTTTGATTGGTCAGATTTGAGTTCTCAAGCTTTTGATTGGTCAGATTTGAGCCAAAGGCTCAAATCTGACCAATCAAAAACTTGAGAACGAACTCAGACTCAACTAAAAGTTTTATAAGCATGGATACTGATCTCAAGATACTGGTAGTATACTTTGAGCAGTTTAATCCTTTATTCTATAAACATTCCTGTAAAAAAATATTGACCTCATGAATATTAATTAGATTTATTGTTGTAACAGCACACGAACACAGGAAGTTTTGGTCATGAAAGACACTGTAGAATCGTATCTATATTACATCGTAAGCAAACAGAGGAGACCCTGATCAGACGGCTCCTATAGGAGGCGTCTGATCTGGGTCTACTCTGTTTGCAAAGGATAGAGTAAAGGGTTAACCCATTACCTCATAGGCTATTTTTAGACCCAACCTCTTTGAGTTAATCTACCGAAAAGGAGCATTAATTAGAGTAAATGAAAATTTTAGAATTTTGTAGTTTGAAACCATTGTGATAAATAGAGCATTTGCTCCTATAGGAGCAAATGCTCTATTTATCACAATGGTTTCACAAAATGACTTTTACAGAGTCGTCAAAAGTCGTCAATATGAGGGAAAGGGTTAATTTGACAAAGGTCAACAGACATAAACAGATGAACATGCAGCAAAGTATCGCTAATAATACGACCACTCAAAAGAAGCCTAAATCTGGATTTTTAAAACAGGTGGTAGCTTGATGCAGGACAAAGATAACACAGAAAGCTCCTATAGAATCTTCCTGTATCACTTATGTCCTGCATTAAGCTACCGTAACTGTGACAGTCCCCTATGTTAACAAATCACGTGGTCACTTAACACTTTGCTCTATAAATGCGCCTTTCTACGTCTCTGTAATAGTCACTTCTTGAAACCATTGTGATAAATAGAGCATTTGCTCCTATAGGAGCAAATGCTCTATTTATCACAATGGTTTCAAACTACAAATTTCTAAATTTTTCCTTTTCTCTAGTTAATGCTCCTTTTCGGTAGATTTATTTAAAGAGGTTGGATCTAAAAAGAGCATATGAGGGAATAGGTTAGCGAGAGTATATTGTAAAATGTTATCACATTTCGAGCAGTGTTACCTTTCCCTGCCACGAAGACGGATCTGTGATATCATACATGTACATATATGTGATGTCATATGCAATCAGTTTGGATCCAGATGAGACGCTGGGTAAATCGGCGGAATTTTTTGACACGGTTAATTGTTTTATAAACAAATTCAAGAAACACCCACTCTTGAAGCAGACGAAAATGTGTCCAGCAGACGACAATGTTGCACTGAAAGGATTATTTTGACAAAGGTCAACAGATGAATACATACACCCATGATTGTCTTTACCCCACTGCATTCCAATGATGGTTAACCCTTCGCTTGCTATTCACGTCAATATACGTACCTGTAAATAGTGAAGACCCAGATGAGACAGCTCCTCCAGAAGCTGTCTCATCAGGGTCTGCACTATTTACAAGTTGAATGTGCAACCAGTGCACTCCACAGCAGTGATTGCACAGCGAAATACGTGTACACAGTGAAGATATGTTATTATACAAATGGGCATGAGTAAAGAAGGAGAAATGTATTTTAAAATTCAGTAAGAGAATGGTTAAGTAATTACCAATGTAAACACCATGGATCCAGATAAGACACAGATCCTACAGAGGGACCCAATCAGGATCCAAACTAGTTCAGACCCTGACTGAAGATAAATTGAAGCAAATTATTTAGCAGACGACTTTTTTATTTATAGAGAACAATAACTTAGTGTACAAGTACAGTAAACACCCTCTAAGCCGGACGTTCAGTCTAGTATAAATGTCGGTCTTTGGGACAGATGGCAGCTTAATGCAGGATGAAACTCATGCTGAAAGCTCCTCTATGCTTAAAAGTATCTAAGTATAGAATTTCGGTTTAGAGAGGTTTGCTGGAGTTATATCCCTCTCTACAACGACACCCTTTGGGATACGAAGATTGTATGTGTTGTTCAGAGGGAGTTGTTACAGGGAGGGAAAATCAACCATAATTAGCTTGTTTGCAGATCCCAAGATAAGGTGTATTTCGAGAACTAAAACCGTTATGCCTCAGTCAAACCCTATGTTGTGACCACTCTTTAGAATCGTCACAAAGTGACGATTCTAAAGAGCGGTCACAACATAGGGTTTGATGGAGGCATGAAGAAAATACGATGGAAAAAAGTTGTTTCTGGAGCATTGTTGTTTCGAAAACAGTGGCATGCGTTGTTGTAAGGAGGGAATCGTTATTGAGAGGGCCGTTGTAGGGAGGGAGCATTGTAGTCAGTGTTACCTATCAAACATTGTTATTTTTAGCCACCATACTAATACATGTATACAGTAAAACCTTGTCTTAAGCTATCATTAGAGAAGGAAGTGTATTAATGGGTCTTATAAACATGCCATAGCTTAATGAAGCATGAACGTTATGCAAAATGCTCCATTATTCAACCACCTGCTTTTAAAGACACATGTGTATACATTGTATACACGTGGCGGTTGCTTTAGAAGGAGTACACTGTATTGTAGTGCACAATAGAACCTGTCTTAACCGGCCATCAAAAGGAAGTCTAATTATGGATATGTAAGGCAGGTGGTGGCTTAATACAGGTCAAAAGTAATGCAGAAAGCTCCTATAGGAGCTTTCTGTATTACTTTTGCCATGTATTAAGCAACCACCTGTTTTTAAAGACTTCTGTGTCCAATAAATGAATGGCCGCTTAGGACAGGTTCTGCTGTATCTGATTTATTAGTCAGGTACAGTACAACCTCTTTAATGCGACCACCAAACTTAGGTATAAATCTGGACTTTAAAGGCAGGTGGTAGCTTAATGCAGGATAAATGTTATGCAGAAAGCTCCTATAGGAGCTTTCTGCATTATTTTGATCCTGCATTAAGCATATACATGTTTTTAAAATCATCTAATGAGAATTAAGTGGTCGCACTAGAGGTATTCTACTGTATATACCTATCCAGCAGGGTAGGTATATTTGGATCTTCGCCAGCCATATAAAGTGTGTTCTTACCATCTGCAAAGAAAGTCGTCTGCTTGATTTGTAATGGTAGATTTTCTTCAATTTCTTTTCAAATACAAAAGAGGCAAATTGTTTAAAAAAATGTTTATAGTTTGGATTCTGATGGGACGCCGGGTAACTCGGTCAAAATCTAATATGCTTAGTCAGCTAATCTCGTTCGCCTCGATGTATATGTGTATACCTTTAGATGATTCAATACAAAATGAAATAAGTGTTATCAAGGTTGTTGTGTGAGAGAGATATAACAAGGCCTGTGGTGATTTTCTGTACGGATAAATGTTTCATTTACAAATACGGGAAGAAAATTCGAGATACAACAAGTGTTTAAACTTAAAACGGGCTAGAGTACGTACATGTACTTTCCCATGAATGGTGGGCTTGGCGTATAAGTGAAACAAAATGGAGCAGACAAAGACAGAAGAAGGAACTGAAAATGAAAAAGATATTGACGATTCTGAAACTAGGAAGGAACTATTTTGTCAGCCGTGTGGATATGGTGACAAGAAGACTGATGCGTATGGATATTGCCGCGACTGCGGAGAGTTCCTCTGCCAAAACTGCTTTTCTTATCACACAAGTTTGACAATTTGTAGACATCATATTCTGCTAGACAAAAACAAAATGCCGAAAAATAAATCAAGTGATGTAACCAAAGATTGGTGTGTACAGAGGTGTGATGTCCACGAGGAGGAACTGATTAAATACTTTTGTTTCACGCATGCGCAACTGGGCTGCAGCATTTGCATGGTGATGGACCACAGGAACTGCGATGGAGTAGAATACATTCCTGCGGTGTCACAGGAGTTTGTCAAAGGTCAAGAGTACAAGGACTTCAATGACAGGATTGAACGCATGGTCAAACTGTCTAAACATATCATGGAAGTGGCAAGAGAAAACGTAGACTCGGCGACAAGGCACTACTCACAGGCAATAGCAAACGTGAACAGATTGAGGCAGGAGATAAACGAAGCCTTGGATCAGCTGGAGACAGATGTGAAAGAACAGACAGAGAAACTGCACAAGGAAGATGACAAGCGACTAACCGCAATTTGTAACAAATGCGAAACAGTATTGAGTGAACTAAACGCGATTGTAAGAACGTGCAGAAATCTAGAAGACAAAAACCAACACTCACAGTTGTTCATTTGCCTGAAGAATTCGGTTGGAAATATATCAAACTTAGAAAATGTGCTGAAACAAATTGGAAGTAAGACTGCCCCCAAGTATAATTTCCAACCTTCGAAAGAAGTACAAACCATGTTGAAGACACCTGATAAACTAGGGAAACTGTTTAAATGGGATTTTACAGAAACTGAGGCAAATCACGTAACTGATATTTACGTGAAGACAGCTACGGATAGAAACACGTGCTGTATCACCGGGTCACTGGTGGTGTCGGAGGATAAGCTTGTGATTGCTGACAGAATCAACAAAAAATTAAAGCTAGTTGATCTAAAACAGAGAAAAGTGATAGTAGAGATGGGTCTACCATCATCACCTTGGGACATAGCGGAAGTCAACAAGGGAAGATTTGCTGTCACACTTCCGAAAGAGAAGAAGATACTTGTTGTGACGTGTGACAGCGAATCGTTGTTTACTGATAGGGAAATAAGTGTTGGAAGTGAGTGCTGGGGAATTGCCTTCAACAACGACAAGTTTGTTGTGACGCACGAGGACCCGGGGTCCATAGAGATTATGGATATCAATGGGGCCGTGGTACAACGATTTTCAAAGAACAGCGAGGGCAAAGGACTTTTTAAAAGGCCAAGTTACGCGGCTGTAACAGAGGATTTACAGACTATTTACGTGGCGGATTGGGACAGTAATTCCGTAACAAGTCTAGATAATGAGGGAAAAGTGAAACAAGTCTACAAAGACAATGAACTGGAATATCCGGGCAAACTGGTGGTGGGCCAGTCTGGTGTGGTCACAGTGTGTGGTATAAACTCAAATAACGTTCATCGTATATCTTCTGACTGCACCAAGATACAAATACTTAGCAATACAAAAGAACTTGAACATCCGAGGACACTGAGCTATTCTGAAGACAATGATAATCTGTATGTTGGTATGTGGGAGAACGATTACATACGAGTGTATCAATTAACGTAATTCATTATATAGAGCTCCAGATAAGATGTGTAAATTAAAACATTTTCAAGAATAGCTCCTTTATTCCTCCACCAAACCCGACATTGTGACCACTCTTTAGAATCGTCTCGAAGAGACGATTCTAAAGAGTAGTCACAATATAGGGTTTGGCAGAGAAATGGCGATTGTAGTTTTGGGGTACGCACCTTTATCTGTAGCTCTGCAAGTGATTATGTAGTATATAATTACTACAGTAAACCCTCTGCCTCCAACCAGCATGTCCTATTCACCTACATTGTAATTAAATTTTGTGATGTCATTACTTTACTTACATAAATATTAATTAGGTAAAGGGTTAACCTTTTCCTTCATATAAACTTTTTTTTCACGCATTTGCATACAGAGTAGATCCAGATCGGACGGCTCTTATTAGAACCGTCTGATCAAGGCATGTTCTGTTTGTTTTCGTCATGATACAGATCTGATTCTACAGGTTTTTGTCAAAGGCTTCGGCTAAAAGATATTCATGATGTCATAAATTATTACATGGATATTCATAAGTAAAGGGTCCAGGTACTCTTGCTTCAAATGATACGAAAATATATCTTCTTAGCCCTGTAAACAGGATTGATCACGACTAACCAGGGTCTACAATTTTGCAGGATACTCATCATGTCAATTACTGTAAAGTATATGCCCATTTATATATAGTGCCCCTTGACTCTTTTGGTGCCAAATTCAAAAGTGTGGTCTGCAATAATAATTTCATATTAAATAATAATTCTAAACTAAATAAGAAAGATATATAAGTAAAACATTTGTTTTTATAAACCGGTATGCTTGGGCTAAAATAATACAGAAAACAGTGAACACCTGGGACTGCACTGTTTTCAGTGGTGCCAACAGGCGACATTGGTGCCGAAAGAGTTAAAGGGGACATATGCATGTAGTTTGGAACCAGATCAGACATGTACATTATACCCAGATCAGTGGGGGTCCTAGTGGAGCCTTTTAATCAAGTTTAAAGTGTTTGCTTCACAAATACAGTAAAGCCTCGCTGATGTGACCACATAATTTATTTTAACACAAGAGTCTGTAAAAGCAGGTTATGACAAAAAACAGAGCAAAAGTATCGCATTAACCCATTCCCTCATATTGACAACTTTTGACGACTCTGTAAAAATCACTTTGTGAAACCATTGTGATAAACAGAGCATTTGCTCCTGCTCTATTTATCACAATGGTTTCAAACTACAAAATTCTAAAATTTTCATTTTCTCTAGTAAATGCTCCTTTTCGGTAGATTTATACAAAGATAGTGTATCTAAAAATAGCCTATGTTTTACAAATCCAGAATTAGGTATGTTTTAAATGATGATTTTAGAGAAACTTTACTGTTATTGCCCAAATATCATGTCGGCAAAAGATTTATTTCCGAAATACCAACTTCAAATGAAAGAAAGAATGGTTTTGATCCAGATGAGACAGTGGGTAACCCGATATGTTACCAGGATCCCAACTGTTTGACTTCTGTTAATATGACCATTCAAAAGAAGTATAATTCTGGATATTTAAAACATGGGATAGCTTAATGCATGGAAAAAATAATGCAGAAAGCTCCCATAGGAGCTTTCTGTATTACTTTTTCTATGCATTAAGCAACCGCCTGCTTTTACAAACTCTTGTAGTAACACATGATGTTATTGTATAAGCGGGACTCTGTTGCAGTTTCTTAAAAAAAACTTGAAACGAATCGGAAATAAGTAATTTTTACTGAAGGATAGTGGTCAGTCCTTATTGTAGATTATTTCTTCCACTAAAGATATGATTTAACATTGAGTGAATGGTCAACCCAATCACACGGGGTCACATACTGATAGTGTCTAATCCTTTAACCAACTATTGGCATGTCGGGGTTTGAGTGTAAGATTGTATTAACTGCAGTGCTTGACCTTGATAAGCATTTAAAATACAGTAAAGTGTCCCATGTGCGACCACATAATTATTAACATAAGAAACTGTATTAGCAAATGATTGCTTAATGCAGGGCACAAGTAATGCAGAAAGCTCTCTGCATAACTTGTGTCCTGCATTAAGCTACCACCTATCTTAGAACTCCAGAATATACCTTCTTTTTGAGTAGTCGTGTAGGTGAGACTGCTGTATTTTTTCCCCTAAAAATGTTAAAAATTACTTTATAATTATTTAAAACACCGACAGTGGTTCAAATAGGTTGGATCCTGGTGAAACATCGCGATATTCGGTGTATCACCAGGATCCAAACTGTGCAAAGGTCATCACGAGTTCGCCTCATAGATTGTGGTTACTGCAGTTTTGTTTACTTTATCATTTTACTTTTTGCCTGGGTGTTTCCTTTCTTTCAATCCGAATATTCAATGTACATGTATTAAGCTTTGTATTTGAAGAAAAAACTACAATATACAATAGCATTTCTACAAAAGGCCACTAAAATAAATCTCATTGTGGGTAAAGTTTCGCAGACATGCCCTATCGTTCTGCGGTATAACCAACTACAGTAAAATCTCGATTATTCGAATTTTCTGTATAGAAGAATTCAGACCGTTTTAGACAGGTGGCTGCTTATTGCATGGTGAAAGTTATGCAGAAAGCTCCTAGAGGAGCTTTCTGCATGACTTTCACCATGCATTAAGCTGCCATGTGCCTTAAAGGTCGATGATTATACATAGTTTAGTGTTCGAATAATCGAGAATTTAGTGTTCGAATAATCGAGATGTTGCTGTATTCTGTTCGCAAAGACGTTAAAGGGATATGTATGGAGTAAATGGTAAAAGCAACCCGCTTCTATAAACGCATGTTCATTTCTGTCATTTCTCTAGACAGTTTCATATACATGTACTATGAAAAATAATGCATCAATGTTTTCAGTTTCGTAATCAAACATTTATTATAAGTTAAAACACATACATCGAATTATGTCATAAATAAGTGTATCCATGAATGTGAGAGTCAAGCTGTGTGTAGACCAACATATAGGCATTGCAAACAGTGTCACACCAGATAAGCCACCATGTTTAACATACAGTAAAGGTGGCTGCTTACAGGGAAGGTGGCTGCTTAAATCAAGGTGAAAGTAAAACAGAACGCTCCTATAGGAGCGTTCTGTTTTACTTTCACCTTGCTTTAAGCAGCCATCTGCCTTTTACACAAATACTTGTGTAATTTAGTGGCCGTTATAGAGAGGTTTTACTGTAGCATCTGCTCAGGTTTTACACCGTTTGTTACACAAATCAGCAATACAGTGTTCACTCTAATGGGTGGCAAACGATTCATAATCTGTTCAAAGCATTTAACCCATTTGCTCCCAGTGGATTCTTCCATGCTGATATATATTGGATTAGTCTATCTTTTATCTAAGGGATCTCTGGTCTAAATTTTCATTTTTATTTTGTTTTATATTGAATTTCCTATCAACAAACAGTGAAGACTCTGATCAGACGCCGCATTATGCGGCGTCTGATCAGAGTCTACACTGTTTGCCTACGTCCCATATATGGGATCGTTGTAGCAAATGGGTAAATGTGGCATCTGATCTTGTCTTACACTGTTCGCAAAACCTCGAAGTTGGTTTTTATAGAGCAGGGCTTGTGAATATACATACAAAGCATATCACGAAATATTTCAGGTTACACTAAACATTATATCTTTACTCAATGATAACGTTACGTCTTTGCAAACAGAGTAGACCCTGATCAGACGGCTCCTGAAGGAGCCGTCTGATCAGGGTCTACTCTGTTTGCTTATGACATTAATATAGATATGATTATACAGTTTCTGCAATGGTAGAAATACCTGTGTTCATATGACACCATAAAAATAAATCTAATTGATATCCATGATGTCATTATTGATTACAGGAATGTTCATGGAGTAGAGGGTTAAGCAACATTCTAGATTATATCTTATCGCGAAAACAGGACTTTTAACCCTTTACCTGATGAATATTCGTGTAAGAATTTCTGACATTATGAATATTTATTGCCTGGATCTTTATGTTGTATGAACATAAAATTTTACAATGACAGAAACTGTTGATCTCATTAGTAAATTGTACAGAACCTGCTCAGACGGTTCCTACATAAGCCTTCTCATCTGGGTCTACTCTGTTCGAAAATGCATAAATACGTGTTGACAAGACAGGAATCGCCTGGTCTGTTCTGGTTATTAATGTGTAAAATGCGTGCGTATGGTAAAGGGTTAACCATTTCTTGAAATACCGTACACTTCACCAACCACACACCTCCTCCGCACATAATAAAACATCTCTGGTTCTATTTTTAGTAACAGGATAATTACATTTTCAACCCTACATTTAGATTTGTCTATTGCGATCACCAACATGTATCTTTAAAGCAGGTGGCAGGTGGCAGGTTAACAAGTCTTATCATTATTACTTTATTACCCTGCATTAAGTAATCACCTACTTTTTAAGACGCCTGTGGTCAATTAACCCATTCCCTCATATTGACGACCTTTGACGACTCTGTAAAAACCACTTTGTGAAACCATTGTGATAAATAGAGCATTTGCTCATACAGCAAATGCTCTATTTATCACAATGAGTTCAAACTACAAAAATCTAAAACTTTCCTTTTCTCTAGTTAATGCTCCTTTTCGTTAGATTTGTTCAAAAAGGTTGTATCTAAAAATAACTAAAGGGTTAATGAATAACTTCTAACGACAGGTTCTAGTGTGATATATGCATCCATGCTTATAAAACTTTTAGTTGAGTCTGGGTTCGTTCTCAAGTTTTTGATTGGTCAGATTTGAGCCTTTGGCTCAAATCTGACCAATCAAAAGCTTGAGAACTCAATTCTGACCAATCAAAAGCTTGAGAATAAACTAAGACTCAACTAAAAAGCTTTATAAGCATGGACCATGATCTATATTCTCTGCCATGGCGAAAAGGAAAGGCGTATTTATTATGCAAAGGCTTACGCAGTCACGTTTGTTTCATGCTTTGGATTTTGGAAACACGTCGGCTTGCATTGGCAAACAGTGTAGATCCAAATCAGAGGACTCCTTGTGGATTTGTACTTTTGTCATTTATTATCCGCTAGCAAATCTTAACCTTTATACTGAAATGTTTCCTCACAATAATTGCATTGGCATTGGTTCCTGTAAAAACAGTCTGACCAGGGTCTACTCTTTACTATGGAACTATACAAAACTGATTCGAAATACAGCGAAACTTCGATATCTCGAACTCGGATAACTCGAGCTTCGGGATAAATCGAACTAAAAGTTCGTTCCTTCCAAAATTTACTATACAAAATTGTTCTAAAATGCATCGCTACGCATATCTAAAAACACACATGATATTTGAATAATACAGGTCTAAAGCAATGTTGAAAGCTCCTACAGGAGGTTTCAGCATTAATTTAGGCCTGCATTAAGCTGTGAATTTGAGAAATTGTTCAAATTAGAAATAGGAAGACTCGAACTTTTATTATCTCGAAGTAATTTATATGGTCCCTTAAAGTTCGAGATAACGAAGTTCAACTGTATGCTGGTATGACAATAAGTTCCATTGTTTGAGTTCAGCTATAAAAATGCAGTCAATGACTGTTTATGAAGTGATACATTCTTGCATATTTATACATGAGGTGTTCAAGAGGTGTATTTGTGTCAGTTAATTGCGTTCGCTGTTTCCCCTGCAGCACTATACATCTGCTATGCCGTAATGTTCTATGAGATCATAACAGAGACATGTACGTATATGTCTCTGATCATAACTATCAGTTAACCCTTTACATAAAGAATATTCTTCAGGCGCGGATCCAGGATTTCAGATTAAAAGGGGGGGGGGGGGGGGGTAGAAGGTTTTTTTTGGAGGGGCCGTGGATTTTTATGTTTGACAACATAAATAAATAGTGTGTTTGTAATACATGTTGAAAAAGAGCTGTGTTAAAGGCAGGTGGCTGCTAAAATCAAGGTGAAAGTAAAACAGAACGCTCCTATGGGAGCGTTCTGTTTTACTTTCACATTGCTTTAAGTAGCCACCTGCTCTAAATACCAACTAATTAACACAATTTAGTGGTCCTTATAGAGAAGTTTGACTGTATGACATTATGATTATTAATTAGATGAGTTTGTAAAATGGCATATTAGCCCATTCCCTCATATTGACGCATTGTGGACGCCTCTGTAAAAGTCACTTTCTGAAACCATTGTGATAAATAGAGCATTCGCTCCATTGGAGCAAATGCTCTATTTATCACAATGGTATCAAAACTACACAATTTTAAAACTTTCCTTTTCTCTGGTATATGCTCCTTTTCGGTAGATTTATTCTAAGAGGTTCGGTCTAAAAATAACCCATGAGGTAATGGGTTAACACAAGACAGTTTTACACTGGCAGAACCTGTACAATTTATTATTATTTCATAAGCAAACAGAGCAGATCCTGACCAGAAAGTTCCTACAGAGTAACTTGGTCTACTATGTTTGTAAATATGTTGGGAAAAAGAATTCTCTATCGAGTAAAGGGTTACCACCATTCTGTTCTGGCCTCATGTGTCAACTTTCCAGCAACTATGTTCTACTGGTATGAGGCAGTTTATTTGTCCGTGGAGAAACTTTTGGATGCACCGCTAAGTTGGGGTTCGATGGCGATTTATGCTTCATATTTGATTCTAATGATAGTTTTGTCTCTTTACCAATCTTCGGAACCCCGTTCTTTAGATGAACATCAGTCGGTGTAGTAACGATCACTGTTGGAACAACCTTTTTGTCAATGTCTTCTAGTTTTTCATTCAGGGGCAGCAATTCTAGCTTTGGTGCTGTCACCGTGTCGGCAGCACCTGTCAAAACAAGCATGAGAACGAGGAACACAACGGCCGCATAGAACAGTAACAATACTGTTATCACTATCATAGAGGACCACATGAAGAGTACGTAAAGTACGGATATGACAATGGCGGCTATTTCTCCTGGCGACAAACCGTCATCATCAGGACCTGAAACAGAAACAGAACATACGATAGCTTCATGATTAACGAGTTTCCTTCCCACGCTGAATTTTCAGAGTGAAATAATCCGTAATAGTTATTGATCCATACAGTATGAAAGGGTAAATATTTGCTAGTATATTTTGAATTACGATCAGTTCGTCTAGGAACCTCTGATCTGGGTCTACATTCTTGCAAATGACAGTCCACTCGTTTCTCGCATTCAAAGTGTTAATTGGCTGTTTCGAAAAAGGCTATAATTTTTACATAGAAGCAATGCTTAACCCAGAGCTACAGATAGCCATGCATACCCAAATACAAAAACCGTCATTTCTTTACCAAATCCTTTACTGGGACCACTCTTCAGAATCGTCTCTTCGAGACGATTCGATTCTGAAGAGTGGTCACAGTATAGGGATTGGTGGAGAAACAAAGGAGCTATACTTGAAACTATTTAAAGGCACGCATCTTACCTTGACCTCTGCCTTGCCCTGATCAATATCAATACAAAAAAAAAATGGATACTAATTAGATCAGTTTTAGCCCTTCTGTTCACTTGTTCACCGTCACAATGGCTACGATGGAACAGGCGAGCGCTGGCATACGCATGCGATGCTCTTGTTTGTAATAGCATATGAACACCGGCATGTTAACTGTGAACTGATACCTATTCCATAAGCAAGCAGATCAGACTTCGATCAGACGGCTTCTTCAGAAACCGCCTGATCTTGGTCTACTCTGTTTGCAGAAGCATCAGAGTTCTGGATTATCAAAACAAGGGTTATGCCGAGAGACTCACAAACTGAAGCAGATAGCCAGGCATCATCTTTATTTCGACTTCCTGTCACGGTGCGACCATTAGCCGATGGCCACAGAGTTAAATCTACCTAATCCGAACAGTTAGAAAATAATAATTGAGGACGTATTGAGGAGCTTTCTGTATGACGTTCTTCCTGCATTAAGCTGGCACATGTTTTAAAGACTGACAATGGTACTAATTTGATTGTTCGAGTTAAAGAGATTTACTATGTCTGTTTTGTGTTAAAAATAAATGACTCCTGACAACAAACAAAATACGCGTGCATGCCAGCCTTGCAGGGTAAATTTTATGTCGTGATGTGTACAACATGCCCCTTTCAATATTTTGTCGACTAATGAAAAGTTTAATGCATCATGTCAGCCGACAATTATTTAATCAATAATTTTCTTCATATAAACGCTTTTTGCGCCATTGAAAACAGAGTAGACCCAGATCAGATCTTATCAGGATTTGCTCTGCTTGCATATAACATTATATAATAGATCTGACTTTACAGTTTCTACCAATCCTGTAGGAGCCTTCTGATCAGGATATGCTCTGTTTGTTTAGAGTATAATGTAGATATGATTCAACAGTGTCTGCCAGAGCCACAACAACCTGTGCACATATGCCACAACATCCTGTGCACATATGCCATCATAACAAATCAGCTAATACATATTCACCATGTCATTTTTTCTTACATGAAGATTGAACAGGGAAAGGGTTAAACATTACTCTGATGTGAAGATATTTATATCTGCTCAAATATGGATCTGGTGTAATTTTGATTACTTTCAATTCAGTCAAGCTTTTGATGAACAATTGAGGCAAAACGTTAAACAGGACCGATTTACCTGACTTCTACTCTGAGTCTAGTCTACTTAACTGAAGAATAAAACAACTTAATAGTAAATGCAATACCAGACGAGCGGTTTAGAGCGGTTTGATTCTAAGCTGTTTGCAAACGTTGGGTCCGGTTGCGATAAGCTGCATGAGGGTTAATCTGATCTGGGTAAATCCTATGATAGAATTAATATACAAAATACAGTAAAACCCCTCTAATGCGACCACTTAAAAAAGATATAACGCTGGGTGTTAGAGCCAGGTGGTGGCTTAATGCAGGAAAAAAGTAATGCAGAAAGCTTTTAGATGAGCTTTCTGTATTACTTTTTTTCCTGCATTAAGCAACCACCTGCTTATAAAGACACCAGTGTTTATTCATTAAGTGGTCGCATTTGGAGAGGTTCTACTGTACTTGAACATGTATGAAGGTTTTAACCCTTTCAACGCTGAATGTTCAGAGTGGAATAGCGCATCGGTGATTAATTACAGTAAAACCTCTCTATAACGGCCACTAAATTGTGTTAATTAGTTGGAATTGAGGACAGTTGGCTGCTTAAAGCAATGTGAAATTAAAACAGAACGCTCCTATAGGAGCGTTCTGTTTTACTTTCACCTTGCTTTAAGCAGCCACCTGCCTTTAACCCACAATTCTTGATGTAATTTAATGGCCGTTATAGAGAGGTTTTACTAGTATAGAGACCACTCATTAGAAAGGCATAAACTAGCTAGATAGTTTTGAATGAAAAACAGTGTAGACCCAGCTCAAAGGGCACCTGTAGGAGCTCTCTGATCTGGGTCTACACTGTTTGTAAATGCCAGGACATGCGTGCCCCGCGTTCAAAGAGATTATTGGTGTAAATATGTTTGGACCGTTCATAGCGTTGAATTAAAAAATTCCAAAGTGTCCCGTGCTAAGTCAGTACAAATTCAATGTGGAAACGGCAAATCACATGTTTATTAACCCTTTACTCCATGAATATGCCTTTGTACGCCTTTGCAAACAGGGTAGACCCAAATCAGACGGCTCCTATGGCCCCCAGGGTCTGCTCTGTTTGCTTATGATATATTATAGATATGATTCTACCATTTCTGCCATGGACAAAAGTTCCTGTGTCCATGTGTTATTATAACAACTAATCTAATTAATATTCATGATGGCAATATGTTTACATACATATTCATAGAGTAAAAGGTTAAACAACTATCGATATAGCCCAAGTAACGTAAAACACCACAATCAAAATCATACTTACCACATTCAACTGAATAAAAAGAAAGAAGGAAAGAATGTAAGTGTGCAATATATATATACATGTATATATATATTGACGAAGACATTGTAAATATTGATGTCATATGAAGAGTATTTATATAGACTAAATAGATTAATCTATTTCGATGTACATGTATGCTGTGTATTACATGAAAGAGACGCATGTACACATATACGTATCTGCAAACAGAGAAGATACGGGTTACACAGCTTCTGTAGGAACTGTGTGATCAGGGTCTGCTTTTTTCGCTTATTGAATACTATTGATCTGGTTGGTTTTAGTCCTACGATCTAACGTTAGACTGATGTCTGTTTTTGTTGCTATATCAAAATGATTATCACTTTAATATTTATATATGTAGATTATCAGTAAAAACAAGCAATAAGTTTTCTCATAGATACGCCTTGCCTTTTAATCTTTTCCCTTATATTGACGACTTTTGACGACACTGTAGAATCACTTTGTGAAACCATTGTGATGAATAAAGCATTTACTCCTATATGAGCAAATGCTCTATTTATCACAATGGTTTCAAACTACAAAATTCTAAAATTTTCCCTTTCTATACTTAACGCTCCTTTTCGGTAGATTTATTCAAAGAGGTTGTATCTTAAAATAGCCTATAAGGTAATGGGTTAATGCCTTTGCAAAGAGAGCATACCCAGATCAGACATCTTCTGTATGAACCTTCTGATCAGGGTCCATGCTTATTAAGCTTTTAGTTGAGTCTGAGTTTCGTTCTCAAGCTTTTGATTGGTCAGATTTCAGTTCTCAAGCTTTTGATCGGTCAGAATTGAGCCAAAGGCTCAAATCTGACCAATCAAAAACTTGAGAACGAACTCGGACTCAACTAAACGTTTTATTATCATGGACCTCTGCCAATATAAATTTCAGCCAACAAATATTCATGATATCATTATTTCTTACATAAATATTCACTAGGTAATAATATAACCGGACATACCATATTTTCCTCCAATAATTAGCCGGTGTCCAATAGACGTAAACCCATCTGGCTGTTTGGGAAAGTCAAACGGTGTCTGAGTGGCTGTACAGTTGCCAGGGGCAACGGAGACATAAGGGTCACTGATAGACTGAAAACAAATCGTTTTTACAAGAGGTGTAAAGAAATAGATTCAATAATTATTTCTTATGTTACGAAATACACATTTTTGTAGCATTGTCTTTTTCGGCGTTTGTTCGATCGGTTTTCTGCGATATAAACTAACGAGTTTTTGTAGTTTTAAGTATTTTAAACACGTCACAAGTAGAGACGCGTGTAGGAGCTGACTGATCAAGGTCTGCTGTGTTTGCTTATGAAATTATATAGTTCTGTTTCTATAGGTTTTGTTATGGCCAATGTTTTCCTGTATTTATATACCACCATACTTGTAATATTAAACTAATTGATATTAACCCTTTACCTGATAGAAGCGGCTTTAAGCGAGTTTAATATATTCCTCCGCTGAAGAAAATAGTTCCAATTTTTAAAATAATGAACATATAGCATCATACATAGTTTCTATATTCTAGGAGGTGGTAGCTTAAAGCAGGCTGAAAGTAAAGCAGAATGCGCATTAAGGCGCATTCTGCTTTACTTTCAACCTGCTTTAAGTGGTCACCTGTCTTCAAAACTAGAAATAGGCTATTGGGTAAAGGGTTAATGTCATTATATTTTTTACAATATTCATCAGTTAACGCTCTACTCCATAAATACGCCTTTCTACGCGTTTGCAAACAAAGTAGACCCAGATCAGACGGCTCCTATACAAGCTGTCTGATCAGGGTCTACTCTGTTTGCTTTTGACATGATACAAATCTAACAGTTTGATTTTACAGTTTGTGCCAAAGTAAAAACTTCCCTTGAAAAGTTAACATTATGAAAATTATACTGATAAATATTCATGATGTCATTATTTTTTATATGAATATTGAACAACGACAGGGTTAAGTAAGACATCTGTAGTATACATGTACAAGTGGTAATTCTTAATTAACTTACCAGACAGGCGAACTGACTGAGGCCAGTGCTGATTGTGGCATCTTGGTTGTATACCACCGTATAATCATAGCCACTGTTTAGCGTGAAAATACACCAGAGTCTACCACCAGCTGAAAAATGAAATCTTCATGTTAGACATACTGACATCATGTATAATAATATACTAACATACAATATGTATGTACTATGAATTATTACTATGGCCCATGAACACATGGATTTGGGCCACAGCAGAGACTGTAGATTCATATCGTCATGTATATTATTTCATAAGCAAATAGAGCATACCCTGACCAGAGGTTCTAACTTGCGCCATCTGATCTGGGCCTATTCTGTTTGCAAATAAGTAATTAGAAGTCAAACATGCTTTCATTTATGGTTTACACCTTATGTTGATTGTTAGACTTACAAGAAAATAGAATTTGCTGTGAGCACGTGGTGTAGTCAAATGTCATTTCCGATTTACTAGTGCAGACGTCCCACACATCCAGGCTGTCAGCACATTGTGACTGTCCGTCTGTACTGAAGTAGGCGTAGTCAGCCGAGAAGAGCAGGGAATCGGGACACTGCTGCACCGCCTGTGCCACAGAATCTACAATACAACACATACAACTGAAATATACATGAATAGTGTACATGTGCTTGATAAGTTGCATGGATGGCGCTTTTCATTCTTCATTCCTATGTTTCCCATAACCATTACCTAATGAATATTTATACAGAAAGTCATGACAGTTTTTGATATTCATGGATAAGCGTAAAATGTGCACGAGCCACTACATGCAGTATAATTTACATGTTAACAACTCGTATGATGGATACTATACTCTGTGATACTACAAGCAGTATAATTTATACTCATCATGCAATGTATAATATACTCTTTGATTCTACATGCAGTATAATTTATACTCGTCGTAAAGTGTATACTATACGCTGTGATACTACAAGCAGTATAATTTATACTCATCATGCAATGTATAATATACTCTTTGATTCTACATGCAGTATAATTTATACTCGTCGTAAAGTGTATACTATACGCTGTGATACTACAAGCAGTATAATTTATACTCATCATGCAATGTATAATATACTCTTTGATTCTACATGCAGTATAATTTATACTCGTCGTAAAGTGTATACTATACGCTGTGATACTACAAGCAGTATAATTTATACTCATCATGCAATGTATAATATACTCTTTGATTCTACATGCAGTATAATTTATACTCGTCGTAAAGTGTATACTATACGCTGTGATACTACAAGCAGTATAATTTATACTCATCATGCAATGTATAATATACTCTTTGATTCTACATGCAGTATAATTTATACTCGTCGTAAAATGTATACTATTCTCTGTGATTCTACATGCAGTATAATTCATACTCGTCGTGTAATGTATACTATTCTCTGTGATACTACCTGCAGTATAATTCATACTCGTCGTGTAATGTATACTATTCTCTGTGATTCTACATGCAGTATAAATCATACTCGTCGTGTAATGTATAATATACTCTGTGATACTACCTGCAGTATAATTTATACTCGTCGTGTAATGTATACTATTCTCTGTGATTCTACATGCAGTATAATTCATACTCGTCGTGTAATGTATACTATTCTCTGTGATACTACCTGCAGTATAATTTATACTCGTCGTGTAATGTATACTATTCTCTGTGATTCTACATGCAGTATAATTCATACTCGTCGTGTAATGTATACTATTCTCTGTGATACTACCTGCAGTATAATTTATACTCGTCGTGTAATGTATACTATTCTCTGTGATTCTACATGCAGTATAATTCATACTCGTCGTGTAATGTATACTATTCTCTGTGATACTACCTGCAGTATAATTTATACTCATCATGTAATGAATACCATACCAACAGATAAAGGTGCGTACTCAAATACTAAAATCATCATTTCACCACCAAACCCTATAGTGTGGCTACTCTTTAGAATCGTCTCGAAGAGACAAATTCTAAAGAGTCGTCAAACATAGGGTTTGGTGAAGAAGTAAAAGGCTTATTCTTTAAAATGTATTAATGTACGCACCTTATCTGGACCTCGACTATGCTCTGCGATACTAAATGCAGTATGCTTTATACTCATCGTATAATAGATATTATATTCTATGATACGAACTGCAGTATGATTTATACTAATCGTGTAATGGATACTACATGTATACTCTATGATACTAAATGCAGTATGATCTATACTGATCATGTAATGGATACTATACTCGCTATAGTGATACTTGAGTAAATGACATGTCCTTAAGTGACACTAAAATCGTAATGCCCGCCGGCATCCACTTGTATATAATAAACTTATATAAAAATAACTTGTATAACTCTTCTCATGCAGACAAAATAATGTTTGCTCAATCTCTGATTTGCCGAACTTTTCACTGATTTCTGGTTCGATCAAACATTTTGAGAGACTATTGAATGCGTGTTAAATAGCCTGGACCCTGATGAGACGCCGAGTTACTCGGCGTCTCATCAGGGTCCAAACCGTTTGTAAATTCCAGTCGTGACGCGCTTATCATGAGAATCAAGCTTTATATCCATCACTTCACTGACCATATCAATGGTTGTTGATTATAACCCTTTCCTTCATATAAACGTGTTTTCACGCATTTGCAAACAGAGTAGACCCAGGTCAGACGGCTTCTGTAGGAGCCGTCTCACCAGAGTCTGCTCTGTGTGCTTATGATATATATGTTTCTTTAGTTTCTAAAATGGCTACAATGTTCCACCATCTACATGTATATTTCATTATAACTATTCTGTCCATGAATACTCAGCAGATATTGATGTTTATGATAAATATAGAACAGTGGAATGGTTTAGAGTAAACTCCTTGCAGAAAAGCATTTGATGCTTCTCAAACGTAGTAGATCCAGATCAAATATCTTCTGTAGTGGCCGTTTGATCAGGTTATACTCACTGTGCTTATAGAACTATGTATAACTGATTGTAAAGGCCCTGGTACGGCCAAAACGTTCCGTGGTATAAGTATCTTTGTATAAGAAATTCAATGGTTTCAAAATTATAAAGTATCCCTTTTCTATAGTAAATGCCCCTTTTCGGTAGATTTATTCAAAGAGGTTGAATCTAAAAATAATTTAAGAGGGAATGAGATAATTAACCACGAGGTAAAGGGTTAACATGATGATATGAATGACAAAGAGTGGTTGTATTTTACCTGTTTTTACAAGCACGTGGAATTCCAGAGTCGGTATTGAGACAGAGGTGTCACACACTTCCGCTTGGGTCAAGGTCGTTAAAGCACTGACCTTTAACCTTTCACCTCCAAGATCAAGCTGCTGCACTGAAGTTACAATTAAATTACTCATTTATCATGATCATCTCATTAGCTGGCTGTAAGTTATTACGTCATAAGTGCATGACACAGGAAGACAATTACAGCCAATGGCGAAACCTTGATCATATTTGCAAACAGTTTGGATACAGATAAGACACCGAGTAACTCAGCATCTCATCAAGAACCGAAATGTTCTCACTCTAAATAGTAATTTTGAAACAAAAAGGAAGAAAACTTAAAAATGGAAATTGAAGCAGATGACACATTTTGCAGACGACAGTATATGGCAGTAAAAACGTTCAGATGAATAGTTAGTCATTACATAAGCCCCATATGAGATGCTTCTTCGTAAAATTGGGTTTATTGCTAGCAAGTAATGTAGACCAAGATCAGACGCCGTGTCTCTGTGGTCAGGGTCTGTATTGTTTTTGCCACCGTCAGAATATGGGGTTACATGTTCTCCATATAGTCATTACAACATAAAACTTAACTAGATTTGACCAGGGTCCCTGCTTATAAAACTTTTAGTTGAGTCTGAGTACGTTCTCAAGCTTTTGATTGGTCAGATTTGAGCCTCTGGCTCAAATCTGACCAATCAAAAGCTTGAGAACTCAAATCTGACCAATCAAAAGCTTGAGAACGAAATTCAGACTCAACTAAAAGCTTTATAAGCATAGACCCTGATACCTTGCCATGCAGAGCAACAGATAAAGGTGCGTACCCAAATACTAAAATCGTCATTTCACCATCAAACCCTATACTGTGACAACTCTTTAGAATCGTCTCGAAGAAACGATTCTCAAGACTAGTAGGAGTGGTCAAAACATAGGGATTGATGGAGAAATAAAGAAGTTATTCTTGAAAATGTTTTAATTTAAGTATCTTATCTAGACCTCCGACCATAGCCGTGAAGACTAATATAGATTTGCACTGTTTGCAATGCAATGATACCCCTTTTCCATAGATATAGTACAGTAAAACCTCTCTATAACGACCACTAAATTACACCAAATAGTTTGTGTTCAAGGCAGGCGGCTGCTTAAAACAAGGTGAAAGTAAAACAGAACGCTCCTATAGGAGCGTTCTGTTTTACGTTCACCTTGCTTTAAGCAACCACCTGCCCAAAACACAATTTAGTGGTCGTTATAGAGAGGTTTTACTGTATGTGAAAATAACTAACCCCTTAATCCATGAATATGCATGTAAGAAATCATGACATCATTCATTGAATATTTTTTATAATGGCACATGAACATAGGAAATCTGGCTATAGGCCTATATGGCAGAAACATGACGAGTTCTCTATACAGTTTTTTTTTACAATGTAGCGAAGTTTTTACAATACAATGAAGTATCAATAATACAGTTAATTTTCTACTATACAGCCAAGTCTTACAGTATCTCTCCAGTAGAGCGAAATAACTATAAAACAGCGAAATTTCTACAATACAGCGAAAGTCTTACAGTATCTCTTCAAAACAGTGAAATGGCTGCGATATAGCGTTGTCTACAGAGCAGCGAAATATCTACTATACATCAAAGTCTCTACACTATCTCTACATTATAGTTAACCCTTTCCCTGTTCTATGTTTATTTCAAAGTTCAATACCTACTGAATATTCACGAGAAAAAAGTTACAATAAAATATGGAAAGTGGTATCGTGTTGCCATTTTAGAAAGTAAAGAAACAGATTTATCAAATTTCATTAGCAAACAGAGCAGACCCTGATAAGACGGCTCCTCTAGGAGCCGTCTGATCTGGGTCTACTCTGTTTGCAAATGCGTGAAAACACGTTTATATGAAGGAAAGGGTTAAGTATCTATAACACAGCGGAATCTCTATAATACAGTGATGTCTCTACCATACAATTAAGTCTCTATAATAGTGAAGTCTCTACAGTACCATATAGCGGATTCTCTGCCCTACAGCGAAGTCTTTAAAATACAGAAAAGTATCTACAATACTAGATACAATACAACACATTCTCTACAATACAGCGAAGTCTCTACAATACAGAAACAACAACTAATACTACTGCTGTTACTACTTCTACTACTACTACTACTACTACTACTACTACTACTACTATTACTACTACTACTACTGATGTATTATTAGAATAATGATAATAACACAGTAAAGCCTCTTTATAACGACCACTAAAGTACATCAAGTATTTTATGTTCAAGGCAGGTGAGTGCTTAAAGCCTGGTGAAAGTAAAACAGAGCACTCCTATCGGAGCGTTCTGTTTTACTATCACCTTGCTTTAAGCAACCACCTGCCCAAAATACCAACTAATTAACACAATTTAGTGGTCGTTATAGAGAGGTCTTACTGTAGTAATAATACTAATAATAATAACCATAATTTGTCGAAGAGAAAGATCGATGCGGGGCCTAAACTAATTACTATCATGATTGCCATTATCATGATTCAAAATGATGGTGTCTCTGTGTTTGACAATGGCATACCTTGTTGTTGATAATAATAGTAAGACACGTCTGTGATCTTGGTCAGCTTCATGCACAGGTACGCGTACACATTAGCAATACTCGAACCTGCCATTATCTGGAACGTCGTATCCGTCCTATATAAACAACACAGTAACTCTTTACTCCATGAATATTCATGTAAGAAATAATGACATCATAAGTATTAAATAGGTTATTTGTTTTAAAAACACACAGACACAGTATTTATTTTTCTGCGGAGAAAACTGTACAATTATTTCTACATTATATCATAAGCAAACAGAGAAGACCCTGATCAGACGGCTCATATAGGAGCCGTCTGATCTGGATCTACTCTGTTTGCAAATGCGTGAAAACACTTTTATATATATAACGGAAAGGGTCTACTGTGTTTGTAAAGATATAGAAACTGTAATCCACAACCTGCTGAATAATTAAAACTGGCTACTCCCTTTTTCTGAATATTTATTAAATAAAAAATTGTACAAAAACGTACTAAACAGTACAGACTCTGATCAAATGGCTCCCTCGGGAAAACCCTTTATTTAAGGAAACCCCGTCCAAATCTTATTCTGGAACACATCCATTTTTCACGCTGAGGGGACACAGCTCACATAATACCTGCTGGTATCACCCATCAACATCGATGGATTCGGAATACCTCCGATCTGGGTCTACAATGTTTGCTTGTGTCCTTTTAATGGGACACTGGGCACAAATGGGTTAAATGTCTGCTAATATTATAACGCATGTGTGAGCTTTAGAACATTTTTAATTAAGCAAACAGTGCAGACCCCGATCGGAGGGTTTCGCGAGGAGCCCTCTGATCTGGATCTACACAGTTTGCGCTTGACCCTTTTTGGTGACACTGTAGGCTACATAAACTAGCCAGGCTTATTCGTGAAAGTGGAACTTTGTTACAAACCTCATGACGATATAGGTGTCATCGGTGTTATTCACACAGCTCCATGTTCTACTTATAGATCGAACCCCAGTGGTGAATACCGAGTCGAATGCCCAACCAGTCATGGTGGTCGTACCGAATGTCAACGTTCCCTTCGTGTTGTCATGCCAACTGGAACTTGCGAACGTACTGACGAACGAACACTGACCAGTTACTGTCAACAACGAAATAAACTGAGTGTGAGCTACTGTGTCAAAGTAAGTAATGAAATAAACTGAGTATCAGCTACTGTGTCAAAAGTAAGTAATGAAATAAACTGAGTATCAGCTACTGTGTCAAAGTAAGTAATGAAATAAACTGAGTGTCAGCTACTATGTCAAAGTAAGTAAAATTAAACATTGGGTACGGGTGGCGGCCGGTGGAGGTAGTATTGGCGTTACGGCGTAAAAGTTGAATATTCATGTACGAAATAATGGCATCGTGAAATTTATTAGTTGCATATTCATAATAGTATGTGAACGAGAGACATTTTGGCCATGACAGAACCTGTAGAATCAGATTTATATAACTCCATAAGCAATCAGAGAAGACTCTGATCAGATGGCTCCTATAGGAGTTGTCTGATCTAGGTACATGTATATTATACTTGCAAATGCTTGAAAATCTATGTAGTAAAGGGTTTAGGAATAGAAGTTGTACATAACGAAAGTTATCAATGCAACCTTAACCATTTAGATATAACTTTCAGCACTCTACTTACGAGTTTGGGATAACTTATGCAAACAGTTTGGATCCAGATGAGACCATCTACTTTGCCAAAAGAAGCACCATAAAATGGTGGAAAAGTAGAAACATCGAAAATGGTACAAAATTGTTGTTTACGGAGCCTCGGGTAAAAGCGGTGTTATAATAATAATATGGTCGTAACGAAAGTCACAACTGTAACGGACGTCGTAACGAAAATCATCAACAGTCCTTTCATAATGTTAGTTCGGCACTCCATTGGCGAAATTGTGATAACCTTTGCAAACAGTTTGAATCCAGATGACAAGACAATGTTCAAGCTGTTTGACATTCTGTCAATAGTTTCTCAATAGATTGATAGAGATGGTGGTAGATAAAACATTACAAATACGTAGCATAGTTGGTGTAGCTATGATCTATACAGCTTTTTGAGGTTAATAGCCAAACTTAACCCTTTCCCAGTAATATGTGTATTCCAAATTTCAAAACCTACTGAATATTCATGGACAAAATATTCGTAATGAAACGTGGAACGTGGAATATTGTAGCTATTTTAAAAAGTAAAGAAACACGGCTTTCAAATTCCACTAGCATACAGAGTAGACCCATATCAGACGGCTCCTATAGGAGCCGTCTGATATGGGTCTACTCTGTATGCAAATGCGAGAAAACACGTTTATATGATGAAAATGGTTAACATATTCATAACTTGTATGTTACATTACATTGCTACAGATAAGGGCGCGTACCCAAACACTAAACTCGTCATTTCTCCGCCAAACCCTATACTGTGACTACTCTTTAGAAGATTCGACTATAAAGTGTGGTCATAGTATAGGGTTTGGTGGAGAAATAAAGGATTTATCCTTGAAAATGTTTTAGTGTACGCACCTTTTCTTTTACTTTTAGAGAAACTAGAGCAAGTATTAAGCTTTCGGTTTGGTTTTACCCTTTACTCCATGAATATTTTTGTAAGAAATAATGACATCGTGAATATTAATTAGTTAAATAGTTACAATGGTATATGAACACAGACATCTGGGTATACTCTGTATGCCAAGGCACATAAATGCGAATTTATGGAGTAAAGGGTTGAAAACCATCACGTGCTTAACCTTTTCCCTGTTCTGTGTTTCAATACCTACTGAATATTCATAGATAAAATGATTATAATGAAATATGGAAGATGGAAAATTGTAGCCATTTTAGAAAGTAAAACCACAGATCTTTGAAATTCTATTAGCAAACAGAGTAGACCCTGATCAGACGGCTCCTATAGGAGCCGTCTGATCTGGGTCTACTCTGTTTGCAAATGCGTGAAACACGTTTATATGAGGGAAAGGGTTAATCGTTTATCTTATGAATATTCATGTAAGCAGTAATGCCATCATGAGTATTATTTAGATGACTTTTTAAAATAGCATATAAACACGAGAAAACAACAGACCCTGATCAGGCGGCTCTTACAGGAACCGTCTGATCTGGGTCTACTCTGTTTGCAAAGACATTTAAGGGCGTGATGGTGTTAGATTGCATAGGAACCTCTATACATATATTTGTATTTCCAATGCGTGCAAATAATTATGAACCAAGAGATATCTCACCTTGTCCAAATAAGGCAGTCACTGGAATCACTGCAATAAACCAACTGAGATACATTCTCTGCGCTTGTCAGCCTCATAGCAAACAGACTACCAGGAAACCAGGTCCCACAAACAACATTATGTCTTATGTGTATTTATCTAGAAAAGCAATATATAGATATCCATGTTTCTATATAAATATATATCTGTTGAACAACCATGAAACACAAGAAGGGACCATACGGTGTACACTTGACACTTCTGGTTTGTTTTAGTTACCCTGATTGAAAGCGGTGCTTTCTTCTTGATTACACAGTGTGGAAAGACCCATTCTCTTACACATATATGAACCCTTCTCCTGCCATCAAAAATGAAATCAGCTAAATAGTGCATTGCAATTATTTTTAAAACATTTGTCTGGTCGGGTTAATTGTTTGAGAAACCATTGACCGAGACGCAAACAGCTTGGATCCAGATGAGACGCCGAGTTACTCGGCGTCTCATCTGGATCCAAGCTGTCTGCACATGCCAATCAATACACGCTTAGCATGATAGGTGTTAAACAGACAATACGCGTTCACTGTCACTAAGCTGATATTTAATTCATTAACATGTGGACAAAACTAAACAATTTAATTTTAATAGTTTCATCTCTGAGTCAGCCAACAACTTGTTTCGCCTATCGAATTTCAACAAATTGTATTCTCTTTTCGTATCGTATTTGTTCTGTTAATTTAACATTATTATTAGTTATTTTCAAATCATGAAATTACAAATAGAGATATAATAATTACATGTACATAATTTCTTTAAATTAGAATAACTTAACCATTTCCTTCATATAAACGCCTTTTCACGCATTTGCAAACAGAGTAGACCCAGATCAGACGGCTCCTGAAGGAGCCATCTGACCAGGGTCTGCTCTGTTTGCTAACAGAGTTTGATAATATGTTTCTTTAGTTTCTAAAATGACTACAATGTTCTAACTTTCATATTTCATTTTAACTAACTTGGCCATTTTATATTCAGTAGGTATTGAAATTCGAAGTAAATATAGAACAGGGAAAGGGTTAAGCGAACATTACAGACCATTTAAATTTTTTAATACTACATTATTTTCTTTTCGTGTCGATGAGTGCTAATTTTAGTGGCTTAATCTTTAACCTAATGAAAATTTATGAGTGAATGACTTCGTGAATATTCATTGAATTAAGTTTTATAATGTAAAACTGTCAACTTTTTTAGTTTGACAAAAAGCGTTGGATTGGATCCATAAAATTCCATAAGCAAACAAAGCATTCTCCGGCCAGACAGCCACTACAGGAGCCATCTTCGGTGTAAAAGGGCTTTGTATGAAGAACAGGGTTAAACCTGACAAAACTAGTACATGTATTCATTTAAACCCTAGCAACAAGAAGAAAGGGTATACTGTCATCTAAAGGGAATGCATTATATTCCCCTAACGTACATGTTTTACTATTTGAATCTATAAATGTTCATAGTTTTATTTCAATGAATTCATTTTCATGCTCAGTCACATGAGTGATTCATAAAAGTATGAATTAACGACAAACGTACCAACGACTTATGAGTATTTCGTTTCACACTATGTTAATCTTTGACATGCTAATAACGACATTACTGGAATTTGCAACAACGCGGAATTCCTGGCCCAAACGTTTGCTTATTATCTATGTTGCAAAGAAAATACATGTTCAGTAGAACCTGTCTTAAGCGAACTTATATTAATTGGACGGGGAATCTTAAAAAAAAACATGTGGTTGCTTAATGCAGGGCAGCGGTATATCAGAAAGCTCCTCAAGGAGCTTTCTGTATAACTTTTGACTTGTATTAAGCTACCACCTGCCTTACAGACCCATACTTGGAAATATTTTTGATGGCCACTTAAGAAAGGTTCTACTGCAGTTCCCTATAAAAAATAAATCGGATAATATTTAAAAATGAAAACAGACGAGAGTCTTTGAGAAGACAACATTTTTACAGCAAGAAAAAAAATATTTTTAGTCATTCACCAATGTACAAAGGTACCCCATATCTTTTACGGTCTGTAAGTTCGAACATTTCCTGTATTGTGTGGTAACTGTACATATCTTTCACCGAGTTGTCATGCATGGCGATTTTATCTCTATACCCCTTTTGTTTTAGGTAAATCGCTTTTATTTTCTTTAACCCTTTCACTGTCACTCGCGAAACTGTACTCACTTTTGCAAACAGTTTTGATCCAGATGAGACGTCGAGTAACTCGGCGTCTCATCAGGATCCATATCGTTTGATTATATGGTGATGTTTAGTGAAACAAAAAGGAAGAAATTCAAATATATAATTTGAAGCAGACAACATAATTGCAGACGAGAATGCGTTGCAGTTACAGAGTTAAGTACATGTATGATGTATCCTTTAAATGGCTTAACTATTTCAACAATACTAGTGAATACTACTGTAGACAATCTGGATCCAGATGAGATGCAAAGATACCCGGCGTCAAACCGTTTGGCGCATGTTACTGTTCATTGTAAGAAATTAAAGAATAAAGTATATTTGAGAAAGTGGTGGAGGGAAATGGAATAAGTGTTTAAAGGTTAATGTGTCATCTGCTTTAAAGATTGTCGTCTGCGTTTAAATTGGTGCAGATTGACTCTTCTGTAATTACCTTTATAAACAGTTTTGATCCATATAGGGCCTGCTCAGTTGACTTACTGAATTATATAGATCTGTTTCTAGTTTCTGCCATAGTAAAACATGTTTTGTTCATGGTGCCATCATACTATAAATAGCTATAAAATATTCAAACGGTCATTATTTCTGATATGAATAATCATGGAGTAAAAGGTTAAAGTTTCAAGCGTAACGAGATATGCCTACCATGATATTGCTTACATTTCAGCAATGGAATCGTCTTCGTTTACGTTCAGGCACACCCACATTGCTGATAATAAGGGTGTTTGCAATGAGATAGATTCATAGAATGGATTTGCATTGTATAATGAATATTCAGTTTTCGTTTTCTTGTGTTTGAAGTACACGGTTCATGGTTTAAACTTGTTAAAAACGTTATCAGCGAATACAGTGTCATTCTGAGAGTCTTTAACTACGATTCGAGTATTAATTTTTTAAAAGGCAGTGACACTATACACACCTTTTTAATACAGTGTTAACGTTTAAAAACGAGTTGTCATTACAATTAAGATGGGTGCTATCGTATGATTCAGTGATGGATATACGAACATCGAGTATATTGTGTGGAATATTTCTAGTCGTTGTGGTGCCGAAATTAACAGGTAAATATTGTATTTTAAGGTTTTAGATGTGTTATATAAGTTATAGTGTAAATGTATCATATGTATGTTCCACTTAATTATGCTATGCAATATTAGAAATTAATAAACTATAAACTATTAACCCTTTACTCTTTCTACCCATTTGCAAACAGAGAAGATCGAGATCAGACGGCTCCTGTAGTGGAAGCTGTCTGATCAGGGCCTGCTGTATATAATAACGATATAAGTAAAAACCTCTCTATAACGGACACTAAATTACATCAAAATTTTGTGTTAAATGGGGGTGGCTGCTTAAAGCAAGGTGAAAGTAAAACAGAACGCTCCTATAGGAGCGTTCTGTTTCACTTTCACCTTTCTTTAAGCAGCAATTGTCCTAAATACCAATTAGTTAACATAATTTAGTGGCCGTTATAGAGAGGTTTTACTGTAGTATACTAAGTAGATATGAATGTATGGTTTCTGTAACCACCAAACTGTCTTGTGTCAATGTGCTATTATAACAAATTAATTAATATCCATGATGTCATAATATCTTACATGAGTATTCATGCAGTACTTAACTCTCTGATCAAGGTCTGCTCTGTGTCCTTATGAGATTATAATAGATCTGACACTTCGGTGTCAACCTATACCAGAAAATCCTATACACTTTATTAAAATTAAACTACTAAATATATATGACTTCGTTCAGGGGAAGGGTTAAAGTACACACCTTTTTGAGGTACTCACGATGTCTTTTACTTCGTTGATGTTTATGTAAATGCATTTTAAATAGTGCCATGGCAACTCCTTGATCAAAATACAAGGTTTATTCAATATCGTTATAAAAAAACACAGAATTCCAAGCTGCTTGGATCCTGATGAGAATCTAAATTATCCGAACTGTTTACAAGCGTAACCACGTATTCGCCCATACACTATAATCACTTAGATCTACTTCATATATATGCCCAATGATGTCTTGCAGTAGACCCTTATCAGACAGCTCCTGTAGGGGCCGTCAGATCAGGATCAGGATTGCTAGTGGAATTTGATATGGTCCTGTCCGTGTTGTTTTCCTTATGATATAATATAAATATGATTCTACTGTTTCTGTCGTGTTAACAATGATCTGGTTCGTAATGTCGTTTTAAATATTTTCAGCTAGATCTAATTAATATTCATTAAGTCATGAATATTCCTGTAAGAAAAAAGAAGATGCCATGAATATTAATTAGATTATTTTTATATAATATCATATGAACACAGGACATTTTGGACCAGGCAGAAACGGTAGAATCATAGCAATATTGTGTCATTAACAAACAGAGCAGACCCTGATCAGACGGCTCCTATAGGAGCCGTCTGATCTGGGTCTACTCTGTTTGCAAAGGCGTGAAAAGGCGTTTATATGAGGGGAAAAGGTTAATTCTCATTAAGTCATGAGTTCTTGTACAGATATTTATGAGGAAAATTGTTAAATACTACTATCAGTATGCTGTGTTAAAAATGAACTATACTCTGTTAAAGAATGAAAAATGAAAATTTTTGGACACTTTTCGTCTCATTCTTCAAGTTACTTTTTAGACTCCCAGTGCACGTGGCCCACGCCCTTTGTGTCGAGTACGTGGCGAAACAATGCGAAAGGTGACCTCGTGTTCTCTACAACTACAATGACGGGCTGGTCGTTCACGGTCGGCACCCAGGTTGTCAACGAGTGGCAGTGCGTTTCAACGGACCAATTTGAATCCGATGGGTATCTCATAATGAGGTAGCCTATATGATTAACAAATCTGTTTTCTTTCTGTGTGTTTTTTTTTTTGTCTTATCATTTTAGCTGAGTTATTTCATGTAATATATAGCGTTCTCTCTCTCTCTCTCTCTCTCTCTCCCCCTCTCTCTCTCCCCCTCTCTCTCCACTCCCTCTCTCTATCTCTTTTCGCTCTCCTCTCCCTCCCACCCCTCCATATAACAATAAGCTAATGTTTATTGTTATATGCCATACCGACTTTAAATAAAAAATTTGTATCTTTGTATCTTGTATCTCTGAGTCTCTCTCCTTGTCTGTCTGTCTCACTCTATCTTTCTAACCATGTCTCTCCCTTGAATCACTATTTTCCCTCCCTCAGACGTCTTATTTCCTCTATCTATTCATTTTCCCTCTGTATTATTTCTGTTTTTCTCTTTCCACAATTTTGTGAAAATGCACTGTATCTCACAGTTTCTTGAAATATGTAGCCTACGTCGGTTTTGTTTATTTATTTTTGCAATGTATTCTTTTTCACAATTTTGCAAATGTTGATGAGTATGGCGTGACAAACGTTGCATACTCATTTTTCAGTTGATAAATGATTTTCTTATCAAATGAAAAATTAATCTTGCAACGTTTGTCACCACAAGGGGGGGGGGGGGGGGGGGGCATTTCGTGGGTCTACATGGTCTAAAAGGTAAAAAAAACTGATTGGGTCGATTTAGTGTAATATTATATACGTATAATATAACACTAAATCGACCAATCATTTTTTTTTTACCTTTTAGACCATGTAGACCCACGAAATGGCCCCCCTGTGTTTGTCCAACAAAGATCTATATGAGAAAATAACTATTTTCACAGACTGCAGTAATACTGGTTGATATAGATTTTTTTTAAAAAAGTTACCTCCCTTGATTTTAGGCGCGCTCATTATTACTGGATGTCATGAACGGTCCAGACGACAGGGTGTGGTAATCAACAGAGAATTTTGTGGGATATATTCATTATTTGTGTCTGTTTTCTGGTACATATGAAATAATGCTCTACATTTAAACGCTTTCAGTGACAGCAATGACATATGCTGGACACATTTTCGCCTGCTTCATGTTTTAGATTGGACGCTTGTTCATATATTTTTTTTATCACATAAACTTTGATGTGGGAGTTCTGGAACAGAGTGCCGTAAACCGCGGAAATTCACTAGTACATTTTTTTTATTTAAATGAGCAGTTTGAATCCGACCGATAATGAATATTAATGTAACACACGACACCAATATTGAATAAAGAGCACCGACGTCATTTAATCGTTAGCAAACGCTGTAAACTATGGCGTCAGCTAGCCTGTTAAACTCGTTTTACGTTTTACTATATGAAAATTTGTGTCATTAATTAATGAAGTAAACTCGTTTAAAAACACCTAATTTGTAAATTGTAATAATATTTCTCCACCAAACCCTATACTGTGACCACTCTTTAGATTTAGAATCATCTCGTAGGGACGATTCTAAAGAGCGGTCAAAGTATAGAGTTTGGTGGAGAAATGAAGATTTGAGTATATATATATGCATGCACCTTTATCTCGGAGCTATGCAGATAATGGTGCATACTCAAATTTTACCAAATTCGTCATTTCTCCATCAAACCCTATGTTGTGACCACTCGTTAGAATCATCTCAAAAAGACGATTCTAACTACATGTAGTTTTCAAAACATAAAGCTTGATGTAGAAAAACTGAAGTTCTACTTGAAAATATTTTAATTTATGCATCTTATCTGGAGCTCTGTTTATCTGTGGCTCTGGTCTTGCAGCCATCACTAAATATTGAAACTACTTGTCAATGTGTATTTCCAGATCTGTGAGTGACTTCGTTCAATTTGTGTCTTCCAACTACTTTGCCTATCTGTGTTTGAAGATGACTGCCATAACAGACAACTCCTACAGAGTCTATGTATATGAACGTAAGTTTTGTGGAAAAATACCCAAACATTTGGGCAATATCCCGGAATAGCCCGACCACTTTTACCGCAATATCTCGGAATGAGTGTTTACTAAATACCAATAGAAGCAGCTTCAAAAGTATTCATATATATTCTTTCCGGGGTGAGAGGGCTGTTCCAGGACACTGCCAACATTTTAACCCTTAAATTTACTCCATAAATACACCTTTTTACTTTGAAAACAGAGGAGACCCAGATCGGAGCCGTTAACTTTTACAGAAGCGTCATTATGAAGGAATGGATTAAAGCTTACATGACAAGAACACTCTCTCCCACACAGTGGCACACACACACACACCAGTAGCCTTCGATTTGTAGCCTTCGATTTTGGCTATACAATGTAATAATGTTTTCATCATCTTTCAAATTGATGTTACACATGTGCATAGGTGCGTATCGCTAGCTACACTCCAGCAATATGATGTGAAACAATGAGTACATCATGAGTATGAAGAAAGAAATATTGACATCATGAATATTAATTAGCTGAAATTTTATCATATCATGTCAAGGGGAATATTTTACTATTGCTCAAAACTGTACAACCATATCTTTATTATCTCATAGGCAAACAGACAGACCCTGATCAGACGGCTCCTATAGTAGCCGTCTGATCTGGGTCTACTCTGTTTGCAAAGGCTTGAAAAGGTGTTATATGGGGAGTAAAGGGTAAATACAGCAGGCCTTTTTCTGAAGTCTACCCCGGGTGCATTAAAAGGACCCATCCCCAATGCAAAATAGGGGGGAAAAACGCAATAGAGACCAAATTGTTATGAAAAAGATCCCAATTATAAAATTGCATTTTCCCAAAAAATGCCAGGAAAATACTTGTATAGACAGGCTCATTTTCACCAGATACATGTTTTATATTTCAGCAAAACAGCCAAATTTAGATTATGAGCGCTATCTGATTCACATTGATGGGAGCCTTTCTGGAGTCGGAAGTGTTTGCTATGAGCAGTATGGTGCGACGGGAAGTGAATACCAGGTCATGATTAAATCTGGTGAGTGAGTTATAGACTTCTTTATCTGATCAGGGTCTGCTCTGTTTGCTTTTGATATGATATCAAACTGATTCTACAGTGAAAGAGTTAAATGTTGAGTAATTCAGTTGGTAACTTTCCATTTCGTCTACTTCCCATTTCGTCTACTTCCCATTTCGTCTACAATTTTGGCATTTGTTCCCATTTCCTCTACTCCAAATTTTACACCCTTTCCTATTTCGTCCACTGCTTATATTTTTCTTGTCTTTGATCAATATTATATTATCTTCACATCAGGCAAGATTCACGCATTTTAGGACTTTTTAATATCAAGTTATAATTTTTTTGGTTTATCTTGACCCAAAATATTGATTTGGATCAAAACCCAAAACAGTTTTCTGTAGGAGTATTAAGATATAACTTAGAAAGTTTATGCAAGCAAAAATGCAATTTGAAAAAAAAACAAACAAGAAACCACTTCAGCCAATCAAGGAAAATGATCTATCATCATCATCTAAACTTTTGATCTGGGTCCAAACCCAACTGATATAAGTCATGGTAATGCTTAAGAAAACTGAAAACATGATTATGCAATGAATCCCCCTAACAATGATAGGTTTCAAAAATACTACTGTGGAATAAGATCTGTTTTCTGTAAAAAGGAAATCTTAAATATTTAAAAAAATGAAGACAACACATATAAAATCCTAAAATGTCTGAATCTTGTATGATATTATTAAATAAAATAACTGAGTAAATATAACTTAATTACAGCAGTAGACGAAATGGGAACAGGGTAAATTTTTAGAGTAGACGAAAAATGGAAATGAAATACAGTAGACGAAATGGGAAGTAGACGAAATTGGAATAAACCATTCAGTTGTAGCTTTTGACAAACAGTGACTAGAAACTTTGCAGGAATTATTTTTATGTACTGAATAACCTCATCTATGACTACTCTGTTTACAAATGCATGAAAAGGTGTTTATTCCTTTCCCTCATATAAACATGTTTTCACGCATTTGCAAACAGAGTAGACCCAGATCAGACGGCTCCAAGAGGAGCCATCTGATCAGGGTCTACTCTGTTTGCTAATGGAATTTGATAGATCTATTTTTATACTTTCAAAAAACAGCTACAATGTTCCACCTTCCATAATTCATTATAACTCTTTTGTCCATGAATTTTCAGTTGGTATTGAAATTTGTAATGAACAGAACAGGGAATGGGTTATTATAGGGAAAGTGTTTAAGTTGCTGTTGTCTGGTGCCATGTGGAAAGAGGACTTTCTGATGTACATATTCAACAGCTGGCTACATGGTTATAAACTTTCTTGCTAGAGTCTGCATTTGTCTTTAACCCTTTTCTCCATAAATACGCCTTTCTACGCCTCTGTAAAAGGCACTCTATGAAACCATTATGATAAATAGAGCATTTGCTCCTGTAGGAGCAAATGCCCTATTTACCACAATGGTTTCAAAACTACAAAATTCTAAACTTTTCCTTTTCTCTAGTAAATGCTCCTTTTCAGTAGATTTATTCAAAGAGGTTGGGTCTAAAAATAACATATGGAGGAATGGGTTAACTCATTCCCTTTTGAATGTTAGAAATAATGAAATCATGAATATATATTAGCTGGAGTTTTATAATGGCACATGTACACTGGAATTGTTTTGTATTGGTCTATTACTTCTGAAGCAGATGGAGCATCCCCTTTCAGATGACTCCTACTTGACTGAACCATCTGATCTGGGTCTACTCTTTTTTCAAAGCCTGAAAAATCATGTAAATGAGGGAAATGGTTAAGTATCTGATTGGTAAAATTATAGTTTTGCCTAAAATTGGCCTTACTGGATACAATGTACCTCAAACTGAACCAAAGAGTCCTGATTAACCCTTTCTCTGTTGAAAATGCATGTCAGAAATAATGACATCATGATAATTTATTAGATGAATTTTTATAATGGCAAATGTACACAGGAAACTTGGGTATTGGTAGAATTTGAAGAGTCAGATCTATTATTAGTCTGTATGCAAATAGAGCAGACTCTGATCAGACTGCTCCTGCAGGAGGCATCTGATCTGGGTCTACTCTGTTTGGAAAGACTTGAATACGCATTAACCCTGTACTCCATAAATAAGCCTTTCTATGACTTTGCAAACAGAGTAGACCTAGATCAGACGGCTCCTGTAGGAGCTGTCTGATCAGGATCTGCTCTATTTGCTTATGATATAAAATTGGTATGATTCTACAGTTTCTGACATGGCTAAAAGTTCCTTGTCCACATGCTAGTATAACAAATTAATCCAATTAATATTCATGACATCATTTTTTATGCCCCCAAAGGCGGGCATATAGTGATCGCAATGTCCGTCCTTCTGTCCGTCCGTCTGTCCTTCCGTCCGTCCCAAATTCGTGTCCGGTCTGTAACTTCTTCATCTATCAATGTATTTCAATATAACTTGCCACAAATGTTCACCAGACAGAGACGATGTGTCGCGTTCAACTTCCTGGTCCATGGGTCAAAGGTCAAGGTCACAGGGTACAATTACTTTGTCACAAATTTCGTGTCCGGTCTGTAACTTCTTCATCTATCAATGGATTTCAATATAACTTGGCACAAATGTTCACCACACAAAGACAACGTGTCACGTTCCCAGGTCCATGGGTCAAAGGTCTAGGTCACAGGGTAAAATAACTATGTAACAAATTTCTTGTCCGGCCTGTAACTTCTTCATCTGTCAATGGATTTCAATATAACTTGCCACAAATGTTCACCACACAGGGATGATGTGTTGCGTTCAACTCCCTGGTCCTTAGGTCAAAGGTCAAGGTCACAGGATACAATTACTTTGTCACAAAGTTCATGTCCGGTCTGTAACTTCTTCATCTATCAAATGATTTCAATATAACTTGGCACAAATGTTCACCAAACAAAGACACTGTTTCAACTCCCTGGTCCATGGGTCAAAGGTCAAGGTCACAGGGTACAATTTTTGGGGGCATTTGTCACGTGACTGTGACATCTTTTTTTTATATGAATATTCATGGAGGAAAGGATTAATACATATTAGGGAAAGGGTTCTCTGCACTGATTGCTTCATGAATAATTCACACCATCATAAACCTTTGTAACATTAACCCCATTTGAAGTGAAAATCAGATCTGTTCAAAATTCAAATTTTGTGTAAACCAACTTATAAAGCACAGCTATGTTAGGTAAGGCATTTTCCTCCATTACAGGCAGCGAGTCTTCATCTACTATCACATGTCCCTGGAGATTTCTTGGCCGCTTTGACTACTCCCACACAACAGTGAGTGGCACCCAGACCTGCGCATCTTCTGGAGACGAGTGGGACCTTTGCTCTGACAAGACTAAAATGGCATTTGACTTTTCCAGTTGCAGTACTGATGTAGCATATTCAGGTAGAAATGCTTGATGATATAGGTGCTCCGTGATTTTGTTCTCAGTTCCTGTAACAAAGGCTTTTAACCCTTCACTTGCTATTCACTTCAATATACCTACTATTTACAAGTTGATTGTGCAACTAGTACACACCACAGCAGTGATTGCACAGTGAAATACTTGTACATAGTGAAGATATATGTAATTATACAACAGGGCATGGGTTATGAAGGAGAAATATATTTTAAAATTCAGCAAGAGAAGGGTTAAGGCAGCTTGTATTCTCTACTATGGACCTTGCATGTTTACAGAAGCTGATTTGTTTAACTGTTTGACCATTTAGTGTGTTGTTCTGGTTGTGGATATACGATTATTCTTTCCCATTCAATGGTATTCCATCTTAAATTCATAACCCATTACCTCATAGGCTATTTTAGACACAAACCTCTTTGAGTAAATCTAATGAAAAGAGAAAAGGAAACTTTTAGAACTGTGTAGTTTTGAAACCATTGTAATAAATAGAGCATAGAGCATTTGCTCCTGCGGAGCAAATACTCTATTCATCACAATGGTTTCAAACAGTGACTTTTAGAAAAACGTAAAAAAGGTGTCATTGAGGGAATGGGTTAACCCTTTACTTCATAAATATTCATGTAAGAAATGATGACTATGAATATTGGTTGAATTATTTTTTCCTAATGACATGTGAATAAAGGAAATAATGGCCATGGCTGAAACTGTAGAATCATATCTATATTATTCTACCAGACAGTTCATGCAGGAGCTGTCTGATCTGTGTGTAGGATTCTTGAGAAAAAGGTTATACAGTGAAACCCCGCTAATGCGACCACTTAATAAACAGCCACTGATGTCGTCTAAAGCAGGTGGTTGCTTAATATAGGAGCTTTCTGCATAACTTTCGTCCTGCATTAAGCTACCACCTGCCTCTGCCACCCAGAATTATGCCCCGTTTTGGTGGTCGCATTAGCGGGGTTTTACTGTATATACTTTCTCATTTAACCCTTTCCTTCATATAAAAACATTTTTATGCAATTGCAAATGGAGTAGACCCAGATCAGACGACTCCTGTAGGAGCCGACTGATTAGGGTCTGCTCTATTTGCTAGGGAAGTTCCATAGATCCGTGTCTTTAGTTTCTAAGATGGCTACAATGTTGGACCTTCCATATTTCATTATAACTATTTTGTCCATGAATATTCAGTAGGTATTGAAATTGGGAATAAACATAGAACAGGGAAAGGGTTAATACAATGCGTTGAACATTATGATTGAAATATGAAATCTGCAGATTGAGAAAGAAACCCATATAGTATAGTAATTGCATTATTCTAAATGAGAAAGAAATCCATGCTTAGTATTAAATGCATTGGTTTAACTGAGAAAGAAATCCATGTTTAGTTTGAATTGGATTGTTAAAACTGCATTGTTTGATGGAAACAAGGGATGATTTTAGAGGTTTTGTTTGTACCTAAGTCAATGTATTGTCTACTTTTCCTGTGTACTGTTCCTGGTGTTTTCCAGCCCTGTCTGATGTGCACTGTGTGGATACAGTACCAGTGAACAGTGATGCTGTGGTTACTGTGTATACTGAGGCCACAGTGGACGGCACCAGCACCTTCAGCTTTGCCTGCTTTGTAAGTCAACTTTTATTGCTTTTTTTTACTCCATAGAGATGCCTTTTGGAACTTTTGTAAATACAATAGACCTAGATCAGATGGTGCTTCTTTTAGGAGCCATTTGATCAGGGTCTACTGATTGCTTATGAAAAAACACAAATCTATTTCTACTGTTACGCTTTAATAAAAATGCCCTTGTCAGAGCTCCAGATAAGATGCGTAAATTTAAACATTTTCAAGCTTAGCTCCCTTATTTCTCTACCAAACCCTATACTGTGTGTCTCGAAGAGACCATTCTAAAGAGTGGTCATAGCATAGGGTTTGGTGGAGAAATGACGATTTTAATATTTGGACATGCATTGTTATCTGTAACTCTGCCTTGTTCATGATTCCATTATAAAAATCAGCTTATTAACTCTCTACTCCATGACTATTCATGTAAGAAATTATGACACCATGGACCAGTATGGATATTAACTAAATTATTTTTTATTTTTGCATCTGGACACAGGACATTTTGACCAAGGCAGAAACTGTAGAAATAGGTCTATATTAGACCATGAGCAAACAGAGCAGACTCTGATCATATGGCTCCTGTAGGAGCCATTTGATCTAGTCTGAGTCTACTCTGTTTGCAAAGGCTTAGAAAAGCGTATTTGTGGAGTAACGGGTTAATATTCATAGAGTCATTATTTCTCAGATGAATATTCACCAGCTGAAGTCTTCTCTCTTAACCCTTTCCCTCATATACACGTGTTTTCACGCATTTGCAAACAGAGTAGACCCAGACCAGACGGCTCCTAGAGGAGCCGTCTGATCAGGGTCTGCTCTGTTTGCCTATGGAATTTGATAAATCTGTTGTTTACTTACTAAAATGGCTACAGTATTCCACCTTCCATATTTCATTATAACTATTTTGTCCAAGAATATTCAATAGGTACGGAAATTTGGAATAAACATAGAACAGGGAAAGGGTTAATTGGGAAGGGGCCTTAGCCTGCGGTTTTGGGAAGAATTATTGCTTAAATTGCTGATTTGGGAAACAAAAAAGCTGGTGTAAGTTCGGAATTTTGTGAAAACTGCATGATTTTAAAGAAATTTTCAATTGGGAAGGGGCCTTTTACAGGCCTCTGTTACTGAAGGTGAAAAACCCCTGTGATATAAACACAGGATTATATGGCCATGGCATAAACTATAGAATAAGATTTATATAATTCCATTAGCAAACAATGCAGACAATGGTCAGACAGCTCCTGCAGGAGCAGTCTGATCTGGGTCTACCCAATTTGCAAAAGGCAATAGGACCAACAATACACAAGTATACAGTACATATGGTATATATTTAACATGGTTACATATTTTATACTAAATACTAGAAATTAGTTGTAATATCAGTATAGATTATCTTAACACATTACCCCCTAGTGATGCATTTTTGAGCCTCTATAAAAGTCACATTATGAAACCATTGTGATAAATAGAGCATTTGCTCCTACAGGAGCAAATGCTCTAATTATCACAATGGTTTCAAACTACAAAATTCTCAAATATTTCTTTTCTCTAATTAATGTCCTTTTTGGTAGATTAATTAAATAAGGTTGGGTCTAAAAATAGCCTAGGAAATAATGAGTTAATGTATGGAAAGGTGTTTCTGTCAAGTAAAGGGTAAAGCAAATAGAGCAAAGTTTGATTATGTGGCTCCTGAAGAAGCCATTTGGTCTTGGTCTGCTCTGTAAAATGTGTCTTTACCTGGCAAATTGTTAACCCTTTCCCTCATATTACCGACTTTTGATGACTCTGTAAAGAAACCATTGTGATAAATAGAGCATCTGCTCCTATAGGATCAAATATTCTATTTATCATAATGGTTTCAAACTAGAAAATTCTAAAAAATATTCCTTTTCTCTAGTTGATGCTCCTTTTCGGTAGATTTATTCAAAGAGGTTGTATATAAAAATAGCATATTAGGTAAAGGGTTAAATATCAACATTTACAAGGTATTTTCTCTCATAATGAGGTTCAATCATTTTTTCCCTACAGGCACTTTCCTCTGGTCTGACAGGGGCATCAGTAGCCTCGGAGCACTGCAGACAAGACCAGACACCCTCAGCCTATCCCACAGACAAGTATGGTTCACAGACAGGGGCCCTGATCTCAGTTACAAATGTGTATGGTAAGTTTGTCGGTACCAACTGCTGCAGATGCTTAGCTTAACTCTTTACTTCATATAAATGCTTTATCATGTTTGCACACTTGAAAGCAGAGTAGATCCTGATCAGATGGTTCTTGTAGGAGCTGTCTGATCAGGGTCTGCTCTGTTTGCTTATGAAATTTTAAAAGATCTGATTCAAGTTTCTACCAATACCAAAACATCCAATATACATTATTTCACTATAAAAATTCAGTCATGATATCATTTTTTCTTACACGAATATTCAACAGACCAAAGGGTTAATGACTGATGGTTCTGTTCACAATAAAGTGCATTTTTCTTCAACACTTTTCTCTACACATAGTGGAAATCAATTGTCGTTGTCTGTCTGACAGTTCATCCTGACTAAAATTGAGAGTTTCTTCACAGAGATGGTTAGTATAAAATCTTATCATGTTTTGCTGAAAAACCTTTCACTGCATCATTATGTCTCCCTCTATACTGTGTGTGGTGTCCGTCTGTCCATCCGCCTGTCTGTCTGTCTGTCTGTCTGATTTTAATTTGTTCTCGCGATTTCTCCAAAACCTTTGGTCTTGGTTGGATATTCATGAAACTTGATAGGATTTATAATCACCATGCTTAGATGTGCATGTGTTATTCCTGTTCCAGTTTGATGATTTTCTGCAGAGTTATGGGACTGATTTTTTTACAAGGATTTGTTTGTAAATAAAATTGTTTCACTGTTTCTCCAAAACCTTTATTCAGATTTTCATAAAACTTTATAGAAGTGATCAGCACTATATCTAGTTGTGCATATTTTATTTCTGTTTCAGTTTGTTGATTTTCTGCATAGTTATCTAGTTTCTTTTTATGCCCCCAAAGGCGGGCATATAGTAATCGCATTGTCCGTCTTTCCGTCCGTCCGCACTCACCAATGGGTAGTTGTGTGACTTTTTCTAACTAGTCACACAAGTAAAATCATTAACCTGGCCATCTCTTGTGACATTAACCTGGCCATTTCTTGTGACATTAACCTGGCCAGTTGTGGGACATAGGGTTAGGGTTAGCTTCCAGATCATTCTTTTCCAAAGTTAGAGCCAAAAATAGTTTTTCTTGTGGGACTAGTCCCACAAGAAAAGATCAAAGGAAAAAGTCACACAACTACCCATTTGTTAGTATGTCCGTCTGTCTGTCCGTCTGTCCGTCTGTCCGTCTGTCCTTCCATCCATCCCAAATTCGTGTCCGGTCTGTAACTTCTTCATCTATCAGTGGATTTCAATATAACTTGGCACAAATGTTCACCACACAAAGACAATGTGTCGCGTTCAACTCCCAGGTCCATAGGTCAAAGGTCAAGGTCACAGGGTACAATTACTTTGTCACAAATTTCGTGTCCGGCCTGTAACTTCTTTATCTATCAATGGATTTCAATATAACTTGGCACAAATGTTCACCACACAAAGACGATGTGTCGCATTCAACTCCCAGGTCCATGGGTCAAAGGTCAAGGTCACAGGATAAAATAACTTCGTAACAAATTTCGTGTCTGGTCTGTAACTTCTTTATCTATCAATGGATTTCAATATAACTTGGCACAAATGTTCACCACACAAAGACGATGTGTCGCTTTCAACTCCCTGGTCCATAGGTCAAAGGTCAAGGTCACAGGGTACAATTACTTTGTCACAAATTTCGTGTCCGGTCTGTAACTTCTTAATATATCAATGGATTTCAATATGATTTGGCACAAATGTTCACCAGACAAAGACGATGTGTCGCCTTCAACTCCCTGGTCCATGGGTCAAAGGTCAAGGTCACATAATACAATTACTTTGTCACAAATTTCGTGTCCGGTCTGTAACATTTTTATCTATCAATGGATTTCAATATAACTTGGCACAGATGTTCACCAGGCAAAGACGATGTGTCGTGTTCAGCTCCCTGGTCCATATGTCAAAGGTCAAGGTCACAGGGTACAATTACTTGTTTATCTGCGAATGGATTTCAAAGGAACCTGGCACAAATGTTCACCTTACAAAGACGATGTGTCAACTCCCTGGTTCATGGTTCAAATGTCAAGGTCACATGGTACAATTTTTGGGGGCATTTGTCACGTGACTGTGACATCTCTTGTTTAATTTCCTAATACATGTACATCTAGTACAGTGTAGTATCAATCATTGTTTTAAGCCTTGCCCTTGTTTTAAGTCATTCCCTTGTTTTAAGCCTTTTCAATAATTTGCCGACAGAGAAGACCAAGGTCAGACAGTTCCTGAAGGAAGTGTCTGAAGTAGGTCTGCACGAATGCTTATGGAATCTTATAGGTTTGATTTTACAATTTCCTTCATGGTAAAAAAATTCCTTTTCCATGTTCCATTTTATTAATTGTGTCCATGGATATTAATAAGGTGATACAGTCTTGAATAAATGTTAAACAGGGAAATGGTTAACCCATTACTTTCATGAAAGCTTCTGCACATTTTGAATATATATTCTTTTATGGAATGCTTGTATTAACACTTTCCCTGTTCTATGTTTATTCCAAATTTCAATCCCTACTGAATATTCATTAATAAAATAGTTATAAAGAAATGAGGAAGGTGGAACATTGTAGACAATTATAGAAGGCAAAGAAACATATCTATCAAATTATATAAGCAAACAGAGCAGACCCTGATCAGACGGCTCCTCTAGGAGCCATCTGATCTGGGTTTACTCTGTTTGTAAATGCGTGAAAACAGGCTTATATGAGGGAAAGGGTTAATTAACCCTTTACTCCATAAATACCCTTTTCTACGTCTTTGCCAACAGAGATCCATAGGAGCCGTCTGATCAGTGTTTTTTTCTGTTTGCTTTTGACATGGTAATTAGATCCGATTATGTAGTTTCTGTCATGGTATAAAATTCCTGTGTTTAGGTGCTATTATAAAAAAATAAACAATAATATTCATGAAGTCATGATATCTTACATGAATATTCAGGGGGTAAAGGGTTAATAGAATAAGAAAGTAACAGAATTTATTGTCATGGTAAGCAGTAGAGAATCAGATTTTGTAATATATAAGCAAACAGAGCAGACCATGATCAATCACTCCTTTTTTAGATGTAATGTATGAGCAGAGACCAAGTTTTAGATATGAATCCATATATGAATTAATTATTACTGGAATAATTTTATTTTTTGTTTATTTTTCAGAGCTCTGTCGTAAGTTGCTGTTCTCTTCTTTCCTTTGATTGTTTCACTAATTGTTTATTATATGGTTTTAAAGAGATAATTATTTGAATTCAAGGGTAATTAAACTTGATTTAAACAACCACTTTCTGATTAAAGGAGCCGTCACACCATTACGTTCTGGTCAAGTTCTGTGAACATTTCAATCGTTCAATTTTTTAGCGTTCTAGAATGAGGATGACACATCTGGCGTGTGATTAACGTGTGCCTAACGCATGACTATCATGTATCTAACACGCGAGAAGCGTGTAACAGCAACCAAATAAGATATCCCTGAAAATCATTAGCGTGTGCTATTGTGCCACTGGCCCATGACAAACTATTTGTCAACTTTAGACGAGTGTGTTGAGCGTGCGACTAACGTGTGACTAACGACAATATACCTTGTTGGTGGTGGTGGTCTAGTGGTAACGCGCTTGACTATCAGTCTGGAGGTCTGGGGTTCAAATCCCGGTCCCACCTGGAAATTTCAGAGACGCTTTTCCGTGTCTCCCACCCGCACATCCTTTCCACCTAGGGGTTAAAATGGGTACCTGTGAGGGTCACTCGCCGGTACTGCGGCTGTATGATTGCGTCATATGTTAGCAGTGCTCAATATTGTAGGCCAATGACTCAATGACCAGGAGAGTAAATGTACATTCGGCTGAGCGGTCATTTGGACTGAAAGTAGACTATAACTAGGTACTTTTATATAGCATTTTGCCAACGTTAGGACGTTCTTTTGATTTTAGTCACACACTGCGTGCACTAGGTGATCGTTGACAGGTCGCCAGTGAGTCATTCACTGCAAAGCAAATGATTAGTAACAACCAAGTAACACTAGAGTAACAACTGACTAACGATATCCAAACGAGTGCAACGCTTATCGAACGTTAGTAAAACGTTCCATGAATGTTTCAAAACGTTCTTCAGCATTTAAAATTAAACATTGAAGAATACTGGTCTCAGTGAGAACTTTTGTGCATGTTCAAAAAATTGTTTCCGGACCAGCATTCTCCGCCGATTCCCGGTGATCACGACGTTCACTAGCGTTCACAGAACATTCTTCTGGTGCTATTCCAGCAACCATGGGCCACTACCAACGTTTCCTCAAACGTCATAGAACGCTGACCAGAAAGTCATGGTGTGACGGACTCATAACCATTGCAGTAAAAAGCTGTAGGTAGTGGCTTAATTTTGGTAATTCAAAGAAATGCAGAGGAGATATGTCAGTGTGTATGAATGATAATTATCTACTTTGTTGATGTGCATGCCTGTATATGCCTCAATATAATTCCCTCAGCAACATGTCCTAGCTTGGACAGCCCAGATGGTGGCTCTGTGTCAGTGGAGACCAATGGACCATGGACAGTGGCCTTGTACACCTGTGCTGAAAACTATGCTCTGTATGGAGATGCCTCACGTACATGTCAACAGAACAATACATGGAGCAGTGCTGCCCCACTTTGCAGTAAGTCAGAAAATAGCAATGATCTATTATGATACATTTTTGTCCTAGAATTGAAACATGGAAACTGCAGTAAGGACCAATCAAAAGAAGTTGAAATGTTTGCATTTAATGAAGGCAGATGGTAACTTAATTGTATGTCAAAAGTAATGTAGAAATCTCCTTTTGGTACTTTCTGCATTCCCTTTGGCTTGAATTGATTATTCACCTGCATTTTAAGCCAAATTGAAACTAAAACTAAGTAGTATGCTTAACCCTTTCCTTCATACAAACAATTTTCTTGCATTTGCAAACAGAGTACGCCTTGTCTATTTCGCTACTGCTTAATTGCTGTATTTTTAACCGGATTTTCCATGGAAAATCCTGTTATTGAAATGGTGATGTATTGCGGGTGGGTGGTTGGACGGGCTGCTGCCAATTTTGTAAGCGCAACTCCTCTAAAACTGCTCAACAGATTTTCATAAAACCTTGCATATAGCAAGGACACAATATGTAGATGTGCATATTATTGGGGATCTCTCCTTCTCCATTTTTTCTAAGAGTTATGCCCCTTTGAACTTAGAAATCGCTAGGTCTCTTGACCCTACCCTTGTAAGTGCAACTCCTCTCAAACTGTTCAACAGAATTTCATAAAACCTTGTATGTAGCAAGGACGCAATATGTAGGTGTGCATATTGTCAGGGATTTTTCCTTCTGCAATTTCTGGGAGTTATGCCGCTTTGAACTTAGAAATCACTAGGTCTTTTGACCCTATCTTTGTGAGAGCAACTCCTCTGAAACTGCTCAACAGATTTTCATAAAACCTTGCATGTAGCAAGGACATAGTATGTAGATGTTCATTTGTCAGGAATTTTTCCTTCTGCTATTTTTCTGGGATTTATGCCCCTTTGAACTTAGAAATGATTAGTTAATTGTGAAGGAAAACTCGGTTTTATGTCGTTTGGACATTTCTTGTTTTGTACTTAAAATGAAGCATTTATTATTATTCAAACAAATACATCAGGTAATCAGTTTTTCATGAGTAATACATCTAAATGAATACACTCATTTTCATATTTTACTGGTTAGCTGCAACACAATGCCACTAATTTAAAACAAAACAAAGATATTAGTAGTTATTTTATGTCATGCAACAAAATAAAAAAAACACCATGAAGTAATTGAACGCAGTGTGTTGCTTGGATACAGTTGTACAACACTTCAAAACTCTACCCAGAGTTCCTAGCTCAGCTCGTCGGAGAAGAGAAAAAAATAATTCTGAGCAGAGATATTTTTCGTCTTTCTGGCAAATAATATGCTTCATGAACTAAACGATTATTTATGATACTAATCATGTAAGACTTTAAATAAAAGTCTGATTTTTTGCTTCTCTTTCAAAGCCTTCAAAACTACTTAGCGTGCAGAAGGTTCTGTGGCAAAATGTTTGGCTGGACCGGTTGGGATTCAAAAACTTCTAAAACCCTGGAGTAGACCCTGATCACACGGCACTTATAGGAGTCTACACTGTTTGCAAAGCCTCGCAAAGGCATTAAGTCTTCTGATGGTTATATTTCAGAATGCATTGCCCCTGACAGTCCAAACAATGGCAATGTGACTGTGTCTAGTGATGGAAGTGTGGCCACTTACACCTGTGAAGTGGGGTTTGTCCTGCAAGGCAATGAGGAGCGTACCTGTCAGACTGATGGGAATGCCTGGAATGGCACTGATCCAACTTGTGGTTAGTGAAATAACCTAAAGTCATGCTTTAAAAGTACAGTCAGTGTGTGAAAGCGTTTCGATTCCAATGAGAGGCCAAATTACTTGATAACTTATCAGGATCCATACTGTTTGCAATGGTGATCACGATATGGCTGCTAGTTTGCAAGAAGATGAGGTTCAGTTGATTGATTATGTTCCTAATTTCAGCACATTTTCTTACTTGAGAATCAAGAATATGCTTGAATGTGTTTGCTGGATTCCTACCTACATGTACCGGTAGCTTCTATCAACTAGAGCTGTATTGCTATTTGGCCTCCTTAACCCTTTCCTCCATGAATATTCATGTAAGAAAAAATGATATCAAGAATATTAATTAGATTAATTTGTTATAATAGCAGAGTCATGGAAGCAGGACTTTATGACGATGGCATCGGCATGCAGTGCCCTTGTTCTATCATTTTGTTTTCAATATCTAAGATTCAAAGTCTTATCTGTACCCAAACTATCACAAATAGGCTGTGACAAACTCGTATTTTTATAATTTTTAAATGTATCTTGAAGAACAAACTTCTTTTATAGAGACCTGTAGTACTCTTGGAGACCCAGCCAATGGGGCAGTGACCTTGACCCAGGCTGGCAGCACTAGTGTTGCCATGTACACATGCAACACGGGCTACAGCCTGAATGGAGAAGCCAACCTAACATGCCTTGTGAATGGATCATGGAGTAACAATAGTCCTAGCTGTGGTAAGTAGATTGTGATTCATGAACTCAGGTATGCCTAGTGTCCCTAATAGGGACATCAATAAACAATGGAGACCCAGATTAGAGGGCTCTTGAAGGAAGCCTGCTTGGAGCATTGCTTATGTAACTTATATAACAGTATAACTTGGTGCAGCTAATGTGCTATAGAATCTTGCATGTTTTTGTACATCTTATTTTTAGAATATTAAATATTTCAAAGCAAACTCTTCAGTATTACGTTAATATGTGACCTATTTGGAGCTATATAAGTTAATTGTATCAAATTATTTCAAATGCATTATTGGTGCAACAAACATAGTACTGGTGGCATGTAGGCTGTGTCATGGTTTGTCATCGCTACGTCTGCACATTGTTGAAACTTACCCAGTTAATAGAGAAGGCACAAGCATTTTTGACTGCCAATAATTACTTCATTCATTAAGATAAATGTAAGGTTTGAACATGAAAATGAACTTGCAGGACATTCACTCTATCAGAGGAAGTAATTGGAGATAAGTTCAGATAACCAAAAATTTGAATATGCGAATTAGAGATAGCGCAAGCCATACATAAATTATTTCACTACTATTTTGATTATTTCAGTGTTGTGTTCCTCACTGACGTCCCCTGACCTTGGCAACTTCTCTCTGAGTTCAGATGGGTTGTCTTCCATTGCCACATTTGCCTGCACCTCTGGCTACCAGGTCCAAGGTTCAGGGACTCTAACCTGTGACTCTTCAGGAACATGGGACGCTGCTGAGCCTTCTTGCAGTTAGTTGTCATGCAGTAGCCATACTTTGTTATCAGATTTTGTATTAGACTGCATTTCTTATTCCTAAACCTTCTTAAAACATTCCCTCATAATATTTAGAGAAGGATTTATGACTTCATGACTGTTCATTAACTATAAAAGGAACAAATCAATAGTTTAACCTTAGAGAAACTGTAGAATCAGATATACATGTATATTATGTAATAAGCAAACAGAATAGACCCTGATCAACCCCTCAATCTATAGAGTGATATTTGCTTTTAAATTGACAACTTTATGTCTATTAACAAGTAATAGTTGCATTTAAACATTACTTTTAAGGCATTGTTTGATTTATAACTATTTGTATTGTTCAAACAGTAAAGATTATGTAAAATAAAAGTTAAATGGATAATTTTAAGAGGCACTAAAAGGTAAAGATCTTTTTAAGCAGATGGCCATAAAAATGAAACTTGTTGATTAAAATCTGTGAATATCTTGACAGTTTGTGAAAGTCGTGAGCCACCTACTTTTGGTACAGCAACACTAACTTCAGATGGACTAAATGCAGAGTTTTCATGCAGTGTTGGCTACACCATGTTGGGTTCTGCCACCTCATCCTGCAGTTTAGATGGATCTTCGTGGGATACTGCTGTACCACAGTGTGGTGGGTACCATGGATGTCGAGTCTCGAGTCATCTTAACACTTTACTTTATAGAGATGTCTTTTGTCACATTTAGAAACAGAACAGACCCAGGTCAGATAGGTATTTTAGGAGCTGTCTGATCAGGGTCGTCTCTATTTACTTTTGAAATAATAAAGGTCCAGTTTTCTATAGAAACATAGTGAAAACTTTGAAAATCTTCTTCTATGGTTGTCTGTCTGGTTAGAGATATCAGGGCCATCATGGCCCTCTTGTTTATTAAACTTGCTTTAAGAATTGTTATGAATAAAAGCTTGGATGAGTTTAATTTTAAAGGAATCTGTTCTGGGGAAACACTTTTTTTTCTCTGACAATATGCGGTGTGGGGTATGTGAGCTTGCTAACTAAAGTTCTTTAATTTTACAGTGATATTGTTCAGTTACAAATATCTTCTTTTTCTAAACTACAGTTGCTTGTGCAAATCTGACAACACCCACAGGTGGTAATATCACTTTGACAACAAATGGAAGTTTGACAATGGCAACATTTACCTGTGATGCCGGCTATAATATGGTGGGTGAGACAGTGGCTGAATGTAGTACCGATGGGACCTGGTCTCAGAACTCAACCACTTGTGGTAGGTATACATCAAATTATTAAAAAACAAATCTCAATAAAAATCAATTATATACAGAAAATTGTTTGGTAGTTTCAGATTTTCAAGAACAACAACAATACTGATGTGTTAAGACTTATCAACAAACAATGCATTAACCCTCTCCCTGTTCTATGTTTATTCAAAATTTCTTTCCCTCCTGAATATTCATGCACAGAATCAATAAAATGGAACATTGAAAAGTCTTTTTTTTCACTGTTGTGGAAACTGCATAATCAGATCTATATATTTCCATAAGAAATAGAGCAGACCCTGACCAGACAGCTCCTGCAGGAGCCATCTGATCTGGGCCTATTTTGTTTGCAAATGCGAGGAAAGGCATTTATTTGAAGGAAAATATTAACCTTAAATGATAATGGTTTTCAGAAAGACATTCACCAGGTCATTTAAGTTCTGATAATATCTTAGTATTAAAGCTAAATATTTCAAATAGGAAATAGCGAGCATTTTAATAATCATTTTTGCTTGTCAACTTTCTGCCAAGGTGGTGTGAAATTATTACCAAAAAATAAGTAGAAAATATGTGATGAATCTTTTTATTATATGTTTACCATTATTCAAGGACCGCATATTTGCACTTTTCAATGCACATATCCCGTGTGAAAAGAGCATTATGTAAATGTGATATAATAATATAATAATAATAATAAATAATGTTTATGAAGGGCCATTCTGTTGTGAATATCGGCAGTTACAGACTTACAGAAATATACAAACTTGCAGCATATATTTTTCATGATGCAGTGCTATGTAACACCCTGACATCCCCGACCAGTGGCTCTATCAATGTGACTACAGATGGAAGCACTTCTACAGCTGTGTACATGTGTATGGCTGGCTACAACCTTATTGGGACAGCACAGAGAACATGTCAGACTGATGGAACCTGGAATGGCACTGAGCCACATTGTGGTATGTCTTATGTTTAACCTTTTACTCCATGAATATTAATTAAGAAAAAATGACATTATGAATATTAATACAGACTATTCATCACAAATATTAATTAGATTAATTTGTTATAATGGCATAATTTATAAGCACAGTACATCTGCCATGGTAAAAATTTCCAGTGTTCATGTTCGATTTTAAAGCTATTGTTGATATTTCAGACTGTGAAGCACCATCTGCTCCTGCTGGTGGAGGTGTTACAGTGACGGACAGTTTGGCCGTGTTTACCTGCAATACTAATTACACTTTGTCTGGAGAAGCTGTATCTGCCTGCTGGAGTGATGGAACTGGCTGGAATGCCAGTGAGCCAACTTGTGGTGAGTAAAAAGTTGACGACTTAAGCATTCAGTATACAGTAAAACCCCGCTAATGCGACCACCTAAAACAGGTATAATTTTGAGTGCTAGATTTTGTCCTGCATTAAGCTACCACCTGCTTATAAAGACACCCATGTCGAATCATGAAGTGGTCGCATTAGAGGGGTTCTACTGTACTGGTGATTTCAAGTCTCAATACCGGATCAAGGTTCAAGTGGTTTCAAGTTACAAATTATTTTCTGAATGGTAGATTTTGGTTGTTAACCCTTTCCTTCATATACATTTGCAAACATAAACCCAGTTGAGACGACTCCTGTAGGAGCTGTCTGATCAGGGTCTGCTCTGCTTAGGGAATTATAATACATCTGACTCTACAGCTTCTACCAGTACCAAAAATGCTATTCACATATGCCATAACAAGAAAGATACTTAATAGATATTATGTCATTATTTCTTAAAAATGAAACATGAAATATTAAGCCGACACAATTTTCAAAGCAAGAGAAGGCTAAATCCCATTCTATCAGTACTATATCAGTATCCATTGCCTTTGCAATGATTGTCTTCACTGATTTACATTTAACCATTCATAACACTTTGCCCGCTAGAGATGCTTTTGGATGCCTTTGCAAACAGTAGACCTAGATCAGATGTAAAATATTCCTGTGTCCATTACACCATAATATAAAACTTTTAGCTGATTAATATTCATAGATAGATTTATTTCAATATTGTGCAAGTAACATGGCTACAATAGCAATACACTGAATTTTTTTTTCAATATTGTGATAATTAAATCAATGCATATATAAACACCATGAAATAATGTCAGTCACATCAATATCAAGGATGACACAAAAAAAGGGAAGATGATCCCTTATTTCCATTGCGGTCCTTGATAGTTATGGTCTGACATAGAGAGGCATGATATCAATATATCTTAACCCTTTACTCCATAAATACACCTTTCTACATCTTTGCAAACAGAGTAGACCCAGATCAGATGGCTCTTAGGAGCCATCTGATCAGGTCTGCTCTCTTTGCTTATGATATAAAATAGATCATAATAAAGAGTCTTTTGTTCATAGTGCCATTATTTTTTGCCTAAATATGGGTGGAGTAAAGGGTTATTATGATGTGAATTATTAAAGCATGAAGGATTGTAATTACATTTCTGTTCTGTTGCAGTTCTTTGTGCTAGTCTGGACAGTCCTTTTGGTGGGAGTGTACAGTTTGAGTCAGCCACAGGGCAGTCTACTGAAGCGACATACTCCTGTGACACAGGCTACACTATGTCTGGTCAAAGCACTGTTACCTGTGGTACTGATGGAACATGGAGCAGTACAGCAACAACATGTGGTGAGTTCATTTATTGCTGCAACTTACCCATATCCTTGTTGAATATTCATGCAAGAAATTTTGACATCATGAATATTTATTAGTTTTATTTGTATTGACATATGAACATAGAATGTTTGGTATTTGTAGAAACTGTTATGTTAGATCTATTATAAACTCATGTTTGATCTTGTTAACTGTTATGTTAGATCTATAAGCAAACTGTGCAGACCCTAACCAGATGGCTCCTACATGAGCCATCTGATCTAGGTCTACTGTTTGAACATAAAGAATAACCCTTTAATCCATGAATGCTAATGTAAGAAATAATAAATCACAAAAATTAGGTTTTTTAGCCATGGCATAGACTGTAGAATCAGATTTATATATTTCATAAGCAAACAGAGCAGACCGTGCTGAGACAGCTCCTTTAGGAGCCATCTGGTCTAGGTCTACTCTGTTTACAAAGGCACTTAAAGGCTTATATATGCAATAAAGGGTTAAACAGACAAGCGGTACAGAATATTCATCATCTTGGTACTTAATTTTCAGTAAATGAGTAAAGATTTTTTAGCACTTTTAGAACTAGCCCTATGAAACTGTTGCCTTCCTACAAGAAAGTGTATAAACAATTTACAACAATCCACTGCTTTCAGTTGAATGTCAGGCACTACCCACTGTGACCAATGGTTCTGTTACCATGGCAACAGATGGTCAGACTACCTCGGCAACATTTTCCTGTGATGTAGGGTCCAGTCTTGGTGAGGGCTACAGTCCCCAGACTGATTGTGGCAGTGATGGAACTTGGAGTGTTGGAGCAGTCAGCTGCAGTAAGACACTTTTTATCAATCTGGGAAAAAATGACAAAATAACATACCCAATTTATGAAACCTCTGAGTTTGAGACTGAACTCATTGTCAAGTATCTGCTTGGTCAGATTTTAAGTTTCACTCAAAATCTGACCAAGCAGATACTTGACAATGAACCCGGACTCCAGAAAAATGTTTTATAAAACCTTGGGCCCAGGACTGTAAAATAGAAATACATTACAAGCCATCTGAACTTATTGTATTCTGTATACTGCCAGCTCAGTACTCTGTTTGATTTGTATCTAAAACATTATTCCACAAACTATATTCTCTCCAAATAAAAGTTTGGATCCTGATGAGACACAGATACTCAGTTTCCCATCAAACAATCCAAACAGTTTTACACTCTGAGCTGTCTGATCTGGGTCTACTCTGTTTGCAAACGTGTGAAAATTTGTATCCGTCAGGTTATGAGTTTTAACTGTGATAATTATGTACAGAATATTTTTTTCTAGCTACATGCCAGGCATTAAATGATATTCTTAGTGGCCAAGTTACCATGGGTACAAATGGCACAGTTACCACGGCGACATACACATGTGTGACAGACTACCAGTTGGTTGGTACCTCCTCCAGGCTGTGTCTTCAAAATGGGACATGGACAGAAACAGCCCCTGAATGTGGTTAGTGCTTTTCTCCATTCCTGACATATATATTCTCATATGAGTCAGTGTGTTGGGCTTCATTTCCAATCAGTGCAAACATTCTATAGTTTTTTTAGCTGCATTTTTATGAAACTTAATAGAATTGATGAAAGTGTAGAATTGATGAAAGTGTTGAGCAAGTGAACATGACATTTTATTTCATCTGACTGGCAGCCGTTTTTGATTGTGCAAATACCTTGTTGAGCAAACTTGCTCTATATTTTCATTGCATTTTTATCCCCTGCAAAATTCACACAAGTAATCAATATGCTGAGACACAGTGCGTGACCTACTTTTCTTATGATGATATATAAGATGGTCAACGTATGGCCATACTGAATTTTTCAATTACCTTTTGGAAGGAACTAGTTGTACTCTTCTTGAAACTTACCAAAAGTGATTGATATGTTGAGGCACAGTGCATGGCATATTGGTTTTTGCCTTGATTTTAAGACTCACCAGGTGGACATTTTGGATTTTGCAATTAGCTTGGTTGCCGAGTTACTGGGTATCTCATCTTGTTTCCAAATATATGTGAAAGGTTACCACAAACTCAACCATAATGACTATTGCATGTAGGCTGCATCCATAGTAGAATTAGAATTCAACCAATTCCCTCATATTGACGCCTTTTGACGCCTCTGTAAAAGTCACTTTTTTAAACCATTGTGATAAATAGAGCATTTGCTCTACAGGAGCAAATGCTCTATTAATCACAATGGTTTCATAACTACACAATTCTAAATTTTGCCTTTTTACTAGTAAATGCTCCTTTTCGGTAGATTTATTTTAAGGGGTTGGGTCTAAAAATAGCCTATGAGGTAATGGGTTAACCATTAGCTTCTTACTTGATGAATATAACTTTATTCTTGCCCATTATTAATGTTAATAAGGAAATTTATTGCCATGTGTAAAGTAGAAAATCAGATCAGTAACATAAACAGAGTAGACCCTGATTAGGAGCTGACTGATCTTGATCTGGGTCTACTCTACTTTCAATGGCATAAAAAGGCAAGAAAATGATAAATATTCATGATGTGCATTTCTGAGCATACTAATATGATTATTATGTATGACCTCATAATGGAGTCACATGAGGTTTTACTGTCACCCTTATTAGGAAGTAAGTAATCTGAAGAGGTAAAGTTTTATTTTTATAAGTGTCAACAGGGCAGCTGTGATCTGTGCCTTCTCTTTAACATTCATCATTTACTCCATGGATATTCATGTAAAACTAATGACATAACTCTGAATTAGACAAGGTGTCTAACCCTTTCCCTGTTCTGTTTTTAGGCCAAATTTTAATACCTACTGAATATTCATTAGCAAAATAGATGTAAAGATATATGAAAAGTGGAACATTGTAGACATTTTTGAAAACAAAGAAACAGATATATCAAATTCTATAAGCAAACAGAGCAGACCCTGATCAGACGGCTCCTCTAGGAGCCGTCTGATCTGGATCTACTCTGTTTGCACATGCGTGAAAACACGTTTATATGAGGGAAAGGGTAATTCTTTTCCAGAACTGTGACAGAAACTGTAGAACAAGATCTATATAATTCCATTAGGAAGCAGAGCAGACCCTGGTCAGATGCCTCCTTTTTTAGCCATCTGATCTTGTTCTATTCTTTTTGCAAAGGCATAAAGAAGGGTATCTATGGAGTGAAGGGTTCAGGGATCTTTTTTCGCCTTTGGTATGACTACTGTGCTGTATTTTCAGTCTGTAATGATCCTGCGAACATTACTGATGGATCTGTGAGTGTGTCTGGTGATGGCCTCACTGCTACCTACACCTGTAACACAGGATACACCATGGATGGAGCTTCCACATCAACATGCCAAACAGATGGCACGGGATGGAGCACAAACCCACCTACTTGTGGTAGGCACAGGCTTTTTTTCAGAGGATGCAAGCACTGGTGTGATGACCTTGCAAGAAAAGAAGTGTCATATGTTTTACCTCTTGAAGCATTTCTTTTCTTTTTAACATCTCAATGAGAGTCTCAAACAGTTTGATCTTGTTGGATGGCAAAAAGTGCAGATCCTGATCATATGCTGGATTTTAACCCTTTTCTCTGTAAATATTCATATAAGAAATCATGACAGCATGATGGAATGGCACTGTCTGTCCATCTGTCTATCTGTCCGTCTTTCTGAAACATCTCTAACTCCTCAAATTCTGCTAGGTGGATCCTTCTCAAATTTCACCACAATGTTTATCTGGACATGCTACACTACGTAACAGTATCATGGGTGTGTCCCGGTACATATTACAAGATCAGGTCACTCAATTAGACTTAGAATTTGCTTTTAGCATTTGCGTTTAGCAAATCTGTTAACCTCAATTTATGTTGAACAAGGCACATGAATAAAGGAACATTTGTCTTTAGCAGAAACTGTTGAATCAGATCTGTATTATATCATAAGCAAACAGAACAGACCCTGTTTAAATGACTCCTCTAGGATCTGTCAGATCTTGGTTTACTCTGAGAAAGACTTATTTATGGAATAAAGGGTTAAACAATCAATTGCTGATATATTCCAAATTTTTCATACATGAGAAAGAATCCTTAAGAATATCAAAAGGAAGATATCACTTGTATTGTGATAAGTTAAACTTTTCCATGTTGTTTTTTGCACAGTTACCTGTCAAAGTCTGTCTGATACTGCAAGTGGTTCCTTGACCTTAACCACTGATGGGACCATCACCACAGCAACCTACACTTGTGATACAGGGTATACTGTGAATGGTACCAGTACTCGAAGTTGTCAAACAGATGGGGCATGGACCTCAGAGGCTCCAACCTGTGGTATGTAGCATTCTGAAAAGACATTATTGTCAAACATGCTAGCTTAGTTTCCAGCTTCTACCCTTCTGCTCAAAGCTGGAGATCAATCAAATGTGTGCGATTTATTTTAAGTGAAAAATGATGACTTTTAATTATTTGTTAGAAGAGTTGTATGTGATACCCCCTTTCTTCCATGAATATTGATATAAGACTGTATTACTGCTTGAATATTTTCATAGAATGAATTTTTATGATTACACTTTGGCAAGGACTTGTAGCTAAGACAAAAAAATCAGAATCAGATCTGTATTATTCTTTAAGCAGACAGGGCAGGCCCAGATAAGACAGCTCTGTTTGCAAAGGTGTCGAAGCCAAAAGGCATCTATTTGAGTCGAAGGGTGAATGTTTCTCATTAAAATTATTGCGAATTTTATGTTGAACTCTATGACAGAAAGTTTGAAAAAGAAATGGAAAAATGATGCATCTCCTTTTTTCTTGTGAATTTATGTAAACATTAAATATATTCTAGATGATAGTTGCTCATATTCAAAGACTTAAATTGTTAGTATAATTGTTTAATAGTGTCATGTGCAAACCTTACTGACCCATCCAGTGGCTCGTTCAACCTCAGTTTCAACGGCACCAATACCCTGGCCCAGCTTACCTGTGTCACTGGGTATTCTGTAGTAGGCACAGCACTGCTTGTTTGCCAGCCTGATGGAAGCTGGGACGCAGCCACTCCTTCATGTGGTAAGCCTTAAATATTTGAATCTTGTTACATGTAATTCTAACTTTAAGAAGTGTTTGTATGATATTATATTAGTCAAGAAATCATGTTTCCTTTCCACATAACTGTAAAATTCAACTTATTCAATTTGATCTCATTTAACCCTTTACTCCATGAACATTCATATAAGAAATATTGCCATCATGAATGTTAATTAGATTATAATAGAACAGGGACAAAGTTTTTTGGTCATGGCAGAAACTGTATAATTATATCTATTTTTATATCATAAGCAAACAGCAGATGCTGAACAGACGACTATGTCAAAACGATATCAACTGCAACTTCAGCTCAGCTCTTTCAATATTGAATATTTTTGTATGAATTGACCACTTCAGGAATATTCATTGGCTTAATTTTTATGAGGTAAAAATTGAAGGAACATTTGGCTGAGACAAAAACTGAAAAATCAGATTAATATAATTTCATATTAAGCAAAAAGAGCAGACCCTAATCAGATGGCTCCTACTGGAGCTGTCTGGTCTGAGTTTACTCTGTTTGCAAAGGCCAGAAAAAGTGTTTGAATGAGGAAACGCCTTTACAAACAGAGAAGATTCAGATCAGATAGCTACCGTTGGAGTCATTTGATCAGGGTCTGCAAAATCCATAGAATCCTGTTTTCATATAGCATATAAAAAGTCAACCTGTAAGCTATTCATTATCTTAATGTATTTCTTCTACAGAAGTTGTCTTATCTGGGTCTACTCTGTCTGCAAAGACATAGAAAGGCATAATGAAGGAGTAAAGGGTTAAAACTCTTATTTTTCATTATTTAGTATGTGATGAGCCAGAGCCTCCAGCCAATGGCAGCGTGTCCCTTTCTGGTGATGGCTATACAGCAACATATTCCTGTGATACTGGTTTCACTCTTGACGGAATCACCAGCCGTACTTGTCAATCCAATGGCCAGTCATGGAGTGAGCAGTCCCCAACATGTGGTATGAGTTGCATCTGTATGTTTATGCCCCCCAGATCAGATTTGGGGGCATATTGTTTTTGCCCTGTCTGTTTGTCCATTTGTCTGTTTGTTTAAGGACAACTTTAACATTGGTCATAACTTTTGAGCCAGTACAGATAGAGACTTGATATTTGGCATGCATTTGTATCCCATAAAGCCGCACATTTTGAGTGGTGACATGTCAAGGTCAGAGGTCAAATATATAGGTAAAATCACCGACTTTAACACTTGCCATAATTTTTGAACCAGTAGAGATAGAGACTTGATATTTGGCATGCATGTGTATCTCATGAAGCTGCACATTTTGAGGGTCATCCTTCAGGGTCAAAGGTCATATTGGGGACACATCTTGTTATTCTTATCCCCCCCCCCCCCTGTTCAAGTGGGGGTATTATTTTTGCCCTATCTGTCTGTTGGTTTGTTGGTTTGTGGGTGTGTAGACAGCTTTAACTTTGGCGATAATTTTGTAGTTATTACACATGTATACATACTTCAAAGTTGGCATGGATGTACAACTTATGGAGGCGAACATTTTTAGTGGTGACTTTAAATAAGGTCAAGGTCATACATTAAGGTCAACACATCTTGTAGTAATACAGAATGTTTTATTGTTTGTATTTGTTTCAGTTCCAAGATAATCACTGGTTGGTAAGGAAAATGTTTTGTCTTCCTCATATTCCTGTTTATTCAAATTATGAATATTAATGAAAGAAATGATGATATCATGAATATTTATGACATGATGGCATAATTTATGTACACGTAATGTTTTGACTCAGGTAGAAATGGTAGTACCAGATCTACATAAATTATATACCATACGCAAACAGAGCAGACCCAGATCAGATGACTTCTTTTCAGACCCAGATCAGATGCCTTAGTAGTTTTATCTGTACCATTTTTGCAGTTGGCTGTTCAGATATTTCCACAGACAATGGAGGGGCTATTACACTGACCAGTAACGGCTCAGTCACTCAGTCAGTGTACAGCTGTGCTACTGGCTACACTCGGAGTGGGGATCAAACTCAGACCTGTGGGACAGATGGCCAGTGGAGTGGAGGCAGTGCCACTTGCTGTTAGTATATACACACTGAATTCCTTATCAGTCTTAAACTGCTAGTATTAAATTTTAACAAAGTAGGTCTTTAACTTCTTTAATTGATTTTTTAGCTCGCCTGTTCGTAGAACAGTAGAACTATGTTATACCCCCGGCGTGAGCGTGAGCGTGGCCAAGGTTAAAGTTTTTTGGACAGGTTGTTTTAAGGCTTAATATTTGTACTAGGATGCTGAAATTTTGTATGGAAGTTCATTTGGGGTCAAATATTGCTTTTATGAAGTTAAAAATTGAGAATATTTTTCAATTTTATCAATTTTTGATATGTTTTGGACTTAGTTCTTTTTGCCACAAATCACAAGGTTAAAGTTTTTTGGACGGGTTGTTTTAAAACTTAATAATTGTGCTAGGATGCTGAAATTTTGTATGAGGTTCATTTTGGGTTAAATATTACTGTTTTGAAGTTAAACCTTAAAAATATTTTTAAATTTTATTCAATTTTTGACATGTTTTGGACTTAGATTATTTTTTTTTGCCAAAAATCACCAGTTTAAAGTTTTTGGGACAGGTTGGTATAAAGCTTATTATATGTGCTATGATGCTTAGATTTGGTGAGAAGGTTCATATTGCCGGGACGTTTCCGACCATGCCAACATTTTTACCCTTCTGACCTTGACCTTTGACCTACTTTTGCAAAAATCTTTAAATGCCTATATTATTGGAATCAGTACGCCTAGGGCTTCCATACTTGGTATGACCATGCCAACATTTTTGCCCTTCTGACCTTGTCCTTGACCTTTGACTTACTTTTGCAAAAATCTTTAAATGCCTATAACATTTGAACCAATGGACCTAGGACTTCCATACTTGGTATGCAACTTGCTTGTGTTAAGACTTTTCCAACACTATCATTGTTGCCCCTCTGACCTTGACCTTGGCCTTTGACCTACTTTGCAAAAATATTTAAATGCCTATGCTATTGGAACCAATAGGCCTAGGGCTTCCATACTTGGTATGACCATGCCAACATTTTTGCCCTTCTGACCTTGTCCTTGACCTTTGACCTACTTTTGCAAAAATCTTTAACATTTGAACCAATGGACCTAGGACTTCCATACTTGGTATGCAACTTGCTTGTGTTTAGACTTTTCCAACACTATCATTGTTGCCCTTCTGACCTTGACCTTGACCTACTTTGCAAAAATCTTTAAATGCCTATTTTATTGGAACCAATAGGCCTAGGGATTCCATACTTGGTATGGACATGCCAAGATTTTTGCCTTCCTGACCTTGACCTTGGACCTACTATTGCAAAAATCTTTAAAGACCTATAGCATTTGAACCAATGGGCCAAAGGCTTCTATACTTGGTATGCAACTTTCTTGTGTTAATATCTTTCCAACAATATCATTTTTTCCCCTGTTACTTTGACCTTTGACCTACTTTTGCCAAATTATTTTAAATGCCTATAAAATTTGAACCAGTTGGCCAAATGCTTCCATACTTGGTATGCAACTTTCTTGTCTAAAGACTTTTCCAACCATACCATTGTTTTACCATGTGACCTTGACCTTTGACCTCCTTTTGCAAAATTCTTGAAATGCCTAAAGCATTGCAACCAATAGGCCTAGGGCTTCCATACTTGGTATGACTATGCCAATATGTTTGCCTTTCTGACCTTGACCTCGACCTTTGACCTACTTTTTCAAAAGTCTTTAAATGCATATACTTCTTTTCTGTCTGAAGACTTTCGAACATACCAATGTTTTTTTACCATGTGACCTTGACTTTTGACCTACTTTGCAAAAATCTTTAAACTCATATAACATTGGAACCAATAGGCCTAGGGCTTCCATTCTTGGTATGTATCTTTCATGTCTTAAGACTTTCCAACCATACCAGTGTTTATTACCGTGTGACCTTGACTTTGATCTTTGACCTACTTTTGCAAATATCTTTAAATGTCTATAATATAGGATGCAATGGGCATAGGACTTCTATATTTGGTATGACAAACATTTTTGCTCTTCTGACCTTCACCTTTGACCTACGTTTGCAAAAAATCTTTAAATGCCTGTCACATTGGAACCAATAGACCTAGGGCTTCCAGATTTGATATGTATCTTTCTTGTTTAATAATATTTTTAAGTTGCTGAAAATTGGTATTTGGTTGCATTTTGGTTCTGATATTGATGCAGTTAAGTTTAAATTGAAAATTGAATGATTTTTTTGTGTTCAATATGACACGTTTTAGACTTAACTTTTAAACAGGCGAGCATCAGGTGGCTTTGACACCATTTCTGGTTTTATCTATATTAGAAAGATGTAACTTGTCTCATCAGGATTCAGAATATTTGACACTCAGATTATAAAAAGATTTTTCAAAAAGAAATAAAAAGTAATTACTTTAGTATAATTATACTCATTACATACAAGATACAGTAGCAATGTTGTGAAGTAACACAGTAAGTGCTAAACTCATTACCTTAGGAATATTATGTAAGATATCAACTGGCTAAATTGTTATAACAGGAATATCTGACCATGTTCGAAACTGCGTTATCAGATCTCTGTAATTCCATAAGCTAATAGAGCAGAGGAGCAATTAGATTTGATTCTACTCTGTTTACAAATACATGAAAAGTGTCTCTATGAGGAAAAGGATTAAAGCAAGTCATGATTTATACTGTATTATGTGTAATTAATGTTTGTCTATGTTTAAATGTGACTTAGATTTTAAGTAACTTTGTATTGCATTATATAAACTTTGTATGACAATTTGGTTGTATTAAAAACAAAAAGTAGATACAAAAATTCTTCATTTGGAATTAATAGAGACAGTAATTTTTTTTCAGACAAATATAGATACATGTTTTATTTTCAGCTGCATGTGCCACACTACAAGATCCAGACAGTGGATCTGTAACTCTGTCTTCAGACGGTTCAACAACTACAGCAAGTTACACGTGCAGCACGGGGTACTACCTGCACGGAGAAAACACATCACAGTGCAGCACTGATGGTACATGGACCAATCCAGCTCCAACCTGTGGTAGGATAAATATTATAAAACATTATCTTCCGCGGTATATTGAAATGCATGAATTATATGGCGTTATAAAAATCAGCTACTAACTATTCATGATGTCAATCTTTTTACATGAATATTCACAAAGGAATGAGTTAAGTATATATCATAGATTTAATTTATAAAACTGTGGTTTATCTGTAAATGCTAATGAAACATTTACAGATTTTTAAAACTTAATTGCTTCCTATTTACAAGGCAGCTTATCCCCTTCCCCCCATATAAATGAGTTTTCATGCATCTGCAAACAGAGAAGACCCAGATCAGATGGCTCCTAGGAGCCATCTGATCAGGGTCTGCTCTTTTTGCTAATGAAATTGGATCGATCTGTTTCTTTACTTTCTAAAATGGCTATAATGTTCCATCATCCATATTTCATTATTACTATTTTGTCCATGAATATTCAGTAGATATTGAAATTTGTAATAAACATAGAACAGGGAAAGGGTTAACCTTATAGAGACACATTTTATACATTTACAATTGCAGACATATTACTTAACCCTCTCCCTCATATTAATTTCTATCATGCATTTGCAAACAGAGCAGACCCTGATCTGACGGATTCTATAGGAGCCATGTGATCAGGGTCTGCTCTGTTTGCTTATAAAATGATATAGATTTAATTCTACATTTTTTACCAAAAGTAAAAATTCCCATTAAAAGTTAGAATTATAAAAATTCAGCTAATATGTGTTCATGAAGTCATTATTTCTTACAAGAATATTGAACAGGTAATGGGTAATACATCACAACCCTCATTCAGTGTCTGTCTTATATTTTCAGTATGTGTCCCCACATCTGCACCAACAAATGGGTCAATGACTATAGCCAATGATAACATGACCTTGACCTTTGCATGTGACACAGGATTCATATTAAGTGGGTCCACAGAGCGTGTTTGTCAGACAGATGGAACTGGGTGGAGTGGAACCCAACCCTCTTGCAGTGAGTATCATGAAGTGAAGCTTAAATCGTAAATATACCAGCATTGAATTAGGGAGTATCGCATTATGTTGAAAGTTATCTGAAATTTTTACCTAATGAGTATTTTGTGTTTTAACCCTTTCCTCCATAAATAAGCCTTTCTCCGCCTCTGTAAAAGTCACTTTTTGAAACCATTGTGATAAATAGGGCATTTGCTCCATAGGAGCAAATGCTCTTTTTATCACAATGGTTTCAGAACAATACAATTCTAAAAAGAAAATTCTCTAGTTTATGCTCCTTTGCAGTATGTTTATGCAAAGAGGTTGCATCTAAAAATAGCCTATGAGGTAATGGGTTAAAAATCAAATGAATTTGTAAATATTAATTAGCTGAATTTTTATAGTGGCATATCAGCAGAAAAATGTTTGACCATTGACCCTGATCAATAGGCTCCTACAGGAACTGTGTGATCTGGATTTACTGTTTGCAAATTTGTAAATATGCATCTTATTCAAGTCAAGATTAACCCTTTCCTTTATTTAAACACCTTTTTATGCATTTCTATTGGAGCTTTCTGATTAGAGTCTACTATGTTTGCTAACTGAATTTGATAGATCTGTTTCTTTTCTTTTTAAAATTGCTACAATATTTAACCTTTGGTACATCGTTATTACTATTTTGTCCATGAGTATTCAGTCTATTGAATTTTGGAATAAACATACAACAGGGAGAGGGTTAATACAGTTTCAGTTTGGTGTGTTTGTAATAGATCTGACTGTGTAGTTTCTACCAGTACAAAAACATTCTGTCTCCATTTGCCATTATGAAAAATCAGCTAATAAATATTCATGAGGTAATTATTTCTTACATAAACATTCAACAGTGAAATGTTTAAGAGCTACCGTTCAGTACACTTACATTTCCTAATATTCAGATAGGTCGTGTCTTTCTTTACCAGCTACATGCGTTACCCTTGCCACACCTGCCAATGGCACTGTGACCTTGACCTCCGATGGCACCACGACGGCGGCTCAGTTCACTTGTAATGAAGGCTTTACCCTGGATGGGACCTCAGTCCTGACATGTGCAGAGGATGGAACATGGAATACTCAGTCTCCACAGTGTGGTAAGACCTTAACCTTTTACTTCCTTTTAATGCCTTTGGCAACAGGGTAGACCCAGATCAGATCGCTCCTGTTGGAGCTATCTGATCAGGTTGTACTCTGTTTGATTTTGAAATTATTCTGCCGTTTCTGCCATGACCAACAATCGATGGGCTCATGTATAATAGTATATAAATTGAGCTAATTAATATTCATGTGTACAATGTTTCTTTAGCAAGAGGATAATTTCAAGCATAACATAAGTTAATATGTGATAGAGATGTTTGGATAAAGACGAATTGCTGAGAAATTCAGTATCTCATCTGGATGAAACTTATCCCAAGAATTGTATGTTGAAGAAAAAGAAAAAAGTGAGGGTTTTTTTAATACAAGAGCCATCTGATCTGGTCTACTTTGTTTGCAAATGCTTAAAAAGGCGCATTTATGGAGTAAAACATCAACCAGATTTTTATTCATGATTTCCTTTGGAATTTGTTTTTAATAGACTGATAAATAATGGCTAGTATGCAATTGCAGCTGAAATGTGGCCTTTGTTGGGGTAGAGTGATGTGTAACTTTGATCATGGTAAAGAGTATGTTTCTAAACAGATAAAACCATGTCCATATTGATAATCAGCTTCTATTTGAATGCAGTTGGGTGCCCTGTACTTGGAGACATATCAAGTGGCTCTGTTACCATAGCGACCAACGGTACTACTTCAGTGGCCAGTTTTACTTGTGTCAGTGGCTACAGTGTGGTGGGCAGCTCAGCTATAAACTGTCTGACTAGTGGGGCCTGGGATGAGGAATCTCCTACCTGTGGTAAGCCATCGATTAATAAGTATTTAAGGTTTCATATGCATTTCTTTTCAGCTCACCATACACATAATCACAAGCTCTTTGGAAAATCAACTGTTATTGTTTTGTCATTTTCATTAATCCCAGTCTTAGATGAATATGCATCATGTAAAGGATATAAAGAACTTCTCATAAACAACTATCAGTCAAACTTCACTGAATGTCATTATGGTTTGTAATCCTTAACCCTTCTCTTGTTGAATTTTAAAATACATTTCTCCTTCTTTACCCATGCCCTGTAGTATAATTACATTTATCTTCACTGTGTACAAGTATTTCGCTGTGCAATCACTGCTGTGGAGTGCACTGGTTGCACAATCAACTTGTAAATAGTGCAGACCCTGATGAGACAGCTCCTGCAGGAGCTGTCTCATCTGGATCTTCACTATTTACAGGTAGGTATATTGACACAAATAGCAAGCGAAGGGTTAATATAGATCTTCTTGCTCAACTTTGTCAAATCTTTGCTGAAACTGTTAGCTTTACAATTTCAAACATATTTTGAAGAAATTGTCTTGGATGGCCTACCATCTGAAGTTTCTGTTAGTTCCAAATTATGATTGAGTTTTTGATTAATATTTTGTTTACAGTGTGTGATACTCCCTCGGTGCCTACTGATGGAACCATTACGGTGTCTGGAGATGGGAGCCAGGTTAGCTATGAGTGTGCAGCTGGTACCACTCTTTCTGGTCTATCAGTCAGGCAGTGTAACACAGATGGATCTGGCTGGCAGGGAGCAGATCCTCAGTGTGGTAAGTTTGAGTCTAAAAACTTCTGTGACTCTCAAGTATTTATTTATTTATCCCTCTACTCCATAGATATGCCTTTTAACAGATTAGGGTCTACTCTGTTTACTTATCAAGATATATAGATCTGACTCTACAAGTTTCACCAGGGCTAGTACTTTCCTTGTTCATGTACCTATATAGATAAAAAGGGCTGTTCCATTTAGATGTGTATTGGGGGGCAGGAAGGCACTTTAAAAAACATCTATGCATGGATGGGGTTCGCTGCAAAAATGGTACCAATTGGTTTGTGCATTTGTAAAAAACTTGTATGGGTGGGTGGCCGAATTTGAAAGTGCCTTCCTGCACCCCAATACACATTTAAATGGAACAGCCCTAAGGTAATTGATATTCATACATACATTATTTCTTACATGAATATTCATGCAGACTGCAGTAAAGGGTTTATAATACAAATCAGTCTCATAATGAATAAACTATATTTCTTGTCATTATTCTTTAACCCTTTACTCCATAAATACGTCTTTCTAAACCTTTGCAAACAGAGTAGACCCAGAGCTGACGCTCCTATAGGAGCTGTCTGATTAGGGTCTGCTCTGTTATGATATTATATAGATTCTACAGTTTCTGCCGTGCCCTAAGACTCCTTTGTCCATGTCCTGTTATAACAATCTTATTCATATTCATGATGCAATTATTTCTAACATGAATTTTCATGGAGTAGAGGGTTATTTTTTTACTATATCAAATTGTTGATGATGATAACACTTATAAGCCACCGATATATTGATGCTGATTATATGTAGCTAAAGTTTAGACCCTGCTTGAGCGTTTACTTTGTGAATATTCATGTAAGAAATAATTCCTGTATGAGTATAAGTTAGCTTAATTTTTATAATAGCATATGACAATAGCATTTTTGGTTGTGACAGCTTGTATTAGCAAACAGAACAGACCCTGAACAGACAGTTCCTACAGGAGTCCTCTGATCGGGTCTACTCTGTTTGAAAAGGCATTAAACGCATATATGTGGAGTAGTGAATTAAGTCTTGAAATGAATTTACCTAAAGCAACTATTATTTTGTTGTTAATATTTCAAACATAATTATATGACATTTCTTCTAATGTTTCTATCTGTAATAATTCAAGTGTCGTGCCCAACTCTGACCAGTCCAGATGGAGGTACTGTCAACACAAGTTCTGATGGTCAGAGTACCTCTGCCGTGTTTACCTGTGACCTCGGCTATTCCATCAATGGATCTTCCACTGTCATCTGTACAGAGGCGGGAAGCTGGGACAATGATCAGCCGTCATGTGGTACTGATATCAAAATTTCTACCTAGTCACGTTTGTGATGCATGTTGACTTATATTCTGCTAATTGCGATTTTACTCTCATTTGCAAAACAGCTTTCATCCAGAATGAACTTTGTTCTGTTTTGATACAATACCTGTAATTCCTGTAACCCTTACAACCCTCAATTTCCAAATGGACCCTTCCAGATTTGACATTGGACTTTCTCATGTCGAATCTGGAGGGGTATTTTTTTTTTAATAAACTATGAATTATGTAAACAGTGCAGAACATGATCAGAAGGACCTATTTTGAGCCCCTTTATCTGGGTTTACACTGTTTGCAAAGGCTACTTAACTCAGTTCTTGCAATGTAAGCATAAATTATTTTGCAAATTTGATAAAATTCAAAATGAAACGGACAATATTTTGGACAGTGGCAGCATAAAGATACAGCATAAACAAGAACCCTTTACCTAATGAATATTCATGTAAGAAATAATGACATCAATAATGTTTATTAACTGAACTTTTATAATGTCACATGAAGTTTGAACACAAGTTGTTTTCTTTACTTTGGAAGAAAGTTCCTAGTGTTTTGGCAGAAACAGTAGAATCAAATCTATATAATTTCATGAGCAAACTGAGCAGACCCTGATCTGAGACAGTTCCTGCAGGAGCTGTATCACCTGGGTCTGATCTGATTGCATAGGCTGTTACAATGAGGGAAGAGTTGCAAAAAAATCTTAAGTTATGTTTGTTTAATGTAATGCAGATCCTCTTACCCCTTTACTCCATGGATATTCATGTAAGAAATAATCACATCATGAATATTAGTTATTAGATTTATTGTTATATTAGCCCAAGGCAACAAAACTGTATAGCCATGGCAGACACTGTAGAATCATATCTATATTATATACCATAAGCAAACAGAGCAGACCCTGATCAGACAGATCTGGGTCTACTCTGTTTGCAAAGGCTTAGAAATCCGTATTTATGGAGTAAAGAGTTAATGCAAGTCAAAACTCATTCATACGGGTATTATTTTGCTATGCAGCTCAATGCCCATCTCTTGCCAGCCCTAGTAGTGGCTCTGTGGTTACCTCCACCAACTCCATTGTGACCCAGGCTGATTTCTCGTGTGTAACTGGCTACACACTAGTGAGCAGCTCCATTCTCACTTGCCAGTCTGATGGGTCATGGGATACTACCACACCCACATGTGGTAAGAGAGAAATCTACAATAATAATTTAAGTCAGTGACATATGCATCATGATTACTTATCCTTTTACCAGTTGAATATTCATTTAAGAAATAAAACTGAAAGAGTATTTTATTAGATTTTTTACTCTGGCAAATAGAATAGAATCAGATCTATATTATTCCATGAGCAAACAGAACAGACCCAAGCTCTTTGAGTAAATCTACTGAAAATGAGCATTTACTAGAAAAAAGGGGAAAATTTAGAATTGTGTAGTTTTGAAACCAAAAACTGTAGATCAGATCTACATTGTATATAATGTCCTAAGCAAACAGAGCAGACCCTGATCAGATGACTCCTACAGGAGCCGTCTGATCTGCATTTACTCGTTTGCAAAAGCCTGAATTTGTTTACATGTATATGAAGGAGAGTATTAACCCTTTCCCTGTTCTGTGTTTATTCCAAATTTCAATACCTACTGAATATTCATGGACAAAACAGTTATGATGAAGTATGGAAGGTTGAATATTGTATCCATTTTAGAAAGCAAAGAAGCAACAATTCAAATTCCACTAGCAAACAGAGCAGACCCTGATCAGACGGCTCCTATAGGAGCCGTCTGATCTGGGTCTACTCTGTTTTCAAATGCGTGAAAACATGTTTACATGAGGGAAAGTGTTAAGTGAATTATTTACAAGTTTTATCATTTACAGTGTGCAACCCACCATCTACTCCTTCTAATGGAGCCTATCAGCTGTCTGATGGTGGTATGACAGTGAATTACACGTGCAGCTCGGGATACACACTGCAGGGCGTGTCTAACCACGTGTGTCAGACTGATGGCTCTGGCTGGAATGAGGCACAGCCTTCATGCAGTGAGTTCAGTTTAGTTTTTTATACGCCCACCTAATAAAGGTGGTCGTATATTGTCGTGGCCCTGTCCGTCCGTCCGTTCGTTCGTTCGTTCGTTCGTTCGTTCGTTCGTTCGTTCGTTCGTCCGTCAACATTTTGTTTGTCCGCTGTTTTCTGGGAAAACTATTTGACAGATATTAATGAAACTTCACACAAATGTTTAATGCATCAAGATCTCAAGCTGAGTTGATTCTGAGGTTCATTTGATTTTTCATTTCAGAGTTATGGCCCTTGTTTTAAAAAAATGCAAATAGTTTGTCCGCTGTTTTCTGGGAAAACTATTTAAAAGATATTAATGAAACTTCACACAAATGTTTAATGCATCAAGATCTCAAGCTGAGTCGATTCTGAGGTTCATTGGAATTGTCGTTTCGGAGTTATGGCCCTTCTACTTAAAAATAGTGCAAATACATGCAAATAGTTTGTCCGCTGTTTTCTGGGAAAACTATTTGACAGATATTAATGGAACTTTACACAAATGTTTAATGCATCAAGATCTGAAGCTGAGTTGATTCTGAGGTTCATTGGATTTTTCATTTCAGAGTTATGGCCCTTGTCCTTAAAAAATATGCAAATAGCTTGTCCGCTGTTTTCTGGAAAAACTATTTGAGAGATATGAATGAAACTTCACACAAATGTTTAATGCATCAAGATCTGAAGCTGAGTCAATTCTAAGGTTCATTTGATGTGTCGTTTCGGAGTTATGGCCCTTGTATTTAAAAAATAATGCAAATACATGCAAATAGTTTGTCTGCTGTTTTCTGGGAAAACTATTTGAGAGATATTAATGAAACTTCACAAAAATGTTTAATGCATCAAGATCTGAAGCTGAGTTGATTCTGAGGTTCATTTGATTTTTTCATTTCAGAGTTATGGCCCTTGTCCTAAAAAATATGCAAATAGTTTGTCCGCTGTTTTCTGGGAAAACTATTTGAGAGATATTAATGAAACTTCACAAAAATGATTAATGCATCAAGATCTGAAGCTGAGTAGATTTTGAGGTTTATTTGATTTGTCGTTTCGGAGTTATGGCCCTTTTACTTAAAAAATAATGCAAATATATGCATATAGTCGTTCGCTGTTTTCTAGCAAAACTGTTTGACAGATATTAATGAAACTTCATACACATGTTTAATGCATCAAGACCTGAAGCTAAGTCGATTCTGAGGTTCATTTGATTTGTTGTTTCGGAGTTTGGCCCTTGCACTTAAAAAAATAATGCAAATCTATGCAAATATGAGGATGGCCATAACTTTTCATTTGAAATGATATTTACTTCAATTGTTTTATATGGTTAAACCTTAATGTGAATTTTCACATATATTGCGGGGGTTTTGATATGTCATTTTATTCTAAAGTTAAGGTCCTTGAACTTTGTGTGTTTGTTGCTTTGTTTGTCGGTCAACTTTTAGTTTGTCTGTTGTTTTCTGGGAAAACTATTAAAATGATATAAATGAGACGTACACAAATGTTTTAAGCAACAAAATTTGAAGCTGAGTTTATTTTGAGGTTCATTCAGTTTGTCTTTACAGAGTTATGGCTGTTGCACTTTACAAAAATCTGCAAAAATGAGGATTAGCTGTAACTTTTTTATTTAATAAGATATTCACTTCATTTTTTTAAAAAATAGTATCACCTTAATATGGAAATCAAGATCTGAAGCACAGATTAGAAAATGTCAACACTTATAAGGCATGTTGAATCAGAGAACGTTTGCAAGTGGGCGTATTATGTACCGTATGCGGTACTCTTGTTGTATTTAATGACCACTGCAGACATGTTTTGTTCTATCATATTTCATCTCATAAAGTGATGTGTATTGATATTGTATATATCTTTATGTTGTTTGTGGACCATATTGAAAATTGGTTGTTACCAAATATGTAATCAACGTAAAATAAAGTTGTTATCATTATTATTATTATAATTATTAACCCTTTACCTCATAGTGGTTTTACGCATTGGCAAACAGAGTAGACCTAGATCAGATGGCTCCTATAGGAGCCATCTGATCAGGGTCTGCTCTGTTTGCTAGTGGCATTTGAAAAATATGTTTCTTTACTTTCTAAAATAGCTACAATATTCCACCTTCCACATTTCATTATAATTATTTTGTCCATGAATATTCAGTAGGTATAGAAATTTGGAATAAACATAGAACAGAGACAGGGTTAAAGGAAATTAAAAGGTATGTTGTAATTACCTGAAATATTTTAACTAGCAAATGTAAGCCAACAGTGAAGATCAAATTCAAACTGCACCTAAAGAAGTTGAAGCAGTTTATCATATTCTACACTATTTATTAGTCTATCAGGAGCCATCTGATCTGAGTCTGTTCTGTTTGCAGTTGGTGAAAAGGCGTTTATGTGAAGGATTAATAAGAGTAATATGAACAAAATTGTGTGCTTTTGAATGAGAAATGATTGATGGGTTTTGAACATTTACATATTGTATTGTCATGCAGCCACGTGCGATCCTCTGAACAGCCTGGTGGGAGGGGACATTACCATGGAAACTTCTGGCACTGTTACCCAAGCAGTGTTTACATGTGACGCGGGCTATACAATCAGTGGAGACACAAGCCTGACATGCAGAAGTGATGGTACCTGGGATATATCAGCTCCCACATGCGGTATAGTTTGATCCGTTATACTCAGTTTAAGATTAATCACTTTATTGGACAGGGATGCAATCAAAGTAGACGCAGACCAGATTTTGCTTATGTAATAATATAGATCAGATTTTACATTTTCTGCTTTAATCAAATTAAATTGTGTTCATATGCTATTATAAAAAAAAATCAGCTAATAAATATTTGTAATATCATTATATTTACATGAATATTTCATCAGGTAAAGGGATTAACCCTTTCTTTCATCTGATAAAGCCATCTGATCTTGGTCAACTCTGTTTGCAAGATGTAAAAAGGTGTATGGATGGAGTAAATGGTTATACAATTTATCATAAATTTGCATCTGTTGTGAAGAGTTTGAGCAATCCCCTGCCATAATGGCCCAGACATAACTTTTGAGTAGGCGTAGACAGGTTTTACTTTATACAGTAGAAGCTGCCAGTCAAATATGTATTGGACAAAGTAGTCTTAAAATGCAGATGGTTGCTTAGCAAACAAGATGAATGACTGCTTAACCCATTACCTCATTGGCTACTTTTAGATCCAACCTCTTTGAATAAATCTAGCGAAAAGGAGCATTACCTATAGAAAAGGAGAATTTTGGAATTGTGTAGTACCATTGTGATAAATAGAGCATTTGCTTCAATGGAGCAAATGCTCTATTTATCACAATGGTTTCATAAAATGACTTTTATGGGGGCGTAGAAAGGCGTATTTATGGAGGTAAGGGTTAAGACAGGTTCTATTGAATATTATTGCAGAGGTGTGTGACAGTCTGTCCAGCCCTACAGGAGGTTCGGTGCTGGTCACATCCACTGACAGTGTATCTGTAGCAAGCTATGCCTGTGACTTGGGCTACACCTTGAATGGCCCAGCGACCTTGTCATGTAGGACTGATGGCTCCTGGGATCTAGGGGCACCTTCCTGTTGTGAGTTCTTGTTTTATACTCATATTATTATGATTAATGACAGAAAATACTGCTATGGTGGCATTGGGTAAAAGTAGACCGAGATCAGGGTCTGCTCTGTTTGGTTGTGGAATAATATGAATATAACTTTATTTTTTCTGTCATAGTCAAACTATTCTCTTTATATCCCCGCAAACTTGTTTGAGGAGGTATACTGGAATCACCCGGTTGTTCGGGCGGTCCGTCCGCATTTGAACATGGGTAGTTGGTGTCGCGAACTCCTCTTTCAGTTTTAAACTTTGGAAACAGTCAACTTATGTTTTATATACATAATAACCACGAATGGTAAATGTGCAAGACGCAATTTTCATGTGTTTACTACTGGCCATTGCAGAATTATCTCCCCCTGAACTTTTGAGTTTGTTGTCATTTTTGCATGAAACATGTGTAATTGGTGTCAAGAACTCCTCCTTCAATCTTAAAGTTATTCAGTTTTAGTATATATAATAATCATGAATGGAACATGTGCTAAACGCAATTTTCACATGTTTAGCACTGGACATTGCAGAATTATCTTCCCCTGAACTTTGAGTATTTTTTGTCATTTTGGCATGAAACATTTGGACTTGGTGTTGCGACCTCCTCCTTCAATTTGAAACTTACTGAATTGACACTTGCCATACATACTAAACACGAATAGTACATGTGCAAGACACAATTTTCCTGTGTTTAGTGGCAGCCAATAAAGAATTTTCTCCACTTGAACTTTGAGTATTTTTGTCATTTGATTTTTTTACATTGGTAGTTGGTGTATCAAACTTGGATTTGCAATTTAGACTGCCGTGCAGGGGTATTCATCACCTTTAGTGATAGTTCTAGTTTTTATATACCATGATAAAAATTGAGCTAAATAATATTCAGATAATTTATACTTTATTTCTTACAAATATTTTCATTAAGTAAAAGATTTAGTGCCTAAACTTCTTATAAGTTGAACTGAGTTTCCATTTCAACATGGATAGACACTGTAACAAATCAAAGTGTTGCAGATGCTGCCATATACTTTGTGTGAGACTTTTAGGCAGTTGGGTGATATCATTGGTGTTTTCTTTCCCCAGGACTCCTTTCAAAATAAGTGAACCCATCACTGTGTAATCGCTTGCAAAAGGTCACCTGACACGCTCAGGTCAGAGCATTTGAATTTTTCGTATGAGGAAGCCTTCCAGCTGGCTTGCAATATGTCGGTGGTTCTGCCTGGATGTTCTTCTGTGCAGTGCACAAAACAATGCAATTTGTTCCATGCACAGAAGAGCCTTTTGGGTCTTCCTCCACCTGTAATTAGCTGGACATCGTGATATGACTGAAATACTGTTAAAACGACATAAAATCATATCAAACCAAACCTGACACACTCTTTATTTATTGAGTAACTGCCACTGGCAAAAAACATTCGGCAAGGGTTGCCAGGATCAACCCAAGAAATTGGTTCCTTTGTATCCTAGTGCTTATGCATAGAATGCAACAAAACTATACATGTACCTTTTACAGCCAAATGCTCCACATTGACCAGTCCTGATAGCGGTTCTGTAGCCATGACAACCAACAGCACCACCACCACAGCAACTATTTCCTGTGTGACAGGGTACTATGTAGCAGGAGAATCTGTTATCACCTGCGGAACAGATGGTTCTTGGAGTGCAGAGACCCCTGTCTGTGGTTAGATACGATTTGAATGGCTGTTGTTAATCCTTTACTCTATAGATATTTCATAGATTACCCGTCTTATCAGGGTCTGCTCTGTTTTCTTATGGCAAAATATTGATCTGATTCTATTTTATATCGTGGCAAAATTTCCTTTGGTCATACACCATTATAAATTTTCAGCTTACTTTCGGCATGATAATGGGGGATTTGTGATTATATGCAAACAGTGTGGATCCAGATGCAAACAGTGTGGATCCAGAAGTAAATAGACATGTAACCAGGATTAAAACTATTTGACAGATTGCATTTTTGAAAAACAAAAGAAAAAATACTTTCAGAATTGCAAAAGAGGGCAATTTTTGTATGAATTTTTTTTTATAATGTGAGACTCTCCCTAGAGACCATTTATTAAATTTCGTCTATGAACTATGATTTTATGGTTTGATATGAGCTACCCTGTGGATTGACAGGGTTCAGGTAGGTTAACATGACTTTTTTTAACCCTATACTCCATAAATATGCCTTTGTACACTTTTGCAAACAGAATAGACCCAAATCAGACAGCTTCTATAGTAAGCTCCATTTTCTGATATTTTCCGTATCTGATTCTCTACTTTTTTCAAGTAATTTATATTTATAGTGAGCAGTCTTACATGAATATTCATTAACCCTTTCAATGCTGAATTTTCAGCTGGACTCTTCCAAAATTCAAACAAGTCACGCTTACCTCGATGTTTTTAAAGTGTAGCATGACAAAGGAGGCAGATGGTTCCTCTAGGAGCTCTCTTACCTGAGTCTGCACTGTTTGCAAAGGACAGTAGTGACTCATTTCCTGCACTGAAAGGGATAGTTGAAAGTTATTCAAGACCCTGTGGCGAGAACCCTGAGCTACAGATAAAAATGCATACCCAAATATTAGAATTGTCATTTCTCCACCAAATCCTATACTGTAACCACTCTTTAGAATCGTCCCTTTGAGACAATTCTAAAGAGTGGTAACAGTATAGGGTTTGATGGAGAAATAAAGGAGCTATTCTTAAATATGTTGAAATTTATGCATCTTAGCTTAACCACAAAAGAACCTGTGATTCTGTCATTTATTACCTCATTTCAGTATGTGATGCTCTGGCCTCTCCAGCTAATGGCAGCATGACACTGTCAGCCAACAATCTGGCTGCCACATTTACCTGTGATGTTGGGAACTCCTTGGTTGGATCATCTACATCTGACTGTATGTCTAATGGCACAGGGTGGACTAGTGCTACACCTACATGTGGTGAGTAGTTTGTAATTGGAAATGGTGTACATAACTGAATATCTTAACCCTTTCCTTCATATAAATGCTTTTTCATGCATTTGCAAACAGAGGAGACCCAGATCTGACGGCTCCAGATCAGATTGCACATACATACTTCAAACTTGGCATGCATGTCCAACTTATGGAGGCAAACATTTTCAGGGGTGACTTATTAATGTCTAGGTCATATATCAAGGTCAAAGGTCAAATTACGGGTCAAATATATATTTGGGGGCATAGTGTTTCACAAACACATCTTGTTATAATGGCTTATGAACAAAGGAAAGTTTGGACATGGCAGAAACTGAAGCTCTGTTTATAGCCAATTGTAAAGAGTGGTCACAATATAGAGGTTGGCAGAGAATTAAAGGAGCTATTCTTGAAAAGGTTTTAATTTATCTTTGCCTCAAAGTATTTACTGTTTTGATTGGTAGTTTACAAATAACTATCTTTTGCTAAATAAAAAATGTTATGAACTATGACCGGTTCTCAAACAGCAAAATTGGATTTACATTTTTTGCCTAGTGCTGACCAGTCCTGTAAGTCTTACTTTTCCCTGACATTTACTCCAGTAAGCTGTCCAGCACTGACCAATGTGGATGAGGGCAGTGTGGAGACTACTACGGATGGTACCACTACCACATCATCTGTCACATGTTCACTTGGAGCCACTGTGTCTGGCACTGTTACTATATCCTGTGAGAGTGATGGATCCTGGACCGACTCCCAGCCAGTCTGTGGTAAATTTAATTAATTATCTACAAATTTGTATTAATTGGCATATTACTTTGTCTTCAACTGACGATCAGTTATCCCATTCACACTGGATTGAATCCTGGGCAGGGCATTTTCATTTTTCATGCAAAGAATCCTTCCAGCTGGCTTACCGTAAGTTAGTGGTTCTACCCTGATGTTCGTCTTTATAAGAAACAATGCAATTTGTTCCATGCTCAGAGAAACCTCAAGTCTTCCTCCACCTGTAATTAGCCGGATGGTGTGATATGACTTAAATCCGGTTAAATTTAAGTAAACCTCAATACAAACAAACAAATGTATAATTTGTCAACATGTACAGTTCTTGCAAAGTTTTCATGAAACGTATTGGAAATGATTAACATTATGAGAAGTTGTATGACATCATTATTTTCCATTTGAAATTGAGATAATTCATATTGCAATTTTGTTGTGCAAATTTAACAGTTTTCGCTGCCTTTTCTTGAAAATTCTCATTTGAAATGTGTATCTTATACAGTTCAGTGCCCAAATCTTACAAGTCCAAATAATGGTGGTGTTGTGACAGAGACAAATGGAACAGTTACCATGGCAACCTACAGTTGTGACGTTAATTACACTTTGGCGGGAGACAACAGTGCCATTTGCCTGTCAAACGGATCATGGGACATTTCTCCTCCGACATGCGGTAAAAGAACATAATTGTTACTTTACCTTTTCCCTCGTATAAATGTCTTTTCACTCCTTTGCAAACAGAGTAGACCAAGATCAGATGACTCCTGTAGGAGCTGTCTGATCCGGGTCTGCTCTGTTTGTTTATGCAGTTATAATGGATCTGACTCTACAGTTTATAGCAATTCCAAAAACTCCAGTGGACATAATTATGCCCATTATAAAAGTTCATCTAATAAATGTTCATCATTTTAATTATTTCTTTTATAAAAGCAGTATAAACCCTCTAAACTGGAATTTTAGTAAAGAGGAATTGAGATACTTTTAAGCAGGTGGTGGCTTAATGCAGAATGAAAGTCATGCAGAAAGCTCCTAGAGGAGCTTTCTACATGACTTTCACCCTGCATTAACCCATTCCCTCATAAGCTATTTTTAGATCCAACCTCTTTGAATAAATCTACCGAAAAGGTGCATTAATTAGAGGAAAGGAAAATTTTAGAATTTTGTAGTTTGAAACCACTGTGATAAACAGAGCATTTGCTCCTATAGGAGCAAATGCTCTATTTATCACAATGGTTTCACAAAGTGACTTTTACAGAGTCGTCAAAAGTCGTCAATATGAGGGAATGGGTTAAGCTGCACTGTCTCCAAGACCGATATTTATACTAAATTGAATGTCCGATTTAGAGGGGTTTTACTGCATTCAACAGGGAAAGGGTTATTCATTTTCTAAGATTAGTTTTTTTATACCAATCAGTTATTGTTTTACTAGAGCATTAGGCTGTAAGTTTAATGTATATCACTTTCAAAGGCAGTATAAAGTAAGATTTAAATTATCCTGAGTGCAAACTCCGGACTCTGATCAAACAACTCCAACAGGAACTGTCTACACTGTTTGCACAAAAGGTGTTGAAAAGTGTATCTATGGAGTAAAAGTTTAAGCTACCACCAAAACGAGGCCTTAGTTTTAAACCTTGGTGTTAGCTTAATACAGGAAGAAAATCATGCAGAAAGCTGCAAAAGGAGCTTTCTGCATTCCTTTAAACCTGCATTAAGCAACCACCTGCTTTTGAAGACATCCATGAAGTCGTGTTAGAGGGGGGGGGGGTTCTATTGTATATTTGAATTGAAATTTATGTTTATTGTTACAGAACTCTGTGACACAGTTGCTGAAATAGCAAGTGGTTCTACAGTGCTCAGTTCCTCTGGTACAGTTACTATGGCAACATACAGCTGCGGTGAAGGTTACTTCCTGTCAGGTGACCAGACTGTGACATGCCTGCAGGATGGGACATGGAACAGCTCCCAGCCTACTTGCAGTATGTACAAACAATTAACCCATAACCCTTTCCCCAGGCCTTCCAGCGTTCCTACTTTCTTACTTTTCCTACTTTTTCCTACTCTTTAAACAGCTTCCTACTTTTTTCTATTTTTATGCCCCCGTTGACGATAGTCAGGGGGCATTATGTTTCGCACATGTCTGTCCGTCCGTCCGTCTGTCCGTGTGTCACGCTTTTAGGTGCAGTTGGATGTCACAGTTTTTCAAGTGTTTCAAGTCAGTAATTTCTACACTTATACACATGAAACTTCACATACACATCAATTACCATCTGTGCTATCATTTGGCACCCCACCCATGCTGCCGGCAAGCCCAAGGTCGAGGTCAAATGACTTGGAAATTTTACGTGCAGTTGGTTGTCACATTTACGTGCAGTTTTTTGTCACAGTTTTTTCATTGTCTTATATCTCCCTAACCACTGTAGCTATTGCCATGGAATTGCATATACACATTAAACACCATCCATACTTTCATTGCACACCCAGCCCATGCTGCCTGCAAGCCCAAGGTCAAGGTCAAATGACTTAGGAATTTTACGTGCAGTTGGTTGTCACAGTTTTTTCATAGTCTTGTATCTCCCTAACCACTGTAGCTATTTGCATGGAATTGCATATACATATTAAATACCATCCATACTTTCATTACGCACCAGACCCATGCTGCCCGCAAGGTCAAGGTCAAATGACTGAGGAATTTTACGTGCAGTTGGTTGTCACAGTTTTTTCATAGTCTTATATCTCACTAACTGCTATAGCTATTGGCATGGAATTGGCTATACACATTCAACACCATCCATACTTTCATTAAGCACTCGGCCCATGGTGCCCACAAGCCCAAGGTCAAGGTCAAATGACAAAGGAATTTTAAGTGTAGTTTGTTGTCACAGTTTTTTCATCATCTTGTGTCTCACTAGCCGCTAAAGCTATTGGCATGGAATTGCATATACAAATTCAACACCATCCATACTTTCATTATGCACCCGACCCATGCTGCCCGCAAGCCCAAGGTCAAGGTCAAATGACTTTTTTACGTACAGCTAGGTAAGCACCCACACGGTGGCATCACTGTGTCTTACAGACACAATTTTCTAGTTTGAAAATAAAGTCCGCAAAAAAATTAAAGTATGATCTTTGTACTAGTTATATTTGCAGAAAATGAACAAAGGATGTCAAACTGGCTGGTTTCCGTTGTTGAAAGGTGTGGCAAATATGTTCCTCCTTGACGTGCATCATCTTTCATAATAAAGGCTGAGGGATGATAACCACAGAATTTTGACAGCTGCAAATGGGAGAATGAACTGATTAAAGCATAGAAATGGCCCAAACTAGCCCTCCAGAATACCCATCTTTCAAAAGTTTCCGGGGCACCTTGCCCCCTGATCCCCCTACCAAGGCATTGCCCTGGACCCACAAGGACCCATTTACATTTCTGTCAGAAAACCTCCTACTTTTAGGGATCAGTGTTCCATTATCTGTCTGCCTGCCTGTCCATCTGTCTGTTACACATAAGCAAACGGAGCTGACACTGATTAGACAGCTCGTACAGGAGCTGTCTGACCTGAGTCTACTTAAATATGTGTCTTTATGAAGTAAAAGTTACATCTTCTGTTTGCAAGAAGACCTTTTTAATAAACTTAAATTTTCTTGTCCCAGCTTATTAAAAAAAATATTTTTATTCTTTAGATTATGCTGTCCAAGTTTATTGGCTATTGAAATCAAATGATTACAATTGTAAAAGAATATTTTTGCATTTTGCTTTTTATTTCAGTTTGTGATGAGCCATCTCCACCTGTTGATGGTAGTCTATGGATATCAGCGAATGGTATGTCAGCTGTGTCTTACTGTAACACTGGATATACAATGAGTGGTACCGCTAACAACACATGTTCTACTAATGGAGCTGGATGGACTTCTGCACACCCAACCTGTGGTTAGTACATTAGACAATCAAATTAAGAAACAATATATTGTATTATGGGTACAAAAGCAACATTTCCATGTCACAAAATTGTGTACATCTAGGCAGGGCTCTAGAAATTTTCAAATCCCCCCCCCCCCCCATCCCCCCCCCCCCCCCCCCCCGGCGGACATTTGCCACCTATTTCTTGATGAGCGGACATTTGCCCCCTTGTCTTTTTGTGATATGCGGACATTAGTCACCTGGTAATATGTCTATGAGGGGCATTTGCCAACTTATAGTTTGTATATAATAATATGATAGCATTAAATATCGAAACTGACATTCGCGAAAACTAATGACATTTCAAGTTTGCATGAATGGCAGTTTTGAAGGCTTTGATAGAGAAACAAGAAAACTAGTTTGTATTTAAAATCTTACATGATTAGTTATTATCATTTAGCTTATGATGCATACTTATTTCTCATCAGATAAACGAAAGCCACAAGCCAACATTGTTTTTCTGTTCACTGCAGCATATTTTTGGCAGATAACTGTAGATCTACCCAAGGAGCTCTTTAATGTGGAGTCTCAAAAATAGGTCAATCTTTACCTTGAATCAAGCGGGCATGTTGTTGACTTTTTGTTATGATTATTCAAAGTAAATTGTGTTGCTGATGGATATCAAGAGAGTATTTGCTCTTAAAAAAACTGATTACCCGATGCAAAGATGTTATTTCTCAGTGACCTTTCAGCCTTAATATAATTACAGTAGCCTAAATCTATGGCCTGTAACGTGTTTGTTAACAGGTACAAGGTAAGTAATGTTCCGGTTTGTGTCATAAGAGATGAATGTCTTATCAATATTACTAGCATGGTTGATTGGCTAGCTGAGAAGAGTCCAAGTGGAACTGGACTGACTGCCCGAGGCCTCTAGCCTATAATCTCTTGACACGTTAATGATGGGGTCAAATGAAAACAGCTGATGATTTTGATTAGAAAAATTGTCTGCTTAAGATTTTCGGACCGATTTTTTTTCAGATTCTGAAATACAAACCGGTCTCAAAATGCAAAAATTGGTCCAGACCGGCGATTTTTCGGATTTCTAGAGCCCTGTATCTAGGTCATAATAACATGTTACCACTCTGTAATGATATAAATAGAGTCATCAAAACTTCAGTGGCTCAGTACATTCTGATGTAACTGAAGAAGACGATACTAGTTTACATAACATAACAGGTTTCTAGCCTTTGTTTTAATCTGTTCAGCTTTTTTTGCCCCGTGACGATAATGGGGGAGCATTATGTTTTGCATCCGTCATTCCGTCAGTCCGTCCGTCCGTGTGTCACGCTTTTACTTGCAGTTGTTACGTGCAGTTGGTTGTCACAGTTTTTTCATTGTCTTATATCTCACTAACCACTATAGCTATTGGCATGGAATTGCATATACACATAAACCATCATCCATATTTTCATAGCACATCCATCCATTGCTGCCTGCAAGCCCAAGGTTAAGGTAAAATGACTTAGGAACTTCACATGCAGCTAGGCAGGCACCACCATGGGGGCATCGCTGTGTCCTACTGACACAATATTCTAGTTTATCTTAAAGGAAAAATGTACGATATTATATTATAAAAAAAACGTATTTTTTGTATCACTTGTTTTAGCAGAGTGACACTTAAGATCACTCTTGTGTATGTCCAGCTGTCCGTCCTTGTTTGTCACACTTCTGCTAGCAGGTGACACATATTCCATCAAACAATCTTGTTTTCTAGTAAAAGTAATCACAGTATCGTTATTTACAGAGCTGTAGATAAGAGAAGTTCTGATTGGTCTACGTATATCTCAACAGAACCCTGGTGAAGAAAAACAGAAGTTTTTAGCTAACCCTTTACTCCATGAATACGGCTTTTAACCATTTCCTCCATGAATATTCATGTAAGAAATAATGACATCATGAATATTTATTAGATTAATTTGTTATAATAGCACATGGACACAGAAATATTTTGTCATAGCAGAAACTGTAGAATCAGATCTATATAATTTCATTAGCAAACAGAGCAGACCCTGATCAGATAGCTCCTATAGGAGCCATCTGATCTGAGTCTACTCTGTTTGCAAAGGCATAGAAAGGCGTATTTATGGAGTAAAGGGTTAATGTGTTTGACAACATAGTAGTCCCAGATCAGACAGCTCCCATAGGAGCCATCTTGTCAGGGTCTGCTCTGTTTGGTTATGGAATTATATAGATCTTATTCTACAGATTTACCATGGCCAATACTTGCCTTGTCCATATGCCATTAAAAATATTAACCCTTCGCTTGCTATTCACGTCAATATACCTACCTGTAAATAGTGAAGACCCAGATGAGACAGCTCCTGCAGGAGCTGTCTCATCAGGGTCTGCACTATTTACAAATTGATTGTGCAACCAGTGCACTCCGCAGCAGTGATTGCATAGCGAAATACTTGTACACAGTGAAGATATATGCAATTATACAACAAGGCATCGGTAAAGAAGGAGAAATGTATTTTAAAATTCAGCAAGAGAAGGGTTAAGCTAATTAATATTCATAAATACAATATAGTTTACTTGAATATTCATGTAGTAAAATATCCTAGATACTCATCTATCTATAACCATGAATATTCATGTAAGAAATAATAATATCATGAATGTTAACTAGATTAATTGTTATAATAGCACATGGACACATGAGTTTTGGGGCATCACAGAAACTTTAGAGTTATGTCTATATTGTATCATAATCAAACAGAAGACCCTGATCAGACAGCTCCTATAGGAGTCGCTTGATCTGGGTGTACTCTGTTTGCAAGGGTGTAGAAAAGCATATTTATGGAGTAAAGGGTTATGTCTGTATCTTTTTTCAGTGCAGTGTCAGTCGCAGGCTTCTCCACTCAATGGTAACATCAGCCAGTACACTGATGGCACTGCCACATATGCAGTGTACTCTTGTGACCAAGGCTACTCCCTCAGTAGTTCTGTGTCCATGGTAACTTGTACAGACAGCGGCCAGTGGGATCAGAGCTCCTTTTCATGTGGTAAATACTCCATTTTGAACTTTATAGGTTCTTTTTATTGTAACATTGATTGAGATCAGAGCAACAGATAAAGGTGCATACTCAAATACTAAAATCGTCATTTCTCCACCAAACCCTATTCAAAGAGATGATTCTAAAGAGTGGTAAACACCAAAGAGGAGCCGTCTGATCAGGGTCTACTCTGTTTACTAATGGAATTTGATAGATCTGTTTCTTTAGTTTCGAAAATGGCTACAGTGTTCCACCTTCCACATTTCATTATAACTATTTTGTCCATGAATATTTAGTAGGTATTGAAATTTGTATTAAACGCAGAGCTGAACAGGGAAAGGGTTAACTACAGGAGTTAAATTTATGAATGTTCATAATGGACAGAGTCCTGTCTAAAAACCCATAAAGTTAAGAATTAATAAACAATTATATTTCCATTAAACTCAGATTTAGTTTAAAATGAGTACGATGGCCTTAAATTAAGCCTTTGCTCTTGACCCTTTGCATTAATCATGTAAAGTCAGATTGAATCATAACTTTGATGTTATGGATGGGATTTCAATAGTAATAATAAAACACTTCTCAGAAAGGTAGAGCAACATTCAGCTGTGTGTACCATACCAAGTTTTAATTGATTTAGGTCAAGGTCATCATTTTCAACCAAAGTCTCATATTGAAAGTTGTTTGTCACTAATTGAACCTTTTTCATTATTCTTCCAGTTCAGTGTAGTACGCTGGTTGCCCCTTCTAGTGGCTCAGTACAGATCTCCAGCGATGGGTCAGTTAGTTTAGCTACCTACTCATGTCTCCAAGGTTACAGTCTCCAAGGCAACAGTGAGAGAACATGTCAAACAGATGGTACATGGAATGGCAGCAGTCCCTCCTGTGGTAAATATGCATATGATTCTTGAGTGATCTAGAACAAATTCTAAGAAACACAGTTTTGATCGTATTCATTGTTTTTTCTTGATTTTTTATACACCTGGCTAATTGATCGGAGTGGACTATTGTTACAACTCCCCTTCAATTGTCCATTTGTCAACACTCTTCTCCAAACTTCTTCATGGAAGTTGATAAAACCTTTCATAGATCTTCAACAAGTATGTCCTCCATGAAAGTTGTATAATCGTTTACTCCATAGCAATTATGTCCTGTGTTTATAGACCATTATAAAAAAGATTCTAACTAATATCACTTATGTCATTATTTGTTTCATGAATATATTCAACAGGTATAGGGTTAACCCTTTGAATACTGAATTGTAATAGTGGAATGATTCCTCATAGTATAATCCTAGTCCATTCAGTATGACCGGTTTAAATTTACTAGAGGATTTGAATGACCGACATAGCAGGCCCTGATCAGAGGGCTCCTAGTTCAGACCTCTGATCAGGGTTTGCACTGTTTTGCTATTTATTCTTTATTCTTTGCATTCTAGTTGGAAATTCATGGTAACCTATTCAAACAGTTTAGATCCAGATGAGAGACTGATTAATTTGGTATGTTATCAGGATCCAAACTGTTTTGCACTCTGATTCAATTGTTTAACAGGGTCTACGCTGTTCGCAAATACCAGAACATGAACATGTGTTTTCTGTATTCATAGAGTCGAGACCTAAGCAGCCATATTTTCTTTATTATTTCAGTGTGCAACACACCTTCTTCACCCAGTAACGGTAATGTGACTGTGTCTGCTGACCTGCTTACATCAAGCTACACATGTGACACCAGCTACTCCCTCAGCGGTGTGTCTGTCCGTCTGTGTGCTGATGATGGTACTGGCTGGTCAGACTTAGAGCCGTCATGTGGTAAGTGATTCCTATTAACCCTTTCCTTCATAGAAAAAGCTTTTCACGCCTTTGCAGAGTAGACCCAGATCAGACGGCTCCAAAAGGGAAAGGATTAGGCCTTGATTGTCTATGCATATTTTCATTAAAAATGGTTTTAGATAAGCCCTTTATAAAAGGTAATATTGATTTATATCACAAAGTCATGAAAAAACATTTATATGAGGGGAAGGGTCAAGACAAGATCTGACTTCTTTCAGTACCATGTGATACTCTGAGCGCTATCAGTGGTGGCTCTGTAGAACTGTCCAGTGATGGTCAAACAACTACTGCCCAGGTGACATGTAACACTGGCTACACAATAACAGGCTCTACAGGTTTGCAGTGTCGCAGTGATGGCACTTGGAACACCAGTGCTCCCCAGTGTGGTATGACTATCTTGCTATTTATTAAGCCTTAATAAGGAAATAAGTCCTTTATTGCATGAATATTCGTGCTCTAATAGTAAAGCTTGTGTTTGTGTGTTGGAATATTTATATGACTGAATAAATATTTTATTCGTTTGATAGACATCGAAAATACACTTTTGTTCACCAGTGCACCAGAAACAAATTTAAGTGTTCTGCAAGACGGAAGTATGCTTTAGATTAATTCTTTATCTAACAGAGACATATTTTTATGAATTTGCAAACAGAGTAGACCCAAATCATGATTCTTTACCTAATACAAATATTATTCCGCTGTCATATGTTGGAGCTAGCTATCTGTACCTTTATTTCAGTGTTGTGCACATCCCTCTCCACCAGCTCTGACGGGTCTTACAGCCTGGCTTCTGATGGTCAGTCTACTACTGTAACATTTGCGTGTGACTCTGGCTTCACACTGAGTGGATCATCTGTATCGACTTGTACCACTGCGGGAACCTGGACACAATCAGAGCCAACATGTGGTAGGGCCCCATTCAACACTTTACCTCATAAAGTTGACTTTTAAGCCTTTTCCTATTCTACATTTATTCCAAATTTCAATACTTACTGAATATTTATGGAAAAAATCGTTACAACAAAATATGGGAGGTAGGCTATTGTAGCCATTTTAGAAAGTAAGGAAACAGATATTTCAAATTCCATTAGCAAACAGAGCAGACCCTGATCAGTTGGTTCCTATAGGATCTGTCCGATCTGTGTCTACTCTGTTTGCAAATGTGTGAAAACGGGTTTATATGAGGGAAAGGATTAATGCTTTTGAAAACAGTGTAGACCCAGATCAGATGGCTCATGTAAGAGCCATTTGATCAGGGTCTGCCATTTGCTTATGAAATTACATAAATCTGATTTCTACAAATTCTACCAAAACATGCTTTACTCACTAACCAATCCAGCTTATTCATATTCACGATGTCGATATTTTTTACCATGAGTATTCATTGGGTATAAAGAGTTGTATACTGTGAGAAAATCAAGAAAGCAAGACCATTTGAAATGAGTTGAGCAGCTTGTTCATTTGGGAAAACCTTAACATGTCTTGCAATTAGTTTAGCCCCAGATCAAAGGGCTCCTGAAAAGGTGTCATTTAAATGAGAAAATTATATTACAGTGTCCTGTAACAGCCTTGCAGACCCAGACAGTGGCTCAGTGACTCTTGGTACCAATGGAACAACTACTAGCGCCACCTATGTGTGTAACAGTGGATACCATATTGTCGGGGAGTCAGTCCTGCACTGTACAGACAGTGGAACATGGAGTGCTACGGAGTCCAGCTGTGGTAAGAAGATAGTTAACCCATTACCTCATAGGCTGGAACTAGAAAAAAGGAAATTTTTAGAATTTTGTAGTTTGAAACCATTGTAATAAATAGAGCATTTGCTCCTATAGGAGCAAATGCTCTATTTATCACAATGGTTTCACAAAGTAACTTCTACAGTGTCGCCAAAAGTCGTCAATATGAGGGAATGGGTTAAGGAATAAAACTGGTCTGTCAGACTGACGGTACAGTAAAACCCCTCTACAGTGGCAATCTGGGAGAGAAAAATTCAGATACTTTTAGGCAGGACCGTGGCTGCTAAATGCAGGGTGAAAATCATTCAGAAAGTCCCTCTAGAGGAGCGTTCTGCATGACTTTCACCCTGCATTAACCCATTCCCTCATAGGCTATTTTTAGATACAACCTCTTTGAATAAATCTAACGAAAAGGAGCATTAACTAGAGAAAAGGAAACTTTTAGAATTGTGTAGTTTGAAACCATTGTCATAAATAGAGCATTTGCTCCTATATGAGCAAATGCTCTATTTATCACAGTGGTTTCACAAAGTGACTTTTACAGAGTCGTCAAAAGCTGTCAATATGAGGGAATGGGTTAAGTTGCCACCTGTCTCCATGACCGATATTTATATGTCTTGTTTAGAGGGTTTTTACTGTATATTGACAAAAGCACAGCTGTGGTCCATATACCATCCTCAGTCCAACAGACCAGGTTGTAAACTTGCATATGGCTCTCAATGCCATGTGTTATTTGTTATATTATACTAAATCTATATTATTATTATACTGAATCTATATTTAAAGAGAAGAGAAGCATTGATTTTTTATTGACATTTTGTTGTATGCATGAAATTCATTTGTACAAATCGCTCGTCCCCAGTCAATATAATATTTTATGGACAGGAAAACATCACAAAAAAAGAAAGAATTATACAAATGATGTAAAATATTACTGTAGATTCTCTGTACAATGGTCACTTAGGAAATGAACACATGGGTCATTATCCCTTTACTCCATGAATATTCGTGTAAATGACATCATGAATATTGATTAACCCATTCCTCCATAGGCTATTTTTAGATCCAACCATTTGAATAAATCTAACGAAAAGGAGCATTAACTAGAGAAAAGGAAACATTTAGGATTTTGTAGTTTGAAATCATTGTGATCAATAGAGCATTTGCTCCTATATGAGCAACTGCTCTATTTATCACAATGGTTTCAATAGGTGATTTTTACAGAGGCGTAGAAAGGCGTATTTATGGAGGAACGGGTTAAATTATTTTTTATAATCATGAAAATCAGTTTATAATGGCACATGAACACAGGAAATTTTGGCCATGGCAGAAACAGAAGAATCAGATAAATGTCATATAAAGCAAATAGGGCAGACCCTGGTCAGACAGTTCCTACAGGGGCCCTCTGATCTGGGTCTTTTCTGTTTGCAAAGGTGTTAAAAGGCTTATTTAGGGAGTATAGGGTTAACTGTCATATATATCTTGTTGCAAAGCTTTGTTCTGTATTAACCCATTACTCCGGGAATATTCATGAGAGAAATGATTGATGACATCATGAATATTAATTAGATTAATTTTTATAATGGTATATTAACACACGAAATTTTTGCTAAAATAGAAACTGTAGAATCAGATCTATATAATTCCATAAGCAAATAAGCAAACAGAACAGACCCTGATCAGACCGCTCCTATGGGAGCTGTCTAATCTAGGTCTACTCTGCAAAGGTGTAGAAAGATGTATCAATGGAGAAAAGGGTTAAGCTGCCACCTGTCCTTGAGACACACAATTAGACATGTTGTAGAAAGGTTGTTCTTTAATTAGTCACTGGATATGAGTCAGATTAAGCATATGCTCATTTAAACCTTTCCTTCATAGAAACACTGTTTCATGCCTTTGCAAACTGAGTAGACCCAGATCAGATGGCCCCTGTAGAAGCGGTCTGATCAGGGTCTGCTCGGTTTGCATATATAATGATATAGATCTGATTCTACAGTGTCTGCCAATGTGACAATGAGAACACTGGGTCTTCCTTGTTTGATTGTTACCTGATCCATACTTGCAAACAGGGAAACAAAAGTATCAGTCATCTGCACACAATGTAAACCCAGATCTGAGGGATCCTCATAGGGTTTGGTGGAGAAATGGCGATTTTAGTATTTGTGTACACACCTTTTATCTGTTGCTCTGTACTATAGCGTTTTAGGTATTTATCTGTAACTTCTAATTGTCTCAGTCTGTGATGAGCCATTGACTCCAGCCAATGGGAATATGACGATTCAGGATAGTGGATACAGTGTGAGTTACACCTGCTCAGAGGGATATAGCTTGAACGGCAATGATGTCCGTACATGCTCTACAAATGGAACTGGCTGGACTGGATCTGACCCCTCTTGTGGTATGAATAGTACAGACACAGACTGAGATTAATCGTTTACCTGATGGAGACCCATGTCTACTACGTATTTACAAACAGAGAAGGACCAGATCAGACATAATCTGTAGGAGCTGTCTGATCAGGGTCTGCTCTGTTTGGTTATGAATAATATATAGATCTTATTCTACAGTTTCTGCCATGTTCAAACGTGAGTGTAGGGTGATTCCCCCATAGGGTGATTCCCCCATAGGATGATTGCCCTATGGGCAATTGCCCCTTAGGATAATAACCCTTTAGGATTATTGCCCCATAGGGTGACTGCCCCTCAATATAAAAAATATATTATTATTTTGTAAAAAAATAATATATAAGTAAAATTTAATAAATTATATGATGAAAATAAATTAGTAGAAAGCTGTGTAGACCAATTGGAACTCTTGTATGTATTGTATTGACTCCAAATATTTGGACATGTAAACCTAAAGAAAGGGCATAATCCCCATTAGAAAGTACACACTAAGAAAAATTTTGTACAACTTAAATGAAGAATTAATAATTCTTTAATACCTTTGACGGCTAAGTGCAACCTAACTAGTATTTGCTAACAGTTTGGATCCTGATTAGGCGCTGATTAAGATAGCGTCTCATTACAATGTAAGCTGTATGATCAGTCATTAGTCTCTCAAAAGCGTACACAAAACGAAAGTAAGAGAAAATGGTGACAGGTCACTGCTATAAGGGTTAATAGGAGCTACACTGTGGTTTGTATGTCCAAATTAAAAGAGTAATAAATTAAGATTCTGTTTCATTTCGGGACACTGTATAGAAATATCAATGCTTAATGCTTTTGTGCAACTTAATGCTTTTGAAGTTGTACAATGGTGTAATGATAAATGTCTTTATCAACCTTTAATTGGATTAACCCTTTCCCTTATGTAAACGCATTTTGAGGCATCTGCTAACAGATTAGACCCAGATCAGACGGCTCCTATAGTAAGCATCAAGGAAAAAAATAAAGCAAACTATTTGACCTTTTAGCATTCAAAAACACTTTTTTTAAGGATTTTTATTACCATGGGGGTAGTTAGGAGCATTAGGTAAATTTGGATATACAAATACCATATTTTATTCAGCACAAAGAAAATTATATGGCATTTAGCCTTCAAAAACATCAGATAATTTTATAATATAAAAAAAGAAAACTAAAAACACTTTTTAGGGATTTTAATAACCATGGGGGAATTGCCCAGTTTGGCAGTTTTATTGCGGGGCAGTCATCCAGGGGGCAATCATCCAGGGGGGAATAGTCCTATGGGGTAATCACCCTATGGGGAAGTTGTCCGTACCCCTTCAAACGTTACCCTGTCCATATAAATGCCATAATAGATATCCACCTAATTGATATTTATATAGTCATTATATCTTACATTATCCCTCTCAGTGCGGGAAACATGTAACTAATGTCCTTTGCAAACAGTATAGACACAGGTGAGAGAGCTCCTAGGGGAGCCCTCTCATCAGGGTCTGCACTATTTGTCATGTTATACTTTTCTTTAAAAAAGAATCCTTGATTATTCATGATAAGCTTGATGTGTTTGTATTTTGGATAGACCATTTGCAATGTGCTTTTCAGTTTTCACTCAGTTTTGTCACTCGATTTGAATCGAGATTTCGTTTCAGGGCAGATTTAACTTATATCTACCTCATTCGATCACATCGTTTTTGTGTCACCTGCTGAGAGGCAGTGTATCACTCAGGGATCACTTTTCCGTCGTCTATCCATCAAACTTTCTTTTTTTTATTGTAACTTTTTTCCCAGCAGGTGACACATGTGTTCCTTCGAACACTCTTGTTTAAAAACTCCCATGCTAAACTGCCCTCTATGTCATCCAGTAATAAGAAAGAAAATGCATTTTCTAGTTGTTTATTCTATCAGTTGTTTCTTTGCATTTAGCTGCCACATGATATAATGCGCATGTATGGAATTGAAGAATGGAGTTGAATTGGGATGAATTGCATATTGATATAAAAATAGATGACGTAATTTCATATGGGACTTCAACTTCTAAGAGCTATACTAACCCTCAGAAACCAAAAATCACACTTATCACTCAACATCATTTGTCTGCCATCTGCAATTTGAAATTAAGATGTTTACAGTGTGTAATCTGGTCAGATATAAAGAAATTATTCTCGTTTCATGTTGAGTGGCACAAGTGATCTTAGTTTTCCTCTCTTTGTTGCAGTCCAGTGCAGTGGGTTATCTGCCCCTTCAAACGGCTCTGTTGTGACAAGCTCCGATGGAACTACAACTTATGTATCCGTTGGCTGTGATGTTGGGTACACTGCCACAGGCTCGGTTAACTTGACATGTCAGTCAGACGGGACCTATGATTTGACTGTACCAGCATGTGGTAAGTGCGGTGATGTGGCATTGGGCAGTATTACAGTACAGTAAAATCTGTCTTAACCCTTAAATCAGAATATTGGTCTATAAGACAGGTGATTGCTTAATTCACGTCAAAAGTAATGCAAAAAGCTTCTATAGGAGCTTTCTCAATTACTTTTGCCCTGCATTAACCAACTGCTTTTTAGAATTCCTATGTTCAGTAAACGAATGGTTGCTTAAGACAGGTTCTACTGGACTGTGAAATTACTGTATGTCATCATGTTAGTTTATTTAGCATGAATACTGTATAACAATCACATATTGAATATAGAAAGAACATATATACAGAAAAACCTTCTCAGATTGACTGCTTAACCCTTTCCTTCATTCATATAAATGCTTTTTAGTGCATTTGCAAGCAGAGTAGACCCAGATCACAGAGCTTTTTATCAGAACAGAACAGAACAGATGTTTTATTTTGACTTAAGCATACAAGCTCATCATCATAACATCGTAACATACACATGACATGATGACAGTCACGCTAATATAATTATACAGTGCCAGTTTAACATACATAATGGTATACCCTGTATCATGAGAGTGTTCTACATTAGCCAAATACCTCAACTGGTAATAAACATATCATAATCCTATAATACACTAAGAGTATCGTTTCTTAGTTTGAAGCTTTTGATGCAATATAGTGCCAGTCTGTTTATTTTCTGAATTTATCAAACTTACTAATTTATCATAGCAGAAACTGCAGAATAAGATTGTTATTATTCCTGAAGCAAACCATGCACTTTGTTTGCAAAGGTGTTAAAATATATATGGCAGCCATTGAATTGCTTTGTATCAATGTAGTCATGTTTCTATTTCATCAGAAGTTTGCAATACCCTCCAATCTCCAGACAATGGAGACATAGTCTTATCAAGTACTGGAAGTGTTACCATGGCAACATTCTCATGTGACCTTGGCTACTCACTAGCAGGGAACCAGCTGCTGACATGCCAGGCTGATGGTTCCTGGTCTGATGCATCTCCAACATGTGGTAAGAAGTAACTGTGTTATACAGTAAAACCCCGCTAATGCGACCATCTAAAAGATGTATAATTATGGGTGCTAGATGCAGGTGGTAGCTTAATGCAGTACAAAAGTAATGCTGAAAGCTCCTAGAGGAGCTTTCTGCAATACTTTTGTCCTGCATTAAGCAACCACCTGCTTACAAAGACGCCCATGTGTATTAATTAAGTGGTCGCATTAGAGAGGTTTTACCGTAATTACAGTTTCTAAATCATGTACCTTTTCTTTATGCTGTATTACTCAATATCAAGTATACAGAACCTGTCTTAAGCGACAGTCAAAAAGAGGTTTAAATCTGGGTCTTCAAGACAGATGGTAACTTAATTCCTGTCAAAAATAATGTTGAAAGCTCCTTTGGTTGCATGGGACAGAATTTACTATACATTTTCCCTACCATGCTTTATATTTATGCTTCACCATGTTCAGAATTTTGTTGCAAGATGAATTAGCCCTTTCCTATAAGAACTAATGAGATCTTGAATATTTATTTGCTGAAGTTTTATAATGGCATATGTGCACAGAATTGTTTTGTATTGGTAGTAATTGTAAAACTAATGTAGTAATAAAACAGCAGACTCTGATCAGATGGCTGCTACAAGAGTTGTCTGAGCTGGGTCTTCTCTGTTTGCAAAGGCTTGAAAAAGGGTTCATATGAGGGAAAGGATTAATGAATGATAATAGTATTTAACATATTTAACTGCAGTAATATGCCTTTCTGTGCCTTTGCAAACAGAGTAGACCTAGATCAGATGACTCCTGTAGAATTTTCTGTCTGATCAGGGTCTGCTCTGTTTGCTTATGATATAATATAGATATGAGTCTACAGTGTCTGTCATTGCCAAAAAATTCCTGTGTTCATGTGCTATTAAAACAATTACATGTATATCTAATTAATATTCATGATGTAATTATTCTTGAAATAAAGGGTTAACAGTTGTGATTTGGATGAGACGTCAATTAACATGTCATCTCATCATGATCCAAGCACTATACACATCTGATAGTTTTAGTAAGAGAAATAAATAATATATTAACCTTTTCAATGCTGAATTAACTGAGTGGAATAGTCCATCATAGTTTAACTATAGGGTCCACTCAGAAATTGTAGAATCATATCTTTATTATAAGCAAACAGAGCAGACTCTGATCAGACGGCTTATACCTATAGGAACTGTCTGATCTGGGTCTACTCTGTTTGCAAAGGCATAGAAAGGCGTATTTATGGAGTAAAGACATAACTTTGCTACAGGCCAGTTCAGACCCTGATCAGAGTGCTCCTAGAAGAGCCCTCTGGTCTTGGTCTATACTGTTTGCAAATGTAAGTTCATTTGCTTCTTGCATTGATAGCCTTAATGCATGTATTTATAATGGCATCATGAACAATGGAATATTTTACCATTGCTGAAACTATAGAATCAGATCTATAGTATTTCGTAAACAAACCGAGCAGACCCTGATCAGATGGCCCCTACTGGGTCTACTCTGTTTGCAAAAGTGTCAAAAGGTGTCAGTATGAGGGAAAGGGTTAATTGATGCAAGTATTTGAATGTCCTACTTCAGTGCTGTGTGAGAGCTTCCAGAATATCTCCAGTGGGTCCTATTCAATGAACACTAATGGTACAACAAGTACAGTGACTGCCCAATGTGTGACTGGTTACACCCTGCAGGGGTCAGAAACTGTCCACTGTACACAGACTGGTGCATGGACAGAAATACCAGCCTGCTGTAAGTATGGTTGTAGTTTGGTTTTGCATTTGCAGCAGAGTAGACCAAGATGAAATATTGGTGTTGGGGTGGGGTTTGCAGTGTTTATCTTGTCTGTTGGTGTGTGTGTGTCCATAAGTCTGTGTATGGAAGCATATTTGTCCTATGGAACATCTCTAGTTAATATCCACAGTGTCAAGAATACCCTCGATGTCATTAAATATTGACAATTTCAAATTACATCAAGCCTTTATGTTTGTTAACTATCACAATGACTAAAGTCAGTTCTTAAAGTGTTATTGGTTGACTATTTACAATCAGGCAAGTAAATTATGTTTCCTCTTTGGAATATAGTAGTATATTTGGGCAGTATTTTTGACTCCAGTTAAAAAAAGTGACATGTACACTAAATAAATGTATTGTATGTCAAGTATATGATGGATACAAGTAATCAGCTACATTTACATGTTCATCATTTTGAATGGTGAATATAAAAGGTCTCTATTGCATACTTTGAAAATTTTATATCTTGAATTTCATCATGTGAACATTAGTTGAATTAAGATAACAGAGGCAATATGGTCATTTGTATAATATCAATTAAATAGCAAGTATTGAAATGTTATGGCTTCATTTGTAGTATGTGATGACCCTGCAGCCCCCAGCTTTGGTCAAGTGACGGCTGACGGTACTCAGGCTACATTCTCCTGTGACTCAGGCTATACTCTGAATGGGGACACAGCCTCCACCTGTCAGTCTGACGGCAGTGGCTGGGATACTACTACACCAACATGCGGTATGAATGAGCTATACCTTAATTACTATAAATATTGGGACACCCAGTCTCTCCTCTCCAAAGCTTTACTAGTTAATTTGGCACCATTTTCATAGCTTATAAAAACAAAGATATGGTAGCTTAATGTTGTGTAAAGGTTATGCAGAAAGCTTTAATATTTTTATTTTTCTTAATCCTGCATTAAACAGCCACCTGCTTTAAAGAGACCCATCCACACTCATTAACTCTTTGCTGATGAATAATTTATACAACAATTCATTACTTCATGAATATTTGTTAACTAGAATCTTCTGCCATTTCAGATACTGTAGAATCAAACTTGTATAATTCCATAAAGTAAATTGAGCAGACTGATCAGACGGTTCTTTTAGGAGTTGTCATATCTGAGAATACCCTGTTAACAAAGGCGTGACAAAACGTTTATATGAGGAAAATATTACCTGGTCACTTTAGAGAGATTCTACTGTATAATTATTACAATTTGTTCTACAGTTCAGTGTGAGAGTCAGTCTACCATAGAGGGAGGATCCAGCTACACAGACACCAATGGATCATCGACCTTTGTAACCTACACATGTCCAGTGGGCTCCACTTTGAGTGGAGAATCAGAGGCCACCTGTGGCAGTAATGGACAGTGGTCAGCTACTGTCCCTTCATGTAGTAAGTGTTAGTGTAACAATGACACTCTTAGCAACTGTTCTCTGCAAGCCACACACTGCTCTTGTTTTGTCAAGCTTTTTGCAGGTCAGGCCTGTCTATCTATGAAGTGAGTACATTAAAGTTCCACTAATGCGACTACCTAAAAGAGGTATAATTCTGAGTGCTAGATGCAGGTGGTAGCTTAATGCAGGACAAAAGTAATGCAGAAAGCTCCTAGAGGAGCTTTCTGCATTACTTTTGTCCTGCATTAAGCAACCACCTGCTTATAAAGCACCCATGTTTATTCATTAAGTGGTCGCATTAGCGGGGTTTTACTGTATTTGGGTCTTCCATTAAAGAAATGATTCTGGGGAACCTTCTGACAATAAAAAAGAAACTTTACATGCTGTTTGAATCATAACTAGGCTGAAAATATTTACATGCTCTGAAAGATATTGCAGGAGATAAAAACCATTACACTTTTATCTGCTTGATCTGTGGTCTTGTGGGTTTCACTTTTGTGCCAAAAAGTTAATTAGATAAATTTTACTTTTTCTTTTTTCAACACTCCCAGCAACATGTGATTCTTTGGAGACACCTGACAGTGGTTTGATCACCACAGAGACTGATAACTTAACAACAAACGCTGTCTACACATGTGTCAGTGGCTATGATTTGATTGGTGTGTCCCTCCGTACATGTCTGTCTAATGGCACATGGACCAATTCTACACCAAGTTGTGGTATGTTCTGATATACTTACATCTGCTAAATCTCGAGCTGATATTGTAGTTAGAAGATAAACTATCTGAGTTAAGACAGTGCAAAAGCTGGGTTTATAAGTTACCAGATTTACTTTTCCACTAATTCATAAATATATGAGAGACGGAGATAAGTCATTAACAATTTTCCAACATACAGGAAATCAATGATACATGTTGCTATTGTCAGACAGTTTGGATTCTGATGAGATGTCTAGTTGATTTTTAGTTTTTGAAAGAAATTAAATAATCTTGAAGCAGATGATAATCTTGACAGACAAAAATTGATTTAAAGTTTTAAAAGGTAAGAGTTTTTAGAAATTTTGTTTACTAGGTTTTGGAGGAAAATTAAAGAGTTTAAAACACTTTTTAATATTGTAAATTCAATCTTCAAACTTAGGTCAAATGGCTCCTGTACACGTATGGTTGGCAGTGTTTGCAGCTTTTAAAATTTAATGTTGTTTGAATATTGAATGGTATGTGCCACTGGTTAACATGTCTGTATGAGTTCTGTCCATTTGAAGTTTGCAGTGTACCAGAGACTCCACTTAATGGGGCAGTGTCAGTGTCCAGTGACAGGACAACAGTCACCTATAGTTGTACCACTGGCTACAAGCTGACCGGTGTGGACACACGGACATGCCAGACAGAAGAGGCAGGATGGACTGGTTCTTCACCTACCTGCAGTAAGGAAGGCTTTAACTTTTCACCTTTAACCATGTACTCTGTAAAAATGTCTTTCTGTGCCTTTGTAAACATCTCAAATCATTAGCAAACAGAGCAGGAATCGTCTGAACTGAGTCTTCTCTGCTTGCAAAGGCATATTCATGGAGTAAAAGGTTAAGATCTTTTTATGCCCCCGTTGACGATAGTCAGGGGGCATTATGTTTTGCACATGTCCGTCCGTCCGTCCGTTTGTCACGCTTTTAGGTGCAGTTGGATGTCAGTTTTTCAAGTGTTATAAGTCAGTAATGTCTACACTTATACACATGAAACTTCACATACACATCAATTACTGTCTGTGCTATCATTTGGCACCCCACCCATGCTGCCCGCAAGCCCAAGGTTGAGGTCAAATGACTTGGAAATTTTACGTACAGTTGGTTGTCACATTTACGTGCAGTTTTTTTGTCACAGATTTTTCGTTGTCTTATATCTCCCTAACCACTGTAGCTATTGCCATGGAATTGCATATAGACATTAAACACCATCCATACTTTCATTGCACACCCAGCCCGTGCTGCCCAAGGTCAAGGTCAAATGACGTAGGAATTTTACGTGCAGTTGGTTGTCACAGTTTTTAGCTCACCTGAGCAAAGCTCAGGGTGAGCTTTTGGGATACTTGAATGTCCGGCGTCCGGCGTCCGGCGTCCGTCGTCAACAATTTGCTTGTGAACACTCTAGTGGTCACAATTGTAGTCCAATCTTCATGAAACTTGGTCAGAATGAATGTCTTGATAAAATCTCGGACAAGTTTGAAAGTGGGTCAAGTTGGGTTAAAAACTAGGTCACTAGGTCAAATAGTGGGAAAACCTTGTGAACCCTCTACAGGTCACATTTTTAGCCCAATTTTCATGAAACTTGGTCAGAATGATTGTCTTGATAAAATCTCGGAGGAGTTTGAAAAATGGATCATGTGGGGTAAAAAACTAGGTCACTAGGTCAAACAGTAGAAAAACCTTGTGAACACTCTAGTGGTCACAATTTTAGTCCAATCTTCATGAAACTTGGTCAGAATGAATGTCTTGATAAAATCTTGGACGAGGTTGAAAGTGGGTCAAGTGGAGTTAAAAACTAGGTCACTAGGTCAAACAGTAGAAAAACCTTGTGAACACTCTAGTGGTCACAATTTTAGTCCAATCTTCATGAAACTTGGTCAGAATGAATGTCTTGATAAAATCTTGGACGAGTTTGAAAGTGGGTCAAGTGGAGTTAAAAACTAGGTCACTAGGTCAAACAGTAGAAAAACCTTGTGAACACTCTAGTGGTCACATTTTTTGTCCAATCTTCATGAAACTTAGTCATAATGAATGTTTTGATAAAATCTTGGACGAGTTTGAAAGTGGGTTATGTGGGGTTAAAAACTAGGTCACTAGGTCAAATAGTAGGAAAACCTTGTGAACACTCTAGAGGTTACATTTATAGCCAAATCTTCATGAAAATTGGTCAGAATGATTGTCCTAATAAAACCTTGGACAAGTTTGAAAGTGGGTTATGTGAGGTCAAAAAGTAGGTCACTGGGTCATATCTTAGAGAAATCTAGTTTACACTCCAGTGGCCACATTTTTAGCTCAGTCTTCCTCAAACTTTCTTAGAGTGTTTGTCTTGGTGATATCAAGGTTGAGTGTGATCATGGGTTGGGTGGGAATAAAAAGTAGGTCACTAGGTTAAATCTTTGAAAAAATACTTTAGAGGGCACATTTTAGCCCAATCTTCATTGGTCAGAATCATTGTCTTGATCAAATCAATAGACTAAATTTTTGAAACTCTTGTTCTGCAGAACCACTGCTCATGATTCACTGCTCATGATCCACTATCAACATTGTTCATATATTGCCCCTAAGGTAAATATTGACCCTAACCATAGGCTACCCAGCAAAAATCTTAAATCTATGGTAATCAGGTGAGCGATTAAGGGCCATCTTGGCCCTCTTGTTTCATAGTCTTATATCTCCCTAACCACTGTAGCTATTTGCATGGAATTGCATATACATATTAAATACCATCCATACTTTCATTACGCACCCGACCCATGCTGCCCACAAGCCCAAGGTCAAGGTCAAATGACTTAGGAATTTTACGTGCAGTTGGTTGTCACAGTTTTTTCAGTCTTTTATCTCACTAACCGCTATAGCTATTGGCATGGAATTGCATATACACATTCAACACCATCCATACTTTCATTACGCACCCGGCCCATGGTGCCCGCAAGCCCAAGGTCAAGGTCAAATGACTAAGGAATTTTAAGTGCAGTTTGTTGTCACAGTTTTTTCATCATCTTATATCTCACTAGCCGCTAAAGCTATTGGCATGGAATTGCATATACACATTCAACACCATCCATACTTTCATTATGCTCCCATCCCATGCTGCCCGCAAGCCCAAGGTCAAGGTCAAATGACTTAAGAATTTTACGTACAGCTAGGCAAGCACCCACACGGAGGCATCACTGTGTCTTACAGACACAATTTTCTAGTTTATTTAATATTTGTATAATATTTGATTACTTACATACATTTATGAACTAAAATTGCAGCGGTGTGCACCACCCTGAATGTGCCATCAGGAGGGAATGTTGCTATTGAAACAGATGGCACCATGACAACAGCCACCTTCACATGTGACCAAGGTTACACGATGGATGGACAGACAACCCTAGCATGTAGAGATAATGGATCGTGGAATTCTACCTCACCTACCTGTGGTAAGCTACAGTCAAATCTCTCTTAGCCATTTCCCTTTTGAATATTTTTTAAGAAATAATGATGCCATGACTATTAATTTATATCTATAATGGCGCATGAACACATAAATTTGGCCACAGTAGAAATCATAATCAATATTTACTTCATAAGCAAACAGAATAGAACCTGATAAGATGGCTCCTGTATGAGCTGCCTGATCTGGGTCTACTTTGTTTGCAAATGCGTAGAAAGGCTTATTTAAGGAGGAAAGGGTTAAAAGAGCCGAAATCTGTGTTGTAAAGGCAGGTGGCAATTTAATGCTGCATGAATAATGCAGGAAAAAAGCTGTACTGAAAGTTCCAACTTGTATTTTCTACATCACCTCTGCCTACTTGCAATTTCATGTTATGATGCCACGTATCCCAGAAATAAATTCACTTTCTGTAATTGGAAAAATAATTTTACAATTAACAAAACAAACACTGATATATATTTCTTTGTTTGATATTTTGTTTATTAGTTCAATGTGACAGTGTGACTACAGTATCAGGGGGAGGATACTCTGTGTCAACCGATGGTCAAACATCAAGTGTCCAGTTCACTTGTGATGATGGCTACACATTGACTGGTGTCACTCAACTAACATGTCTGTCCTCTGGTCAGTGGAGTGGACAGTCCCCAACCTGCAGTAAGTTTCTTTGGTGTAATTATAAGTAAAATGATAGGGATTTATGTATTATTTCTGTGCTCTTAACCCATTACTTGAGAGGCTATTTTTGAACCCATTCCCTCAGACTTTTTTTATGCCCCCCCAGATCAGATCGGGGGGGGGGGCATATTGTTTTTGCCCTGTCTGTTTGTTTGTCTGTTTGTTTGTCAGCAACTTTAACATTGGTCATAACTTTTGAGCCAGTGCAGATAGAGACTTGATATTTGGCATGCATATGTATCTTATAAAGCCGCACATTTTGAGGGGTGACATGTCAAGGTCATCCTTCAAGGTCAGAGGTCAAATACATTTGTATATGGGTCAAATCACCGACTTTAACATTGGCCATAACTTTTGGACCAGTAGAGATAGAGACTTGATATTTGGCATGCTTGTGTATCTCATGAGGCTGCACATTCATTTTGAGGGGAGACATGTCAAGGTCAAGGTCATCCTTCAGGGTTAAAGGTCAAATTGTCTGTTTCTTTGTCTGTAACTCTTAACACAACCTTAACATTGGTCTTAACTTTTGAGCAAGTACAGAGACTTGATATTTGGCATGCATATGTATCTCATAAAGCCGCACATTTTGAGGGGTGACATGTCAAGGTCAAGGTCATTCTTCAAGGTCAGAGGTCAAATATATGAGGGGGCATAGTGTTTCACAAACACATATTGTTTAGACATATTACTTCTTAGGCTAATTTTATACCCAACCTCTTTGACTAAAGCTACCGAAAAGTAGCATTTACAAGAAAAAAAAGAAAAGTTTAGTATTGTGTAATTTTGAAACCATTGTGATAATAGAGCATTTTATATACAGAGAAAATGCTGTATTTATCACAATGGTTTCAAAAAGTGACCTTTACAGAGGCATCAAAAGGCATCAATACAAGGGAACGGGTTGATGGAGAAAACACATATCAAATGCTTCATTCAATAATATTTTAACTGTGTGTTTTGGATGATTTCAAGATTATCTTTGCAAATAGTTTAGATCCAAATTTGACACCCATTAACTTGATGTCTTATATTGATCCATACTGTTTAACACTATGGTGTTAGTAATGAAAGAAACATCCACACATAAGACAAATATATAATTGCCAGTATATGTCAATACAATAGGTTTTTGCCAAATCCCTGGTGTATGAAGATTCCAACAATTGCAACCTTAAAGTCAGACAGCTTGGATTTATGCAAAAAACATAAACTTGAATCTTATTGGAACATCATTGTTCAATATTATTTCAGTATCTTGTCCGTCACTTGGGTCTCCAGATTCTGGCCAGGTTGCTACCTCTACCAATGGAACAGCGACTGTTGCTGAGTTCACATGTGTGTCTGGGTATTATCTCCATGGTTCTAGCAGCCTCATCTGCTTGACCACTGGTCAGTGGGACACAGAATCACCTGAATGTCGTGAGTATTATTCTGTTTCTAAAGTCAGACAGTCTTGACAAGTATCACGAAACTTCAAAAAAAATATAGTTGTCTTAACCCTTTTTACCTCATGAATATTTGTGTAAGGTTTAACCCTTTTCCTCATATAAACACATTTCCATGCATTTGCAAACAGAGCAGACCCAGATCAGACAACTCCTATAGGAGCCGTCTGATCAGGGTCTGCCCTGTTTGCTTATGAATTTTGATAGATCTGTTTCTTTACTTTCTAAAATGGCAACAATGTTCCATCTTCCATATTTCATTATAACTGTTTTGTCCACAAATATTCAGTAGGTATTGAAATTTGAAATAAACATAGAACAGGGAAAGGGTTATTAAATGACATCTTGAATGTTAATTAGATTAATTGTTACAATAACATATGGATACATCTTTCTCAGCCTTTGCAAACAGTGTGGTCACAACATTGGGTTTGGTAGAGAAATAAAGGAGTTACTCCTGAAAATGTTTTTATTATGCCCCCAAAGCTAGGCTTTGGCGGCATATAGTGATCGCACCGTGCGTGTGTGGGTGGGTGTGTGGGTGGGTGGGTGGGTGTGTGGGTGGGTGGGTGTGTGTGTGGGTGGGTGTGTGGGTGTGTGTACCTTTTGTCCGGAGTATATTTCCTTTGTCACATCAGCTACGGATACCAAATTTGGTGTGTGAGTTCATCTTGGAATGGGGGAGTGTCGCGCACCATTTTCATGTCACTGTGACCTTAACCTTGACCTTTGACCTTGATTTTACAAAAAGCTTGTCCGGAGCATATCTCCTTTACCTTACCAGCTACAGATTCCAAATTTGGTGTGTGAGTTCATCTTGGGATGGCGGAGTGTCGCGTACCATTTCCAGGTCACTGTGACCTTGACCTTGACCTTTGACCTCGATTTAAAAAAAAGCTTATGCCTTACCAGCTACAAAAAGCTTGTCCGGAGTATATCTCCTATACCTTACCAGCTAAGGATTCCAAATTTGGTGTGTGAGTTCATCTTCGGATGGAGGAGTGTCGCGTACCATTTTCAGATCACTGTGACCTTGACCATGACCTTTGACCGATTTTACAAAAAGCTTGTCCGGAGCATATCTCCTTTACCTTACCAGTTACAGATTCCAAATTTGGTGTGTGAGTTCATCTTGGGATGGCGGAGTGTCGTGTACCATTTCCAGGTCACTGTGACTTTGACCTTGACCTTTGACCTCGATTTTAAAAACCGCTTATACCTTACCAGCTACAAAAAGCTTGTCCGGAGTATATCTCCTATTCCTTACCAGCTAAGGATTCCAAATTTGGTGTGTGAGTTCATCTTGGGATGGAGGAGTGTCGCGTACCATTTTCAGATCACTGTGACCTTGACCATGACCTTTGACCGATTTTACAAAAAGCTTGTCCGGAGCATATCTCCTTTACCTTACCAGCTACAGATTCCAAATTTGGTGTGTGAGTTCATCTTGGGATGGCGGAGTGTCGTGTACCATTTCCAGGTCACTATGACCTTAACCTTGACCTTGACCGATTTTACAAAAAGCTTGTCCAGAGCATATCTCCTATACCTTACCAGATACGGATTCCAAATTTGGTGTGTGAGATCACCTTCAGATGGCGGAGTGTCGCGTACCATTTTCAGGTCACTGTGACCTTGACCTTGACCTTCGACCTCGATTTTACAAAAAAAGTTGTCCAGAGAATATCTCCTATACCTTACCAGCTACGGATTCCAAATTTAATGTGTGAGTTTATCTTGGGATGGCGGTGTGTCGCGTACCATTTTCAGGTCACTGTGACCTTGACCTTTGACCTAGATTTTACACAAAGCTTGTCCGGAGCATTTCTTTTATACCTTACCAGCTACGGATTCCAAATTTGGTTTGTGAGTTCATCTTGGGATGGCGGAGAGTCGTGTACCATTTTCAGATCACTGACCTTGACCTTGACCTCAATTTTACAGTCCTTTTTAACGTTGAGAATGACTTAGGGTCCTTTTTAACTAAGTTTTGACGCTTGGCTCTTTTCTTAGCTATCATAATCGTCAAAGGTTCTGTTTCTAATGTTAAGAACTGACTCCTGTGTCATTTTTAACAGCATCAAAATTTCATGTTACACCTGCATTACATTGTATTGTTTTTCCGCCAAAATGCATTTCGGTGTCAAACACTTTGGGGGCATTTGTCACCCGTGACGACTCTCTTGTTTAATCTTATCTAGACATGCGAAGGTTTTTACTGTACAGTAAAACGGCGATAATCCGAGGAGCGATTTTCCGAGTATATGGCCTAATCCGAGGGAATTTGTATGGTCCGGACATGAAATCTATTATTTCAATACAGCTATGTACCGTGTAATCCGAGTCTCGATAATCCGATTTTTCGAGCACGCTTCTCGGTCCCTTCAATCATTTGCTTCATTAAATTACCTGCCTAATCCGAGTATGCATCGCGGACACTTCGAAGTCAATTTATCACACCTCCATTGTTGATGTCTCGCGACTCCGTGTGTCCCCAGCAATTAGAGGTGCCACTGTGTTAGTTTGCTGCTATGTGTGAATAACACCGGGTCCAGCAGTATACACGTATGTTGGCAGTAATTGTGAGCGCATAATTGTGTATAATGCATCAATTCTTTACTTATATATAAGTGAAAACGGTAAACACCATTCACAGCCGAGACCGAAGTTTCACTGTAGTTTGCTCCGTTCTACGGACCCTTCACAATAAACCCAAATTTGGTTTCAAACTATTAGACATAGAACAGTCGTAGCTTCTAACCTCATACTTATGTATTTTAGTTTGCCTAAGTTTCCATTCGTCGACATTTCATTTTAGTTTTGGATGTTTAAAAACAATATCGCTTCGCTCCCGTACTGTTTCGTGATAAGAAAAATCAGGACGAGTTGAATTAATTAATAATCGGAACACTCGGTGTTATTCGTCTGAAATACTCAATAAAGATTGTTTACTCTCGTAATAAGCGTTTGGTTGAACGAGACTTTTCTAAAAATACGCAAACATATCAATTTATCTTTTATGCATTCTGTAGGCAAACAACACATGTATGTGCATACACTGTACGATATAGTTGGCACGTTGAATCCACAAAGTATGAATTCATGGATAATCCGAGGGTAGCGGTAATCCGAGCATTTTCTCAGTTCCCGACAGTCCTCGGATTATCGCCATTTTACTGTATATGTAATAATCGTCTACCTATGTATGGTTTCCACAGGCTGTACTCCCCCGTCCAATGTCACAGCTGGGACTTACGTTGTCAGTGATGATGGCTCTGTAGTTACATACACCTGTGAGGAGGGTTATACTTTGAATGGTTCCCAGTCAAGAATATGCCAGGGGGCAGGACTAGGCTGGACAGGAGACCAGCCCTCTTGTGGTATGACCTATGTTCAATCTTCATATTGATTTCTTTTGTACATTTTGTCCATAATGCCATCATAAAAGTTCAGCTAATTGTTATAAATAATCATTATTTCTTACATGAATATTCATCAGGTAAAGAGTTAAAAATTCAGTGCTGTAAGGGTTAAAACAATTCATTATAAAACTTTAGTATGTAAACTTGCTCAGCAGGTAAGTATGCTTTTGAATGAAATAATGGAAGTTAAGATCCAAAGTTAGTTTTGAGGACATAGTTCTCATTGCTGTATGAACATCTTTAGAATATTTCTGAATATTGCTGAAAGAGTATATTGCTGAAAGAGTATGTCTGATATATTGCATTCAAAATTGCTGGAAAAAAAGACAACAGAGAGATCAAATCATTATTCAGTAGTTTCAACCTTTTCCCTATCGAATATTCATGTGAGAAATAACGATGTCGTGAAAATTTATCACCTGAATTTTTACACATGATATTTATTGGCAGACATTTTTAGAGTCAGATCTATTATAATTTCATAAGCAAACAAAACAGACTCTTATCTGTGTCTATTCTGTTTGCAAAGGTGTAAAAAGTGTTTATATCAGAGGAAATAGTTCAGCAGAAATTTCTTGTACTTTGTTAGTGGCTTTATGTACATATTTTTTCTCTACCTATTGAATATTGTTAAACTAAATTTGTTTGTGCTAGATGAAAGGGTTCCCCTCTTTCTCCACAGTTCAGTGTGAGGCCGTGGATTCTGTTTCTGGGGGAACCTCCATAACAACCACAAATGGTTCTGTTACCATGACAACATACCAGTGTGAAGTCGGGGCCTCTCTTTTAGGGTCAGACAACTCTGAGTGTGGGAGTGATGGAACTTGGACATATACTACATCTACCTGTGGTTAGTTACATTAAATCAGACATAAATAGTGATCTCTGAGCGACAGGTAAACATGTGTACTAAAGTACTAAATTTGTCATTTTCCCACCAAAACCTATGTTGTGACCACTCGTTCAAATTGTCTTTTCAAGCCGATTCTAAAGTGTTATCACACTATAATGATTGGTTGGGAAGAAAGAAGTTATTATTGAAAATGTTTTAATTGATGCATCTTATCTGGACCTCTGAATCTGCTTAAACAATTACAGAGAAATTGAAGCTGAAAGGTAATAATTAAGTGGCTGACAAGAAAAGAGTTACTCTGACATTTGCAAGTTGTGCAGTCCTATATCAGCTGTCCCATTCGAATGTGGTATTTGATCAGGCCAGTTATCAACCAGTGATTTTGCCAGCACCACACTACATGCTTTGTACTGCTCATTTCTGTCTGAATTCAGATATTGGTCCATTTCTTCTCTCCTTGTTCCAGCTTGAGAGCACTGAGTCTTGTTGGGTTTTTTTCTTCTCAATTTTAATTCTGAATGTTGAATAACGATAAGAGTCCATTCAATGAAAGAGGTTTGAACTTGCATGGGGATTTTGAATTAGAAAGTACAGACCCTAATCAGAGGGCTTCTCTGAGTGTGGTCTCTACAGTTTGCAAATGCCAGTACAGTTGAACCTGTCTTAAGTGGCCACCAAAATTATGGCTCTGTAAGGCAGGTGGTAGCTTAAAGCAGGTCAAAAGTAATGCAGAAAGCTGGGCATTTGGATTTTTCATGTGAGGAAGCCTTTCAGCTGGCTTGCGGTAGGTCGGTGGTTCTACTTGGATGTTCTTCTGTGCACGAAACAATGCAATTTGTTCTGTGCACAGAAGAACCTCTGGGATCTTCCTCCACCCCTAATTAGCTGGACGTCGTGATATGACTGAAATACTGTTAAAACGATGTAAAACCCGATAAAAACCAAACCAAATCCTATAGGAGCTTTCTGCATTACTTTAGCCCTGCTCTAAGCTGCCACCTGTTTAATAAATGAATGGCGGCTTAAGACAGGTTCTATTGTACATTCATTTCTCTCATTAGTAGGTTTAATTTCAATCCATATGATCAATCTGGGAAATAGGAAATTACATCTGAATTCTATTGTTTATTCATTTCTAGTCAGCTGTCCAGAACTGCTCTCTCCAGATCATGGAAATGTTTCTACAGAAACCAATGGTACGGTCACTGTTGGCACTTATACCTGTGGTGTTGGATACAGCATGGATGGGACTCAGATTTCTTACTGTCAGACAGATGGATCTTGGTCATCAAACCAGCCCTCTTGTGGTGAGTAAGAGTTAACCCTTTCTTTCATACATGTGCAAACAGAGTAGACCCAGATCAGATGGCTCCTATAGGAGCCATCTGATCAGGGTTTCCTCTGTTTGCTAATATTACCTGAAAGATCTGTTTCTGTACTGTCTAAAATGGTTACAATGTTCCATCTTCCATATTTCATTATAACTGTTTTTACTTTTTACCATGAATATTCAGTAGGTATTGAAATTTGGAATAAACCTAGAACAGGGAAAGGGTTAAAACTGGTAACCTGATAAATATAAATTGGGTGGGGGTGCAACAGGGCAACTAGGCATTATATGAAAACATGTACATTCTAATAACAAAGTGATCAAACGTAGGCATTGCACTGTTTCATAATTCCAGTCACCTGCCAGTCACTTGGGTCTGTAGATAGTGGCAGTGTGAGTTTGACTACAGATGGGGCCACCACCTCAGCTACATACAGCTGTGTGACTGGGTACCAGCTTACAGGAAATGATGTCTTATTATGTAGAACTGACAGCACTTGGGATGCAGCCTCACCAACCTGTGGTAAGAGCATTATACTTGAACCATTATCTGATAGAGACACCTTTTGATGCCTTTGCAACAGAATAGATCCTGTGGAAACCTTCTCGTCAGGGTCTGTTTTTTTTAATGCTGGCCACCTACCTTTAGGCGACGGAGTCATTAGGACCCCACACCTTGATGTGGGTGCCCTGTAGTAATCACCCTGTCCATCCGTCAGGCATTTTTGTCCGGTGTCTAACTCAAACAGTTTTAACTGATCTTCAACAAACTTGCAGAGAATGTTTAAAGGTGTAAAACCTTGACCAAGTTTAATTACCAGTCAAAACGCATTGGACATCTGAGTTATGGCCCTTGAATCAGTCCAAAATAGCCGTTTTAGCATTGTTCGCTCTCTCAAATAATTTTCATCTGATCTTCACCAACCTTGCAGAGAATTTTCATAGGTGAAAAATCTTGGCCAAGTTCTATTAACAGCTGAATTGCATGTGACACCTCTGTGTTATGGCCCTTTAATTAGTCAAAATTTATATAGTACATGTTGCTATAAGAAAAAGGTGAACTGCTATTATTAACGTAACCCTGCTACATTATTTTGCTTACTTTTTGCTATGCAAATTCCACTTTCCCCCTATATCCCTTCTGGCACCATGTGGGGTCCTTTCAATCTTGGTCAGTGTTCTAGTTTAAGTTTTTCCCTTGTTTGTATGTCCAGATCACAGGAAGTTTTGGCTGTGGAAGAAGCTGTAGAGTCAGGTCTATATAATTTCTTAAGCAAACAGAGTAGACCCTGATCAGACGATGCATGTAGGAGCACTCTGATATAGGTCTTTTCTGCTTGCAAAAGAGCAAAGAGTCGTGGGGGGGGGGATGAAAAAAAATACCTGTAAATGTTTAATTGATTGAAAAGGGAAGCATAGACTTGATTTTTTCACTTTATACTTCAATTCTTTGGATGCTGAAGTTTTAAGTGGAATTGTCCGACAGAGGGCATTCTATATGAAAGAGTAGAAGTTTGAGTGACGAACAGTCAGTCAGGTCCTCACTGTTTGCAAATTCCAGTACTGATTTCACTCTTTCAAAGGATTAACTTCTCTGTGCATTTCATTTTATTTTTAGTTTGTACGGCCCCTTTGTCAGTGGTGAATGGGAATTACACAATAAGTTCGGATGGTATGTCTGTAACATATACATGTGATGTGGGCTTTTCTATGACTGGGTCAGCCAACAGGTCATGTGACTCCAATGGTGCAGGATGGACGGGAAGTCCGCCAACTTGTGGTAGGTAGCAAGCTATTTATTTTAATATTTTACATGATCAATAAAGGTAGAAGACATAATTATGTTGTTTAGTGTTATAATATTGATGGAATATTGTGTTTAACCCTTTCCCTCATATAAATAACTTTTCAAGCATTTGCAAACAGAATAGACCCAGATCGGATGACTCCTGTAGGAGCCGTCTGATCTGGGTCCGCTCTGTCTGTTTATGATATAATATAGATCTGATACCGCAGTTTATTCCTGAGTCAAAATGTCCTGTGTTGATGCGCTATTAATGAAGTTAATCTTATTAGTATGAATGATTTTATTATTTCCTACATGAATATTCAACAGGGAAAGGGTTGGCGTATCCCATGTGGCAAGTTTGTGACAAATGTGAAAGTTGGGGCCTGTGTGTCTTATGGACACATTTGTAATTTTTTGTTTGCCAAATGAAATCTATAGTTGTTTTTAAGTATGTTTTAGAATATCTTATTTTGTTCTCAGCTCAATGTGAGGCACTGTCAGGACTGGATAATGGTGCTCTCTCATACAGCACTGATGGAGAGTCTACCACTGTCACCTACTCCTGTGGCTCGGGGTATTCAATCAGTGATGTAGACGGGGTCACTGCCACATGTTCAGATAATGGAACCTGGAACTTAGTCACTAACACAACTGTTTCTTGTGGTAAATTGGTATAGAAATAATTTATGTAAATGTACAGTCGGCTGAGCGGTCATTCGGACTGAAAGTAGATTATAACTAGGTACTTTACTTTTTTTTTTAATTATGGCATATGATCTTTATTATTAGGGCATTCAGTTGGACAGAATTCTTGTATTATTGGTATCTTTATAAGATATTTTTACAAATCTGAACCATGTTTTTCAAAACCCAATCTTTTGTAACTTTTGCAAAAAGAAAAATGTGTCTGTCCTATCTTGAATTCAAATCAGGGTTTGCCCTGGTTGCTTATGGTATAATATAATTTGATTCCACAGTTTTTGTCAAAGCAAAAGATTCCCATGAAAATTTAACAGTATAAACATTTAGCTGGTAAATATTCATGATGTCATTATTTCATAAAGAATATTGAACAGGTCAACCCTTTACTTAACCTTTAACTCCATGAATATTCATGTAAAATGTTAATGACATCATGCACATTAATTCGCTGTATTTTTAAAATAACCCATGAACGCACAAATATTTAACCAAGACAGAAAGAGTAGAATTAGATCAATAATATATCATAAGCAAACAGAGCAGACCCTGATCAGACTGCTCCTATAGGAGTCCTCTGATCTGGGTCTACTCTGTTTGCAAATGCGTAGAAAAGCCAATTTCTGGAGTAAAAGGTTAATGAATATTCATGCAAGACCTCGCCAGTTATTTATTAACCTAAACCTTGTATTAAAAATACAAAATCTGGAAGTATATTGCCATTGTAAACAGTTCCTACTAAGTCTGTCTGACCTGGGTATACTCCTGTTTTCAAAGGCATAAAATGGAGGAATTTTCAAGTAAAGGCTAAATATTATCAGAGAAATTGTTTTGTTCTTTCTGTAGTTTCCTGTTCAACTTTGGATAGTATCAACAATGGCAACATCACAGTACAGTCAGATGGTGTATACAGTATAGCCACCTATGAATGCTTGCCTGATTATACTCTTTATGGCAACTCACAGAGATCATGTGTAACAGGAGAATGGAATGGAACAGTGCCATCATGCTGTAAGTTTATATGCTATGGAAACAGTCTAAATTAACCCGTTCCCTGATATTGGACCCCCTTTGATGCCTCTTCAAAAGTCACTTTTTTAAACCATTGTGTTAAATAGAGCATTTGCTCCATAGGAGCAAATGCTCTATTTGTTACAATGGTTTCAATCCTACACAACTCTTAAATTTTTCTTTCTTTTATTCAAGTAAATGTTCCTTTTCAGTAGATTCATTCAAAGATGTTGGGTCTTTAGATAGCATATAGGGTAATGTGTTAAATGTTGCCGGGTATAACTAGTTTATAAAGGCTGTTTATGTGAGAGAATATCCGGACATGTGGGTTTACATATGATATTCGAATTTCCTTTCACTTTCCCACACATGTCACCATTTAAAATTTTAAAGTGACTTTTTATTGCAGTAGCTATAACAGCCTTAACACTTGGTGCAAAATTCGTCTTTGAACTTGTATATCACATATCATGACAGCCAGGGTTTTCCCAGACCCCCTTTTTTATATATAAATGACCCTCAAAATTAAGAGGGTCTGTTCTTCACTTTATAGAGAGGGGGTCAAGGGGACCCTCAAACTGGTCTTTTTCTGAAGAGATCAAGGGACCCCATTTTTCTATTGAAATGTCCCTTAAATTTTACAAATGACCCTCAAAAGAAGAGGGTCTGTTCTTCACTTTATAGAGAAGGGGTCAAGTGGACCCTCAAATTGGTCTTTTTGAAGTGGTCAAAGGAAAACTCTGATGACAGCCATACTTTTGGAGCATGACTTTGTAACATAAAATGCTGGACTGGTCCTTTCCTGAAGCATAAATTTGAAACACACTTAGGCATTTCTTGTGTCACTATAAAGCCCTAGATGTTTTTAACCCTACACTCAATGAAAATGCACACAAGAAACAATGGCATCTTGAGTATTAATTAGCTGATTTGTTATGGCATTATGAACAATGGACCTTGGCAGAAACTGTAGAATTATTGCATAAGCAAACAGAGCAGACCCTGATCTGATAGGTCCTACAGGAGCAATCTGACCTAGATCCACTGTGTTTGCAAAGGGGTCAAAACTCATTTCCGTGAGGTAAAGGGTTAAATCATGATTTGCTTCTTTATTTTCAGTGTGCTCCTTCTCGACATTTTTCCAGAATGGAGAGGTTACCTCTAACGGGTCTACTATTTCCTACACTTGTAGCTCAGGCTACACCCTTGTAGGGTCATCCACAGGGGTCTGCCAGGAAGCAGGGCTGGGATGGAGTGTGACTGAACCTACTTGTGGTGAGTGAGGAAAAAATCCAACAAACTTTTAACCCTTTCACTGTTCAATATTCATGTATTATTAAAGAAATTATGATATCATGGATATTTATTAGCTGAATTTTTAAAATGTAAATTAGGAGCTGTTTGATTTGGGTCTACTCTGTTTGCAAATACATGAAAAGGTGTTTATAAGAAGGAAAGGGTTACTTGAATGTTTAACCCTTTGCTTCATACAGATGCCATTTGGTACCTTTTCAAACAGAGTGGACCCAGACCCTTGTAGCAGCTATCTGTTCAGGGGTCTGCTTTGTTTGCTTATGAAATAAAATAGATCTATTTCTACAGTTTCTGCAATGATAAAAATTCTCTTGTTCATGATGTCAAAATAAAAGTTATTGTAATCAATATTCATAACGCCATTATTGCGTACTATTATTTGAGTAAAAGGTTAATTTCTCTTGGGCTATGTGCTTTTGCAAACAATTTTGATAAAATTTGGATCAATATGAGACAAGAAGTAAGTTTATGTCACATCAGGAACACAGTTGTCTTATGTTGATAATTCTCACTTGGGAAAAAAATGATTTTTTTAGAATTTTAGCAAATGGTGTTTATGGAGAAAATTTAAATATTTGTCAACATGAAAGACTAAGATCAAAGGGATCATGAAAAACAACATTGTTTGCCATTAAAAATGCCATTTTATAAACACAAACCTTCTGAAATTTATAAACGTTTTCCTTGAATCACAAGATCAGTTTTAAATTAACCCTTTATTTCTTAAATACACTTTTGCAAACAGAGTAGACCCTGATCAGACGGCTCCTATAGGAGCCGTCTGATCTGGATCTGCTCTGTTTGCTTATGACATGATACAGATCTGATTCTACAGTTTTTGTCAAAGCATTAAATTATTTCTTACATGAATATTCAAGGATTAAAGGGTTTAATTTCAACTTTGTTACAGTGGTGTGTGAGACACTCTCGACCCCTACTGGTGGCAACATGACCTTGACAACAGATGGTTCACAGACCACTGCCACTTTTACGTGCGATGTAGGATACACTATGACAGGACAGTCCACACTCACCTGTAGATCTGATGGTACCTGGGATTCCAGCCCACCTTCATGTGGAAGTATGTAATGAGTAAATTTGCTGATATATGTTTTAAACTTTTACCTCATAAATATTCATTTGACAATTAATGACCTCATTAATATTTCTTGGTTTAATCCTTTACTCCATGAATAGGTTGCTTTATGCCTTTGCAAACAGAGTAGACCAGTGTCAGGCATCTGCTATAGGAGCCGTCTGATTAAGGTCTACTCTGTTTGTTTATGGAATGATGTAAATCTGATTCTGCGATTTCTACCATGGCAAAACATTTCCAGTCTGAATATGCCACTTTAAAAATACATGTATTAACCCTTTTCTACATATAAACGTGTTTTCACGCATTTGCTAACAAAGTAGACCCAGATCAGACGGCTCCTAGAGGAGCCGTCTGATCAGGGTCTACTCTGTTTGCTAATAGAATTTCAAAGATCTGTGTCTTTACTTTCTAAAATGGCTACAATTTTCCATCTTCCATATTTTGTTATAATCATTTTATCTATGAATTTTCAGTAGGTATTGAAATTTGGAATGAACACAGAACAGGGAAAGGGTTAAATGTTCATGGTGTCATTATTTCTTACATAAATATTCATGGAGTAAAGGGTTAATGGTATATGAAAACAACATTTTTGGTTTCAGCAGAAACTGAAGAATCAGATCTGAACCATTCCATAAGCAAATAGAGCAGACCATCAGAAGTTTCTTATCTGGGTCTACTCTATGTGAGAAAGGGTTAACCCATCCCCTCATATTGACACCTTTTGAGGCCCCTGTAAAAGTCACTTTTTGAAACCATTGTGATAAATAGAGCATTTGCTATATAGGAGTAAATGCTCTATTTATCACAGTGGTTTCAAAACTACACAATTCTAAAAACAATCCTTTCATCTAGTAAATGCTCCTTTTCAGTAGATTTATTCAAAGAGGTTGGTTGTAAAAATAGCCTGTGAAGGAATGAGTAAATCGAATCTGCCTTTCACTGAGAGGCTTTTCTCATCAAGAAATGTTTGTTTTAGTGCACAGCCTGTGGAAGTGTTAGGAGTCCTGGTAAGTGTACCATCAATTTGCTTTTAAATATCAGAATTCTTCCTTTTGAGTCATTTGACATGGGATAGGTGCTCAGACTGTTTCCGGATACCAGTCGGGTTACAGTCTGAAGGAGAACAGTTTCATTACCTTAATTTTACCTTTCAGCCTCCTGCTCAGCTCTGAGCCAACCAATAGGCGGAAGTGTTGCTCTAGAAACTGATGGCCTTACTACATCTGCTCTATACATATGCAATGCTCAATACACACTCTTGGGAGCCCAGCAGCTCACCTGTAGGAGTGATGGGTCATGGGACTATACAGAGTCCTCTTGTGGTAAGGACATTTGACACTATTAACCCCTCAATGTGGGAACCGATTTAAATGGTTACTGCAAACAGTGTAGACTCATGATGAAGCCCTCTGTTCAGGGTCTGCGCTGCTTGCCATATTTTACAGTTTATTGAAAAATTACCCCTCCAGAATCAGTATTAGACAGTCCAATGTCAATTCTGGAAGAGTCCATTTGAAAACTCAGCATTGCAAGGGTTAAGGACCAGCCACATTGTCGGATCATGATCAACACTATTTTGAAGATAGAAACTAACACCTTGTAGGTATCAATTAGTGCCGTACAGTATAGATGGTGATTGGGCATTTTTCTAAGTTTTCAGAGAGACAAAATTTATTGTGTCATCTGCTTTAATGGGATGACACTAAAGAATCATGTCTCATTTATCTATCAATATGTCTGTCCATCTGCCTGTTATGTTTTTTGCATTCTTTTATCACATTTCTGCTGGCAGGTGGTACAAATGTTCCTTCACACATTTTTGAGATATACAGTACTTTGCATTTTCTAAGGGTATGTTCTCAATGAAACATGATTGCATACCCCTGTTGTGTGAGGTGTTTCCAATTGATTGCATATAGAATCCAGTTTACTTGTTTATGCTGTACATATATGTAAGGGCAGTTTTTGAGACATGTCTATTACAGTGGGATGTGGGGACCTGAGCCCTCCAGCCAGTGGTTATGTACATACCTCTACAGATGGCGCCACTAGTGCTGCCAACTACAGCTGCCATGCTGATTACTACCTTGATGGATCCAGTCAGGGCACCTGTCTAACCAGTGGTTCCTGGAGTGCTTCACCACCCACCTGTAGTATGTAGACTAACGAAAATACAAAAAATGTAGTTGATTGTCTTTGAATTAACCCTTTCTCTATTGAATATTCATGTACAAAATACTAGTATATAATTCCATAACAAACAGTGCAGACCCAGATCAGATGGCTCCTTCATAAGCTGTCTGATCTGGGTCCACTGTATTTGCAAAGTTGTTAAAGGCGTCTTTACAAGGGAAAGAGTTAAAGATCTCAAATGCAAGCATGTGTATTTTCATTGTACCCTTCACTTAACCATTTAAATGTACAGTAAAACCCCTCTAATGCTAATGCGACCAGCAAAAAGGGGCATACAGTATATTGGCGATATTTCAAGCACCACCCGGAATCAGCAAAAACCTCGGATTATCGCGATGCTCGAAAGAACCGAGACCATTTTATGTCATTTCCTAAGAGCATTGTTTGAGGACGACAGGAAGTGTATTTCTTCACAGCAAACTTTTTTAACATTATCAAAAACTTCAATGCATACTTAATTCATCGATTCTTTCCTTATATAAGTGATAAAAGAAAACACCATTCACATCGGCGACCGAAGTTTCAGTATAATTTGGATGGGTCCGTTCAACAGACCCTTCACAATAAACTCAAAACTTGTTTCAAACCATTTAGACATATCCCTAGAACAGTCGTAGCGTATAGCGTTATGTCGTTTATTTTGCATAGTTTCCATTTGTCGACATTAATTTAGTTGTTGGTGCTGAGTTGGGTGCACAAACAAACATTTTCGTTTCGTTCCTGTGCTGTTTCGTAGTAAGGAAAATCAGGGCGAGTGACCAAATTAATTAATAATCGGAACACTTGGCTTTTTATACCCCCCACAACGAAGTTTAAGGGGGGGGGGGGTATACTGGAATCAGGTTGTCCGTCTGTCCGACCCATTTGTTAGGATGTCCGTCCGTCTGTCTGTCCGTCAGTGGACACTATTTTGTCCGGCCTTCTTCTTCTACAGTTTTGCTTTAATTTTGTTGAAAGTTCATATATAGCCATATGACCATATAAACCTGTGCACCGCATATTTCCATTATGATCGGACCTCTACTTCAAGAGTTATCTCCCCTTTTTAGTCCCCTACCAATGTTTTCCGGTTATCTGGACTTTTTATGGAAGTGACTCGAGATATCAACTCTATATTTAGTACAAAGCTAAATCTGTATAAGTTACAGCTTATGTTACAATCTCAGTCGGATTGAATAATTATTTCCAGAGTTATTGCCCTTGAACTTTAATTTTTTTCTTCAAATTTGGGATTTTCCATACTTTTTTTGGAAGTGGTTGCAGATATTAACTTTATATTTGGCATAAAGCTAACGCTAGATGATTTAAAGCTTAATTCCCAATCTCAATCTGGTTGAATAATTTTTGCCAGAGTTATGGCCCTTGAACTTTAATTTTTTGTCAAATTTTCAGTTTTCCGGTCTTTCTTTGGAAGTGGTTGCAGATATTAACTTCATATTTGACATAAGAATATAAATCTAGATGAGGTACAGCTTAAGTTCAAATATCGGTCTGGTTGAATAATTTTTGTCAGAGTTATGGTCTTTGAACTTAATGTTTTTCTAAAAAGATACCTAGCTTTAGAACTTTGGATTTGACGAAAACCTCATGAAAGGGTCTTATTTCACTGAATTATTCTTCATTTTTATTACATAAATTTGGTTGGGGCATGTATTGTTCTTAAATCTCTTCACGTTTCTGTATGTACATATGTTCAGATTGATGATAGGTGTTCTGACAAGCAGACAGGTGGGGGGTATTCGTAAGCCTATGGCTTACAGTTTTAGTTTCGTCTGACGTAGTTATTCTCATTCATCTCTCGTAGCAAGAGTCTGCATGAACGAGACAGTCTAAAAGTAACAAAAATATTGCGAATTTCAAAGCACTACACGAAAAGCACTGCACTATTTCAAAATTTAAAGCAGAAAGACTTTATATGGCACACTTTCAGCGGTACCGAAAAATCACTACACGTTTGCTAACGTATGCAAATTGTGATTGTGACTCTTTGTTTATTAAGACTTTAGTCTATTAAATTCTCATCATTATTTACACCAAAGTAAAGTCTGCATTCAATGCATGTGTTATTCACACTTTTGGAAGATCTAATGTCTCATAGACGGATCTTTCAATAGGTCACGACAACGTATCGAGAAGGTGTGAATAATAACCTCAGAGGTGGGAAAACACCATGCTTGAATTAAACAATCAATAAAGTGAACCAGAATGATCCGCGGGACCAGCAAACATGCTTGAATTTTCGGATTATCGCTATTCGGATTAATGCAGGTATTTTCAATGAGATTTGATAGAATTTGAGCCGGGACCTCAACATTCCCTCGGAATAAGCGGGTATCTCGGTAAAATGAGAGTCGAAATAACACCGTTATACTGTAATTCGCAGTGGCAAAGGCAGGTGGTATCTAAATGCAGGACGAAAGTTATGCAGAAAGCTCCTATAGGAATTTTCTGCATAATTTTAGTCCTGCATTAAGCAACCACCTGCTTATAAAAAACAGCTATGTTTATTCATTAATTGGTCACATTAGAGGAGGTTTAACTGTACTTGATAGAACAACCTCTGCAAACACAGTAAACCCCATACAGATGGCTTCTATAGGATCCATTTGATTAGGGTCTTCTCTGCTTTATCACAGAATTATATAGACCTGATTCTACAGTTTATGTGTTGGCCAAAACAATCCAGTGTTCTTCTGTCATTATAAAAATTCAGCTAATGAACATCCATGGTTTCATTATTTCTTGCTTGATGTCATGATAAACATTCAGCTAATTAATATTCATAGTCATTATTTCTTTCATGAATATTCGTAAGGTTGATATTTGTGTATGGTTTATGTTTTAAGTTTGTAATGTGCCACCATCAATTGCCAATGGAAGCATAGAACTGTCGGAGGATGGGATGACAGCTGCCTTCAGCTGTGCGGAGGGCTTTACACTGAATGGTGACAACTCTACCACCTGCCAGACAGACTACACTGGCTGGTCACCATACACTGTTCAATGTGGTAGGTTACATGTTTACCCATTAACACATATGCTGTTTTTAGACCAAACCTCATTGAATAAATCTCCCGAAAAGGACCATTTCCTTGAGAAAAGGAAAGTTGTAGAATTGTGTAGTTTTGAAATTATTGTGATAAATAGAATATTTGCTCCATGGAAGCAAATGCTCTATTTATCACTGGTTTCAAAAGATGATTTTTACAGAGGCATCAAAAGGGATCAAAATGAGGGAATGGATTAACTTTGGACTAGTGAAATGGGCATTCATGTTGACATTATTCCCTTCTATTAATCCTTTCCCTGTTGAAAATTCATGTAAGAAATAATGATATCATGAATATTTATTAGCTGATTGTTTATAAAAGTATAATTGCATATGTACCCAGGATATTTGGTATTGGTAGAAACTGTATTTGGATTTTTTCCAAGAAGTTAACTTTCCTTCATATAAACGCCTTTTCAGGCCTTTGCAAACAGAGTAAACCCAGATCAGAAGACTCCTGTAAGAGCTGTCTAATCAGTGTCTACTCTAATTGCTTATGAAATTATTATTGATCGGACTACAGTTTCTGCTAATACCAAATGATTCTGCGTATTGAAAATTCAACTGATAAATATTTATGATGTCATTATTTCTTTCATGAATATTCAACAGGGAAAGGGTCTTCTGTATGTCAAACAAAGAATGCTTGTTCTAGTGAAAAACACTTATTGAGGGTATCCATATTGTAAATTTTTGAACAAGTTAACACAAATTTAAATTACATTGTATAATTCTATAAACTTGAAATTATTTTTATGTTTTAAATTTTGTTACCCATACTTAGTTTCCTGTGGTGATGTACCAGAAGTGTCAAACAGGACAAGCACATTGAGCACAGATGGTCAGGTGACCACACTGTCATTCACATGCAATGTCGGCTACTCAGTCAGCGGTGTGGCCACTGTTACCTGTCTGACCAATGGATCTTGGGAAGCTGATTTCCCTGATTGTGGTATGTACATTTTGAAAGAATTTTTTTTTTATGTCCCTGCCTTTAGGCGACGGGGGCATTAAATTTTACCCTTGTCCGTCTGTCAGTACATCTGTACTGTTAAAGATTTCTTGGCTTGTGTATGCTGGAATGATTTTATATTTGGTCTGAAGCATAATCATAGTGAGTTGTACCGTGTCTCTCCTTTTCAGGTCTATCGTTCAGTGGGGGTATACGTGTCCCATGGACACATTTTCTTTTATTCTCGATATAAATCAAATTCTGGCTTCTGCATTTGGATTTTTCATGTAAGGACATCTTCTAGCTGACTTTCAGTAGGTCAGATGGAAATAATGCAATTTGTTCAATGGATGAAAAAACCTCAGGAGTTTTCCTCCACCTATAATTAGCAGGTCATTGCAATTTGATTAAAATACTGCTAAAGTGACGTAAAACTCTGATACAAACAAAATGTAAGTACACAAATATTGTGTACTTTACCATTATCTTGGCATAATTCTAATAGACTAAAGAGTCATTCTGGGTATTTATTACTGTTGGTAAATTGGTAAAGTATATACCCCCGCAAACAAAGTTTGAGAGGGGGTATGTAGGAGTCGGTGTGTTGATCGGTCGGTTGGTCTGTCTGTCCATGGCACAACCTGGCAGAAATCTTACTTGATTTGCGATCAAGGCAGCTGAGCTGGGGTATTCCATCACCTTTAGTGATAGTTCCAATTATAGTTAACACATAACTTAGTCTTAACACTTTACTCAGTGAATATTCATTTATAAATATATATTCATGTGAACAAAAAAAGTGTTTGCCCTGTTAAAAACTGTAGAATCAGATCAATATAATCCCATGAGTAAAACAGAGCAGACCCAAGTTAGACAGCTCCGGTAGGAGCAGCTTGATCTGGATCTATTCTGTTTGCAAAGAAATTAACCCTTTCCCTTATATTAACATGTTTTCACGCATTTGCAAACAGAGCAGACCAAGATCAGACGGCTCCTAGAGGAGCCATCTGATCAGGATCTGCTCTGTTTGCTTATGGAATTTGATAGATCTGTTTCTTTACTTTCTAAAATAGATGCAAGTCCCACCTTCCGTATTTGATTATAACTGTTTTGTTAATGAATATTCAGTGGGTATTAAAATTTGGACTAAACATAGAACAGGGAAAGGGTTAAAAAGCGTATGTGTGGAGTAAAGGGTTAAAGTAAAAAAAAAAAGTTTGTATAGGTGGTACTGCCTAAAATTACCCTTTGGAAGAAAGCTCTTTTCTCTTGGATTTTGGTAGACAGATGCAAATGGTTACATGTGAATTTTTTAGGAAGTATTTAGTAAGAACTGCTCAGAGATTAACCTTTTTAACCAGCTGTTGGCGGATGAATTATTACACTGTTTGCAAAGGACATTATTGACTCGGTTCTCCCATTGTAAGGGTTAATCCTTTAGCCTTATTGCTAGTTTGTTATTTAACAGTTGGCTGTGGAGTCTTAGACACTGTAGAGAATGGCTCCTACTCCCTTTCTACTGATGGAAGCACCACAATAGCACAGTTTGCCTGCGATCTTGGGTTTAGCTTGAAGGGAGACAATCTACTGGCATGCTCTTCAAATGGAGGCTGGAATGCTTCTGTTCCTGACTGTGGTAGGTTAACTATTTACTCAGTACAATGCCTTTTAATGCTTTATCAGGGTCTGCTCTGTTTACTTTTGAAATACAGTCAAACCTGGTCTAACGGCCACCTTTATAAGAGCGCCACCTGTATATGAGCGCCACATTCAAACAGTCCCGTGCAAATTCACTATGTAAACTTACTGTATAAGACGGCCACCTGTTCAACGCAGCCAGCGGCCGCATATAATCGGTCCCAACAGCATGTTTTACCTGTATAAAAACGCCGATATTCGGCGTGCAAGGCCACGTTTTACCTATGCGGAAGTTATCAATTATTTCCCTTTGTCTAAAATACTCTTTGAAAAGGAGGGAGCGAACAAAATCTCGCAGTTTCACGAAGGAAAAGTTTCTTTCGGCAATTTCTTCCTCTGCTTTCTGGGACAAATACATTAAAATTGTTGGATATTTTCGCTTTATCGTAGCATGCTAGAAATGTTTAAGACGAATATTTTGCAATGCACTGACCAAACAAGCCCATAACGAGTAAGAAACGCCTTACAACTGCCTTTGTATAGAGGGCATCCTGGCTTCATAAATCTTGACATTAACGAACGAAGCTGACTGCACAGCTATAGTTTCCCTTCAAAAAGTGATCTTCATTTTTCATAATGTAAAAATTTATAGATGTAAATGATGTTCGGAATGCATGGAAATATGATTGACCTTTTTTCATAACATAAAATGAGATGCGAATAGAACATACGTACAAAAGAAACCTTACATGTTTTTTTCGTTGTTTTGATTTATACTTCCACATATTCGTCTGCATGTAATATTGTATTTTTAAACAATTAAAACTATTTCAACATACATGAAATTTTTGTCAACAGTTTACGGGCATAACTTAGCAGGATATCTTCTTCCCTAATGAAACCGTTATAAGACAGCCACCTGTATATAACAGCCAGTTTCTCTTGGTCCCAAAGGTGGCTGTCTTACACAGGTTTGACTGTAATATACAACTGATAGTGCAAAAAATAAAATTATTTTGTGTTCAGATGCCAGTATATAAATTCAGCTGATTAACCCATTCCCTGTTCTACATTTATTCCAAATTTTCTGTACCTACTGAATATTTATGGACATAGTTTAATGAAATATGGAAGGTGGAACATTGTAGCCATTTTAGAAACTACAGAAACAGATAAACCAAATTCTATTTAATAGAAAACAGAGTTGACCTTGATCAGACAGCGCCTACAGGACTCCTACTGATCTGGGTCTACTCTGCAGATACGCGTAAAGGCATTATATATTAAGGAAAGGGTTAATATCCATGATGCCATTATTTTTTACTTGGATTAAATGGTTAATATATGAATGTTTACAGAGGCATATATGAGATGTGTAAATTAGATCTGTTTACAAGAAACTGTTTGTTTGTTTGTCACCAACTTTAACATTGGTCATAACTTTTGAGCCAGTATGGTAGAGACTTGATATTTGACATGCATATGTATCTCATAAAGTCGCACATTTTGAGGGGTGACATGTCAAGGTCATTCCTCAAGACCAGAGGTCAAATATATAGGTAAAATCACCGACTTTAACATTGGCCATAACTTTTGAAGCAGTAGAGATAGAGACTTGATATTTGGCATATATGTGTATCTCATGAAGCTGCAAAAATCTCAGATTTCTTCCTTTGGAGCAAATGCTCTATTTATCACAATGGTTTCAACAAAAGTGAGATTTGCAACATCTCATTGTCCAATGTTGGGGATCATTTTATACTGTTACTATTGACAGTTGCATGTTCCACTGTTGGAGTACCTTCCAGTGGTTCCCAGCTCCAGTCAACAGATGGCCTTACTTCTACAGTCAGTTTCTCATGTGAAAGCGGATACCATCTGGTAGGGGACACAACCATTGCATGCCAGACAGATGGGACTTGGAATAACACAACACCTTCTTGTGGTAAGCTTGTAGCTATGTCAAACTTATAAAAGGGAATGGTTATGGCTGAAATGACTGTATAAATAAAACAAGATTTTTTGTATGCATTAAAATTTGTTAGTAAACCATAAATGGCTGAATTGTTTATTATTTCTTTGATTGAAATGTTTTTGATCGATGAAGAACATGAATTAATTATTTTAAAGGGTAAGGTTTTTTGGTCAGCTGTTGCAGTAGGGTGACATTTGGATCTTTCCCATTGTCTGTCTGTTATGCTTTTTTATATGCTTTTCTGTCACAGTTTAAAGTCTTCTGCCAGCAGGTTTAAAAAGTTTTAATTTAGCTGACTAGCACCAAATCAGATTAGTGTTGGCGACACATGCGGCCCTTGTTTTAAGTTTAAGGTGTTTTAATTGTTTACAGTGTGTGACATTCCCAGTGCACCAACCAATGGCTCTGTGAGTAGTGTTGGAGATGGGATGACAGCAGAGTACAGCTGTGATACAGGGTCTACACTGGTTGGAGAGGCAGTGAGGTCATGTAGTGACAATGGCACAGGCTGGATCAACTCACCTCCTACCTGTGGTATACAACATCATTTGTATCTTATTTTTATCACCCCACCCAGACAAAGGTGACATATACAATGAAAAAAACTCCTAAACTGGAATTCTAGTAGAGAAGAATTTAGATACTTTCAAGCAGGTGGCTGCTTAATGCGGGGTGAAAGTCATGCAGAAAGCCCCTCTAGGAACTTTCTGCATGACATCCACCCTGCATTAAGCTGCCACCTGTCTCCAGGACCGTTATGCATACTAAACTGGATGTCTCGTTTAGGGGTTTTGCTGTATAGATTTAACTTTACTGGTCACCTTTTGTTTCATGTGTCCATCCATCCATCTGTTTGTCCATCCATCCATCTATTTTTTCCATCTCTCCAGCAGTCAGTCTTTTCATCACACTTTTTTGCCAGACTGTCCCGGCTCATGACACTTGCATACCTGTCAAGGGTCAGAACGTGTTAAGAGTGGGACATTAATAGCTTGGGGACTTGGTCAGGGGGCCAAAGGCCCCCAGAAGCTCCAGAAATGTTGCCATTTTAAAGATGGGACAAAGCCTTTGCCTGACAGCTTATTGGATCACCGTTTGTTGCGCTAGATGTAACAGCCATTCGGCCTAAACAATGGTTCCTAATTGGCACATTGCGTTAATTATGAGCCAATTTAAGGGTTTTGAAGGCAATTTAAAGGTTCAATGGTCATATTTTAAATCTTTTTTTCAAGAATTTAGAAAATGCATGTGTGATACTGAACTATTAAGGGTGTGAGCTTGATTTAGATATAAAATGTGTGTGACACACACACAATTCTTGTCTTGACAGGTATGCACTTGTGTTCCTTTGAGCATTCTTGTTTGTGTCAAAATATATTTAGCCTAGAGATGTGCAACTTTATAGGGTTGTTGATCGTATTGTGGTCTTGCATCTGTGGAATATGGTTAGGATATGCTCTCAGTAACGATAGAGTTACTGTCCTTGTCAGACTATGCCTTAGCTAAACAGTCATACACAAGCAGAAACAGGGGCATCCATGACCCATTTCTAGAATCTGTTCCAACCCTTACACCATGTATACACTTTTCCATGCATTTGCAAACAGAGTAGACCAGATCAGATGGCTACGGAGTAAATGCTGTATGTATCACAATGGTTTCAAAAAGTGACTATTACAGAGTCGTCAAAAAGTGTCAATATGAGGGAATGGTTTAAGGATTTCGATTTAAAATTGTTTCACATGTCTGTTGTACTAATTTACAGTTCAGTGTGAGGACTTGTCTACTGTTGGAGATGGCAGCTACACGTTGGCCAGTAATGGCACAACTACTGTGGTTACATACACCTGCCAGTCTGGCTACAGTCTCAGTGGTTCCACCCAGGTTACATGTGGCAACGACGGTACCTGGGATGCTACGGCCCCTACCTGTGGTATGTATCCAGGTCCCAGTGGTTATACATCTTGTGAGTTTGAACTTCTCTCAAAACCTGGGCAACATGCTTGAGAATGAACTCAAACTTAACCCTTTGCCGGCTGAATTTTAAAATACATTTACATATTTCTTCACTGTCTACAAGTATTTCGCTGTGCAATGACTGCTGTGGAGTGCACTAGTTGCACAATCAATTTGTAAATAGTGCAGACTCTGATCTGTGTCTACTCTGTTTGCAAAGGCGTAGAAAGGCGTATTTATGGAGTAAAGGGTTAAGTAATAATCAAACTTCCTGGGTTCATATGCAATTACAAAATTTCAGCTAATTAGTATTCATATATAATTATTCAATACATAATATTCATCAATTTAAAGATATGCTGATGTATAACTGAACTTTCATTCCTTACAGTTTCTTGTGATAGCCTTGCTGATCCTGATAGCGGTAATGTTTCCATAGCAACCAATGGAAGTTTGACCTCAGCTGAATATGCATGTGACCAAGGGTACTATCTAGAGGGTGATACAGTGAGAATATGCACAGATTTGGGCACATGGGATGGAGAGCAACCTCAGTGTTGTAAGTATATTAGAACATACATTCCTTGTGTTGATTAAGGTAGTTTGCGCTGTTGCTCGGCAAAAATCGAAGTTTATCCAATTAACATCATATTTGGTCCAGGTATTCAGAAAGTTACCCCGACACTACTGTGATGTTCATTTTAAATTTGACGTCGATTGCTAAACAATATATGAAGTCAAAAGCGCCCTCTGGTGTCAGCTTACCAATTCACATGTGCTTGCATATTTCTTTTCAATTTAAAAATGCTGTTACGTATTTGAATGATTAGAAAACTGTTTTAAAGAAGAAGAATAGAATTTGACATGCGATATGTTTTATAAACGTAACACTTTTGTTAAGTCAATAGCTTAAAGTTGGAAAACCCATTTTACCGCATTCTGATATTGGAATTATTTTGCCATTTTCGACCAATTCCAAAAAAACTAGACGGTGAAAGTTTAAAAAAAAAATAATATGCCATACTCTGCAATGAGCAAAAAAGAAAAACATATTTTGGAAGATAGTTTCCTAGAAGGATTTCTCCCAAACTTCACATTTTTATTGTGTGTTTTATTTTCAGTGTGTACAAGTCCTGCCAACCCGGCTGATGGTACTGTCAGTTCTGATGGTGTCACAGCCTCCTATTCCTGTGACGTAGGCTTCAGTCTGTATGGAGAATCTGCTCGCGTTTGCCAGAACAACAGTCTAGGCTGGAATGGCTCTGATCCAGAATGCAGTAAGTTACATCAAAATGGTCTTGCCAGATACATTATCTCTCTGCATAATGAATTTTCATGGAGACTGCCCAAGTTTAATACTCATGTAAGGTATAATAACATCATGAATATTCATTAGCTGAATTTTTATGGTGGCATATGTAGACAGAATGTTTTGGTCAGGCAGAAACTGTAGAATCCGATCTATATTATACCTTAAGCAAACAGAACAGACCCTGATCAGAAGGCTGCTATTGTTTATATGAAGGTTTATATGATTATATTTTGACATTAAAAATGTAAGGAAGGAAATTCATTGCTATGGCAGAAGTGAATCCGGTCTGTAATGGGTAAGCAAAACTGCCCTGATCCTGTGAGGGCTGTCAAATATGGGCCTGTTATGTTTGCAAAAGCATTAGAAGCCGGGATTATCCAGTAAAGGATTGTTAACCCTTTCCTTTAGCCCTTTCTTTTCACGCCTTTGCAAATAGACTAGACCCAGGAGCTGTCTGATCAGTGTATACTCTGTTTACTTTTGGAATTACATGCATAGAGATGTGATCTTACAGTTTCTACCTTGGTGAAAAAGTCCTGTGTTCATGAACCATTCAGCTAATAAATATTCATGATGTCATTAATTCTTACATGAGTATTGAACAGGGAAAGGGTTAAATCAGATATTGCAAAGAATGTAGACCCACATCTGAAATAGAGCTTGTGATAAAGATTCTGACCTGTTTGTAGCTGTAGCAGAAAAACACCTTTGATTCTTACTGTAAAAGCATTAGCACCTGATCAGACAGTTTTAAATGCAGTGGTTGATCTTGGTCTATACTGTTGAGAATGTTTGGTTGACTTTTCTTCCTAAACCCTTTTATACTCCATGAATATTAATTTTAGAAATAATGACATCATGAATATTGCTTTGAGTATTTTTTTTATAATTGCACATGGACACAGGAAGTTTTCTGCCATTGCAAAAACTTCCGAATCATATCTACTACTGTCCATTTCAATTTACTTTGTCACTGAATTTTAGTCGATATTTTTTTCATTTCGAGTCAGACTGACCTTAAATATACTTCATTTGATCGCATCGTTTTTCAGGAACTCCCATGCTAAATATCCCTCAATATAATTCAGTAACAAGTAATAAAATGCCGAAAGTGCATTTTCTACATGCTATTTCGATCAGCTGTTTCTTTGCAAATGGCTGCTGTATTTATGGATCATGGAGCGTATCATTTTTCAACAGGGGTGAATTGCATACTGATATGAAATAAATGACGTAATTTCGTGTATGACGTCAACTTTTAAGAGCTATAATTACCCTTAGTTAAATTCGAACATTCCACTTGACGTCAATCGTCCGCCATTTGCAATTTGAAATGAACGTGTTTACAATGGGAAAACATTGTTTTATGCATGAAATATTTATTTAAAGATGGATTCAAGGGAAACTCGGGCACAGAGTTCCTGAAAAAAACGATGACAAAAGTGGTTTAAATTTGATCTCATTCCGGTAAGAAATGAAAAAAAATTCTCGATTCAAATTCAGTGACAAAGTAAATTGAAATGGACAGTAGTATATTATTATTCCCCCCCGTAGTGGAGGGAGACATATTGATGTTGTGCTTCCTGTCTGTCTGTCTGTCCGTCCAATTGTGTTAAAATTTTTGTGCAGCTAACTCCTCCTACACTATCAGAGGGATTTCCTTCAAACTTTTACATATGAATCAGCTATATGTGAGGATGGTCATGTGGTTTGGAATTTTGGCTGCAACAATTTTGACAGAAGTTATGACCTCTTGGAGTTTTTCCTTATATAGAGTAATAGCGAAAAAGTCTTGTGCAGCTAACTCCTCCTATACTATGTAAGAGTTTTCATTCAAACTTTTACATATGAACCAGCTATATGTGAGGATGGTCATGTGGATTGGAATATGGGCTGCAACAATTTTGACAGAAGGGAATTTATAGGGAAAACTAGTGTTTATAGATGTCTACAAAAGTTTATAGATAACCATATCTGATGCACAACCAATCTATATGTATCTATAAGTGACGTACAACCAATCTTTATCTATATGTGAAATCTATATGTGAAGGTGGTCATGTGATTTTGAATTAAGCTTGATTATCATAATAGTTGTTAAAACGCAACTCTTGGTTACAACGTTCATTCCTCTTATGGGTGCGGGGGCGGGGTACCGGGGGAGATATGTATTTTTCTCAAAAACAAACTCTAATTTTATAAGCAAAAGAAGCAGACCCTGATCAGAAGGCTTTGGGTCTACTCTGTTTGCAAAGAAATTATGGAGTAAAGGTTAACAGGGCTCAGGGTCTTCAAAATTTTGATGGTCTGTAAGTGCATCACTTCCTCAAAAGGAAGCATTTTTATCTTGTATGCTTGTATTCATGGTACCTTCAGGTATCAAAATCAGATCTGTCTTGTAAATGGATAGTCACTATTTGAAAAGAAAATCATAACACTTTCTGTTTCAGAGGCATGCAGTTCTCTCAATTCCGTTGCTGGTGGGTCTGTTTCCATGGTAACAGATGGGTCCACAACAGCAGCAGTGTACACATGCAGTGAGGGTTACAGTGTTAGCGGAAGCACCACCATAAACTGTCGCTCAGACGGAACCTGGGACTTCACAGATACCTCATGTGGTAACCATTCTTGTACTGATTTTGCCAGCTTCTCTCTCTACAGTTTAAAAGTTACCATTTTACATCCCTGCCTCACCAGGTAGCTTCTTCCTCTACAAGTGAAAAGGCATTTAGATTTACTCTTGTGTGTTCTCTGCCAGTATGAATGTGCACTTGTAACATTTAATCATTTACCTGATGGAATGGCCTTTTGATGCCTTTGCAAACATACTAGACCCTGATCAGATGGCTCCTGTAGGGTCAGGGTCTGATCAGGGTCTGTCCTATATGCTTATGGCAAAATAAAGATCTGGTTCCACAGCATCTACCATGGCCAAACTTTCTTGTATTCATATACCATTATTAAAATTCTGCTAATAAATGTTCATAATGTTATTATTTCTGAAATGAATATTCCTCAGGCTTAATTATGTCTCCCCCCATATTTATATGGGGGAGACATATTGTTTTCGTGAGAGTTGTCTGTCTGTCCGTCCGTCTGTCCGTCTGTCTGTCACACTTTTTGTCCGGACGATAACTTCAATATGCCTGATGCCAGTTGATTGAAACTTCATATATGGAAAGAGCATAATGAGAGAAAGTGTCATGCACAAGGTCCATAACTCTGGCTTCACTAATATTGGAGTTATTGCCCTTTGTAAAAAAAAATCACACTTTTTTGTCCGGACGATAACTCCTATATGGCTCATGCCATTGGATTGAAACTTCATATATGGAAAGATCATGACGAGAGGAAGTGTCATGCACAAGGTCCATAACTCTGGCTTCACTAATATTGGAGTTATTGCCCTTTGTAAAAAATATCATAATTTTTTGTCAGGACAATAACTTCAATATGCCTGATGCCAGTTGATTGAAACTTCATATATGGAAAGAGCATAATGAGAGGAAGTGTCATGCACAAGGTCCATAACTCTGGCTTCACTAATATTGGAGTTATTGCCCTTTGTAAAAAATATCATAATTTTTTGTCCGGACAATAACTTCAATATGCCTGATGCCATTGGATTGAAACTTCATATATGGAAAGATCATAACGAGAGGAAGTGTCATGCAGAAGGTACATAACTCTGGCTTCACTAATATAGGAGTTATTGCCCTTCGTAAAAAAATCACACATTTTTGTCCGGACGATAACTTCTATATGGCTCATGCCATTGGATTGAAACTTCATATATGGAAAGATCATAACGAGAGGAAGTGTCATGCACAAGGTCCATAACTCTGGCTTCACTAATATTGGAGTTATTGCCCTTTGTAAAAAAATCACACTTTTTTGTCCGGACGATAACTTCTATATGGCTCATGCCATTGGATTGAAACTTCATATATGGAAAGATCATAACGAGAGGAAGTGTCATGCACAAGGTCCATAACTCTGGCTTCACTAATATTGGAGTTATTGCCCTTTGTAAAAACAATCACAATTTTTTGTCCAGATGATTACTCCTATGTGACACATGCCATTGGAGTTAAACTTCATACATGGAACGATCATAATAAGAGAAAGTGTCATGCATAAGATCCTTAACTCGAGCTTCAATAAATTTAGAGTTATTGCCCCTTGTACATTTGTTTAATTCTTTCTTGTCCGGACGATAACTCCTACATGGCTCTTGCCATCGTATTGAAACTTCATACATGGAAAGAGCATGATGAGAGAAAGTGTCATGAACAAGGGCCATAATTCTGGCTTCAATACTTTTGGAGTTATTGCCCTTTGTTACATTTTTTGGCCGATCAATAACTCCTGTTTGACTGATGCTATTGGAATGACATTTTATTTTTGGAAAGAGCATGATGAAAGTAAGTGTCATGCACAAGGGCCATAAATCTGGTATCAGTATTTTTGGAGTTATTAGCTGTTATCATTTTCTTCTTGAAAAATGTAGTGTGGAAAACGCATAATGAGGGGAAGTATCATTTATCAAGACCATAACATTTTTAGTGATTTCCCTTTACATATTGTTTTTATTAGAGGGGAGACATCCGTTTTTTTTGACAAAAACCTCTAGTTCATAGCTGTTTCTGTACCATCTTCATCCAAAATATTTCCTATCCATATCCCTGCTAATTGTTCTGTTTGTGGTAGTCTGTCAATAAGTGTAAATATTTTATTTACAGTGTCTTGCGAGACTCTGTCTGTACCAAGTCATGGGGCGATAGACCTCAGCACTGATGGTGCCACCACAATGGCTGATGTTACCTGTGAGACAGGTTACTCTCTCAGTGGAACTGGACAGCTCAGCTGCCGAGCTGACGGAAGTTGGGACTTCACTGTACCATCCTGTGGTAAGCTTTCAGCTGTGAGCTCTTTGTGTCATCTGCATTAGGAAAGTGGCACTTAGAAATCACTTTTCCTTTGTTTATCTGTCATATTTAATGTCATTTAATTTGCCATTAATTTGTTTTCCTCATTGGGATGACTTCAGATTGGGAACACATACAGATGGCAATAAGTACAAGTTCTCCTGATAAAGACCTTAACCCATACCCACATATTGACACATTTTGAAGCCTCTGTAAAAGTAACTTTCTGTTTTTGTTTTTGATAAACAGAACATTTGCAAATGCTGTATTTATCGCAGTGGTTTCAAAACTACACAATTCTAAAATGTTCCTTTGTTCTAGTTAACGCTCCTTGTCATTGGATTTATTCAAAGAGGTGTGATCTAAATTTCTCGCTTCTCAGTCATGCTAGATAAGCTGAGTTACTACAAATAGCCGTACTAGAAATCCTTATCTGGAACACCCCGTGACTAGTGTATTCATACGTGTGGATTGGGTAAAATCAATACAAGTGAAGGACTTCTTACAGAATTATACCAACATTTCTATAGGCAACAACCTTATGAATTGAAATTAATATAAGTAATTAGCACGAATATGAAATTCTATTTATCATATAAACACTTTAAAAGCCTATTTAATTAACCGAAGACATTGTTTTGTAGTCACTCAGTCATTTATATTTACGCCAAAACGTAACGTTTGTGGTTGTCATAACAAATGACGTCATTAGAGGGTTAATACACGTTTTTTCGGCCGAAAACAAATGTGTATTAACGTGTATTACCTGCTCTCCTGCATCAATTTAATTCTTCAAAATACAAGCAAAACAACGGCAGCAAAACTATACACTTCTTTGACACTTCGGCTATTTATGCTGTTTCCGGGTCACTGTTTTCTTTTCGACATCAATTCATGATTGTATCAAATACCGTTTACACGGAAGTTCATTCAATATGTCCATCACTAAAAACAGTTCATTGTCGATGCTCCTGGAAATACTCACACCCCGGCGTTCACCTAGCTTAGGCCAAAACGCTGTAGCATTCGCGTCCATTGTTTACCTTAGGCCCGTAATAGGTATAATTAAAACCAGTCAACAACAGTGCGTGAGCACGAGAATCGCCTTGTTAATACATGGTATAGCGGGACTACAACAGCACGTTTTATGCAAGAATTTGGTGTCACACCTAAAGTTATGCTGCGGTCTGTTGCTATTAGATATGGAAGTCGTATTACGCAATGTAAAGTAGTACTTCACAAATTCGTTAATTTTCTTGGTTTTAGGGCGTATTTCAGCGAGAAAAATAATCAAGCATGGGATTTGTTAAAGCCTCGGTTGGTCTGTTCCTATCGGAAACTCGCTAAAGCTCGTTTCCGACTGGAACAGACCAACCTCGGGTATAGAAACCCCCGGCTTTAACAAAACCCATGCTTGATTCTATTAATCTAGAAATAATCTATGAGGTAATGGTACTACATTTTGAGTTATTCCCCCCAGTCAGTGCTGCCAATATCCTAATCTAGAAGCATATTGTCTTTTCACAATACTTTTACAGATAAAGAATTCATACTTGGCATGTGTACTCATTTCATGAAGCTGCAACTTTTGAGTCAAATCATGTAAAGGTCAAGATAAAACCTCATGGTCATATAAAAAAACCTTAGCCTTAATCTTTGAACTGTTAGAAACACCGGTAGCATGCATACTCGCCCTATGAAGCTGTAATTTTTGGGTGATGCCATGTTAAAGTCAATGTCACTGATCTGGATCCAGTGCTTGTACATCCCTTTCGTTCACTCAAAGGGTTAACCCTTTCCTTTGTATAAATGCTTTATCATGCCTTTGCAAACAGACTAGACTCAGATCAGACGACTCCTGTAGATCAGATCCTGTAGATCTGATTCTAGTTTCTGTCTGAGCCAAAATGCCCTGTATTCATATGCCATCATAAAAATCTAATTATTATCCATGATGTCATACATGAATGTTCAAGAATGAAAAAGTTAATTTTCTGTTACAGTGATTTGTTCAACTCTGAGTAACCCTGCCAGTGGCTACGTTAATATTTCCACCAATGGCTCAGTCACTGCAGCTCAGTATACCTGTGTGGCGGGCTACCACAGCAATGGCGAGACAACCAGAACTTGTAACAATGTAGGGACGTGGTCAGGGGAGGAGCCAACATGTCGTAAGTATACATTGGACCATCTTTATGTTTAACCCATTCCCTCCTAGGCTATTTTTAGATCTAACCGCTTTGAATAAATCTACCAAAAAGGAGCATTATCTAGAGAAAAGGACATGTTTTGAATTTTGTTGTTCTGAAACCATTGTGATAAATAGAGCATTTGCTCCTTTGGAGCAAATGCTCTATTTATCACAATGGTTTCAAAAGGTGACTTTTACAGAGGCTTAGAAAGGCGTATTTATGGAAGAAAGGGTTAAACAAGAAACTTCAGCCTATTTACCCTCAATATTTGGACACCCAATCTCCCCTCTGTAACCATTTGTAAAGCTCATTATGTCAATTTCATAACTTTTAATTTGTTTGGCATATAGGTAGAACATTTTGTAAGCTGTGATCAAACTGCTCCTATGGGAGCAGATTGCTCTTGGTGTGCACTATTGCCAAGCTTGTCAGGCAGAATACTTAACCCTTCGCTTGCTATTCGCGTCAATATACCTACCTGTAAGTAGTGAAGACCCAGATGAGACAGCTCCTGCAGGAGCTGTCTCATCAGGGTCTGCACTATTTTACAAGTTGATTGTGCAACCAATGCACTCCACAGCAGTGATTGCACAGCGAAATACTTGTACACAGTGACGATATATAGAGGATCTTACATGAGTGTTCTTGATTATTGGATTTATTAAATGAGTCTTTTTAAAAGATAAAAAACGAGCTTTAGCGAGTTTTTTTATCGTTTTAAAAAGACGAATTTAATAAATCCAATAATCATGAACACGAATGCAAGATCCTATTTATAACATAACACACACAAATGTTATTTGCAGCCAATATTTCAGCAGTAACGTGGATTGTTATAAATTCTCCTTACATATAGAAATGATGAATGAAAGGTGTTATTAGGTTCGCTAGGTAACTGGGACAAAGTAGGTCCAAATTTTCCAACTTTATTTTCTACTTACTGTCATATCAACCAGGATCTAATTCAGACCTCTCTGGTATTCAATTTAACTGTGATAGTTTATGATACAAAAACATACAGAAACACGTCAAAATAATTTTTGAGTTACAGTTTTGACATACATAGTTACAATCACGTCACATTATGACGTCATTGTACACAACATGTGTCTATGTTAAGCGCGCCATTTACATGAAGACCTACATATGTAGTCGCCAACACGTCCGACACTCACTGTCAATGGGATTCGAAATGCGCCTTCGTTTTGGTATATTTAAGCCCTTCATTAGTGTTGTATGTATACACATGGACATGGACATTTCCACCGAGAAAAAAAAATCTCGATTCAAGTTCAGTGAAAATGTTTGAAATGGACAAAAGATTCAGTACGAACTGCTGCATAAAATGTGTTGGAACAGGAGGAAGATTTTCGCGATCAGCTGAGTTAGTGAGTAGATCTATAGCATATTTGAAATATGTTTGTGCTGTGCTGGATTCAGATGACTATTGTTGTTGATTGATGAGATATTTGTATGAGTAGAAATCTGCATAAACAAAAGGACATGCGGTGAAGAAAATGCAAAGTTGAGGAGGCATTTTAATTTAAATGTAGAATTGATTGTATGGGTCAGAGTAGCTGGTAGGTCTTTTTTGGCATACATTTTGTATATGATTCCTGACAGCGATTACAATTTGTATTATTTTATCGAAATTAAGGCGCAAGTGCCAACAATCCTTTGCCATCTATCGTGACTCAATCGTGGACAGGTAGGCCGACCACCGTCCGCCAGTTTGTTTGTTTTGACAGCGCGTATGAATCGTTCGAATGTCATTCGGTCGTTCGAATGTTATTCACTAGTGATTATATGCCCATGATTATCAAAAAATAAATGATAGTGTTACGTCACGCTGAAGCCACGTGTTATGTTATAAATGTAATTATACAACAGGGCATGGGTAAAGAAGGAGAAATGTATTTTAAAATTCAGCAAGAGAAGGGTTAAGAGTAAATCTAGCTTATGTTAATGGTCAATGCCTTTGTCTAACTGGGTAATATTTATGCACTGGAAATCTTGTTATGAAGCCAAAACATGTTTAGCCCTTTGCTTCATGCTTTTGCAAACAGGGTAAACCCAGATCAGGTGACTCCTGTTGGGCCCACTGATCATGGTGTGTTCTGTTTGCTTATGAAATTATAATAGATCTGACTACTTTTTCTACCAATATTAAAAATGTGTACATATGCCATTAATGATTATAAAAGATCTGGTAATAAACATTCATTATGTCATTATTTCTTGCAAGAATATTCAACAAGGAAAGGGTTATTGTCATTGTTATGAAACTGAGGAAAACGTTTAGGAAATGAATCTATATAAAAATTAAGATTACTATAAAAGAGATTCTGAAAATTTCAGTACACAATGCAAGGTTGGTATCAAACTGAAGGTTTTAAATCCAAGTCTAGGTTGAATATTTCATTTCCATACCATTCTACTTATATTATGAAACTCTGTATACACATATAGAGGTCCAGATAAGATGTGTAAATTTAAACATTTTAACTCTTTGCACGCTAAGTAATATTTCGTCTACAACACTTGTCGTCTGCTTCAATTCTTAAAATAAACTTTCTCTCATATTTTTGCAAAAATATGGTCAATATGACAAACAGTTTGGATCCTGATGAGACGCCGCATTATGCAGCGTCTTTTATGGATCCAAACTGTTTGCATAGGTAATTACGGTTTCGCCGCTAGCATGCAAAGAGTTAAGAATAACTCCTTTATTTCTCCACCAAATCCTAATTTGTGACTACTCTTTAGAATCATCTTGAACAGAGTAGATCCAGATAAGACGGCTCCTGTAGGAGTTGTCTGATCATGGTCTGCTCTGTTTGCTAATAGACTAATATAGATATGTTTCTACAATTGCTGCAATGGCAAAAATATCCCGTGTTAATGAGCTATTTTAAACTTTCGTCTTGTCAATATTCATGATGTCAGTTTCTTACTTTTACACTAATATTCATGGAGTGAAGGGTTAAAAAATGAGGACTCTAACTCAGGCCCAGTGTTCAGGGGGTCCTTGTTCACTAAGTACCAAAACACATTACCATTTCTTTTGCTGTGTCATGTCTGTTTTATACCGAAGGATGTGATTCCCCACTGACCCCTGACAATGGCAGCATGGTCTTGTCATCTGATGAAAGTTCTGCAACATTTACTTGTGAGAGTGGCTTTAGCCTGGTGGGCTCAACAGTCTTGACTTGTCAAAGTGATGGTACTGGATGGAACGGAACAGAACCAACTTGTGGTAATACTTTTGTCTGAGTATTTTTATTATGGCTGTCAAATTAGGTATTTTCAGTAGGATTACATGGAACTATATTTAAGATTATAAGCTACAGTAAAACCCCTCAAAACTGGTCTTTCTGACAGGTGGCAACTTAACGCAGGGTGAAAATCATGTAGAAATCTCCTCTAGGAGCTTTCTGCATGACTTCTAACCTGCATTAAGCAGCCACCTGCCTAAAAGTACAGTAAAATCTCGATTATTCGAATTTTTGGTATAGAAGAATTTAGACCCTTTTAGGCAGGTGGCTGCTTAATGCATGGTGAAAGTCATGCAGAAAGCTCCTAGAGGAGCTTTCTGCATGGCTTTCACCATGCATTAAGCTGCCACCAGTCCTGTCTTAAAGATCGATAATAATACGTATTTTAGTGTTCGAATAATCGAAGTTTTATTGTATCTAAATTCTTCTGTACAAGAATTCCGGTTTAGATATAATATCCAGTATAATACAGTCTGATTTTATTCTTGTGAATAGAGCTTACACCCAGTTAATCTTTAGAATGACCCTTTATATGATAATTATGTTCTTTTAACGCCAAAGAAAACAGTGTTGACCCAGATCCTGTAGAAGCTGTCAGATCATGGTCTCTGCTGTTTGCTATGACTACAATTTCCTTAATTGTTATCCTTTGTACTAAAATTAACCCATTCCTTCATTTTGACACCCTTTGATGCCTCTGTGAAAAAACATTAACACAAATAGAGCATTGTTCCTCAGGAGCAAATGCTCTATATACCAATGGTTTCAGAATGACACAATTCTAAAGTTCTCTTTTAACTCATCTGTTTCGAAGAAATCACGAGCTATTGTCGTAACTCCGGCGTCCATGCTGTCGTCATCGTTGTTGTTGTTGTCGTCGTCTGAAATCTTGACATTGACCCTAACTTCTTCAATTTTTCATTTACAACCTTCATTTTTGGTATTCCCGTTTATCTTGACAAGGCCTATCCACACATACCAAAATGATAACAGACAAGCATTCGTACCCGCTTGCGGTGCTCTTTTTCTATTTCAGAAGATTTATTCAAACATGTTAGGTCTAAAATAGCCTATGAGGTAATGGGTTAAATGAATAGTTCTATTGGGTAGATTAATCGCTTCGTGTAATTGGCACAGTTAGTCGGAATATTTCCTTAAAATGATAGTTTTCCCTTTTTTTGGAAGAATTTAATTACATCATTGTATGAATGATACATGTATTAATTACCATGAATATGTTTATACTATCTGCAGTCCAGTGTGAAGACTTTGATCCAAGCTTTAACGGCACTGTTACCATAGCAACAGATGGTGAGACAACATCAGCCCTGCTCGTATGCGGCTTGGGATCAACACTGACTGGTTCTGCAAGTATTGCATGCCAGGAGGATGGTACATGGCAGACACAGTCCACACTTACTTGTGGTACGAAGTTTTAATTATCCCAGTTTTTTGGCTACCATGTTGGCATCTATCTAGTCTAAAACTTTATAGAAGAACCTTTATATAGCAGTCATTTACTTAATAAATATGGATGTTTTTTAAAGCAGCTGGCTGCTCTACCCTTTACTCCATAAATATTTAAACCCCACGCAACCGAGTTGCAGGAGGTATATAGATTTTGACCCGTCAAGAGAAATAATGACATCATGAAAATTAATTCGATTAATTGTTATAGTAGCACATAGACATGGGAATGTTTGGCTATGGCAGAAACTGTAGAAGCAAACAGCGAACCCTGATCAGGAGACATCTGTTTTGGGTCTAGCAAAGGTGAAGAAAGGCATATTTATGGAATAAAGGCTTAAACTATTAGAATGAGACTTCTCTCATTAGTGGCATTTGTAGACAGGTTTTAGTGTACATCATTTAACCCTTTACTCCATGAATACGCCTTTGCAAACAGAGAAGACACAGATCAGACAGCTCCTACTGGGTCTGCTCTGTTTGCTTATGAAATACTTTAGATATGAATCTACAGTTTCTACCATGGCCCAAAATACCTGTGTCAGTGTGCTAGTATAACAAATTAATCTATTTAATATTCAAGACGTCATTGTTCCATACATGAATATTCATGAAGGAAAGGGTTAGAATGAATCCTTTTCCTGATGAATACCTGTATTCGTGTAAGACTACTGATTTTGAATAATAATTAATTTGGTTCTTTTGCAAATTTTATAAAATAAGGTAATTTATTTCCATGTCAATCTGTAGATCTCTGTAATATAATAAGCAAACAAAGCAGACCCTGTTCTAGGAGCCATTTGATCTGGGTCTACTCTGTTTTCAAGGTGTCAAAAGGCATCTCTATCAGATAGTGGATTTATGGTTCGTATTCATGTGTATTTTACAGTAACATGTGAAGGACTACAGGATCCTGAAAATGGCACAGTTACCCTGGAAACCAATGGCACAGAGACAGTTGCAAATTTTACTTGTGACAATGGATTCACAATGAGTGGTTACTCAAATATAAGCTGTATGGACAACGGAGAGTGGAGTGGAGTAGCGCCCTTTTGTGGTGGGTAAAATCAAAAGTTCAGTTAGCAGGGCATCCTTTGTTATGAACACTTCTCTTGCTAATATGTATATGAATCGCAGACAGTTTGGATGCAGATCAGTTTATAGCCAACTTGAATTCAGATTGACCAGTTTAATTGCCAGTAGTATTATCAAGAACGAATTGGGTATTTTTTACAAATAAGAAGTCAGATTTTTGATAAGGCAATTTCTACATCTGGAAACCAGATCTGTAAAGTTCCATAAACAAACAGAGCAGACCCTGATCAGACAGCTCTTTCAGGAGTTGTCTGATCTAGGTCTACTCTGTTGTAAAAATGCGTTTGTACGAGGGCAAGGTTACAGTTTATAAAGATTTAACCCATTTGCTCCCACGATCTCATATATGGGACGTAGGCAAACAGTGTAGACTCTGATCAAACGCCGCATAATGCAGTGTCTGATCAGAGTCTACACTGTTTGCTGATAGGAATTTCAATATAAAATAAAATGAAATGGAAAATTTAGGCCAGGTATCCCATAGATAAAAAAATGGACTAATCCAATGTATAAACATGAATGATTCCACTGGGCGCAAATGGGTTAATCAACAGCATGCCAAAGAGTAAGTTTCTTAACCCTTTCCTTGTTCTATGTTTATTTCAAATTTCAATACCTACTGTTTATTCATTGACATAATAGTAATAACGAAATATTGCAGGTGAAACATTGTAGCCATTTTAGAAAGTAAAGAAACAAATCTTTCAAATTCCATTAGCAGACAAAGCAGACCCTGATCAGACGGCTCCTAGAGGAGCTGTCTGATCTGGGTCTACTCTGTTTCAGATGCGTGAAAACACGTTTATATGATGGAAAGGGTTAACCCATTCCATATTAATCATTTCCTGTTCTGTTTATTCCAAATTTCAATACCCACTGAATATTCATAAACAAAATAGTTATAATGAAATATGTTAGGTGGAACACTAGCCACTTTAGAAACTAATGAAACTTATATAAAATTTTATTAGCAAACAGATTAGACCCTGATCAGGAGCCGTCTGATCTGAGTCTATTGTTTACAAAGACATTAAAAGGCGGGACTATCAAGTAAAGGGTTAATTGTGTCTTCTTTTTTCAGTTCAGTGCTCCGCAACAGACACTCCTACCAGTGGGACTTTAAATTATTCAACCAATGACTACACCACAGTTGCCACGGTGGCCTGCATGTCAGGGTACCATGTTGTTGGAACTAACCCCATTACCTGTCTGACAGATGGAACATGGGATGATGATATACCCAGCTGTAGTAAGTTGAAAAGAATTAATTGAATTTATTTATTGAAAAGAATAACCCTTAAATACAGTAAAATACATGTATAGCTTATGTAAACATGTTAAAATTTCTTTTGCCAATAAATAAATATAGAATTGAAATGCATTGTCTCACTTCTATGTAATTCAGGTAGTAGTTTAATGCAGGACAAAGGTGATGCAGAAAGTCGCTATAGAAGATTTCTGCATTAATTTTGCCCCGCATTAAACCTTTTCCAGTTGATCATAATAATGACATCATGATTATTTAATGAATTTTTATAATGGCATTGGTACACATAAACATTTGATATTGGTAGAAACTGTAGTCAGATCTGTATGCTTTCATAGTTACGCAAACACAGCAGACCCTGATCAGACGGCTTCTCCTACAGGAGCCATCTGATCTGGGTCTACTATGGTTGCAAATGCTTGAAAAAAGCATTTATATGAGGAAAAGGGTTAACCCTTTACTCAATTAATATGCCTTTGCAAACAAGAGTAGACCCAGATCAGACGGCTCCTATTGGAGCCGTCTGATCAGGGTCTGCTCTGTTTGCTTATGATATAATATAGATATGATTCTGCATTTTTTCCATGGCCAAAAAACCCTGTGTACATGAGCTGTAATAATAAATTAATCTAATAAATATTCATGATGTCATTATTTCTTGCATGAATATTCATGGAGGAAAAGGTTAAGTAAACACCTGCTTTTACAGGATTACTAAATTATGTGGTCACATCAGCGAGACTACTGTATTAGCAAACAATACAGCAAGTCAGTGGCCACATCAGATGAATATTCATGTAACAAATCTTGACTGTACGAATATTAATTAGCTGAAGTTTTAATATGATATAATAAACAAATGAATTTTGAGCATGGCAGACATGTAGAATCAGATTTGTATTATTGCATAAGCAAACAGAGCAGACCTTAATCAAACAGCTTCTATGGCTGTCTCATTTAGAGTGTGAAAAGGCACTTCCATGAAATCATGTGTTAACCCTTTCCCTCATAGAAACGTGTTTTCACGCATTTGCAAACAGAGTAGACCCAGATCAGACGGCTCCTACAGGAGCCGTCTGATCAGGGTCTGCTCTGTTTGCTTTTTGACATGCTTTAGATCTGATTCTTCAGTTTTTGTCAAAGCAAACAAAATTCTTGGAAAATTTATACATGTATTTAGAATTTCCGCTAGCCAATATTCATGATATCATTAATTATTTCTCGCATGAATACAGAACATCGAAAGGGTTAAGCAGTGAGGTATGATTATTACTCTGCCACAAATTAATTTTTTTATTTACATTGCTTTAACAGTATTTCACTAATATTTTGACGTCCATCTGATTGTAAATAAAGGAATTCCTCAGAGATTTTGTTCGTGTGTTGGAACAAATTGTGTTGCTTTAGGCACAGAAGAACAATTATGTAGAACCTTTGACCCATTTGGCAAGGCAACTGGAAGTATTCCTCACATGAAAAAGCGAACTTATTTTACAGGTTACTTGAGATTTCCTACTTTGATTTCAGTATGTGATACCCAAGGGAGCCCAGTCAATGGCACCTCAGTCCTGTCTAATGATGGCAGTGATGTCTCGTTTTCCTGTGATGTTGGCTTCACACTGCTTGGAGAGAGTAATGCCACCTGTGGGACAGATGGATCAGGATGGGACAACTCTGTTCCAACCTGTGGTAAGAGGCTTACAGTTGCTTGTATGTTTGCATTTTAAGGTTTTAATCCTATCTCGCATATAAATGCCTTTTCATGCCTTCGCAAACAGAGCAGATCCTGACAGAATTTCATAAAAATTTAATGGGAAGTTTCACCATCAATAGCTGACCATATCATAACAATATTCCACGCAGATTTTTTTTCCCACAGAGTTATGGTCCTTGATTATTCAAGATATCACATACTCTGACAAACGATTGTGCTAGGTATTAATCATATACTTCATATTAACCCATTTTAATGACTTTGCAAACAGTGTAGACCCAAAAGGAGCTGCAAACAGTGTAGACCCTAAAGGAGCCATCTAATCAGGTCTGCTCTGTTTGTATATGAAATAATATTTTATATCTGTTTCTGCCATGTAAAAGAATTCCCTTGTTTATAAAGTCATTATAAATGTTCAACTACTTAACACTATACTCCATGAATAATCATGTAAGAAAAAATTACCTCAGGAATATTAATTAGATTACTAATTGTTATAATGGCACATGGACGCAGGAATTTTAGAAAGGCATATTTATGGAGTAGAGGGTTAATATGAGTCATTATTTCTTACATAAATATTCATTAGGTAAAGGGGTAATGGCAGTCAAGGATAATTGTAATGTATTGTTATGGTTTAAGCTCAGTGTGTACCACTCACCAACATCAGCAATGGTTTTGTTACGGTGACATCAGACGGAACAGCCACAGAGGCCACTTATTCCTGTGAATCAGGCTATAGTCTCCTTGGCGACAGGGTCAGAGAGTGCACTGTTAATGGGTCATGGACATTAGCTGCTCCAGAATGTGGTAAGTACTGACTGACACAAATATACCTATGCCAAATAGTATAAAATCAGATCTAAGACATTCTATAAGCAGTCAGAGCAGGCCCAGATCAGATGCCTCCTACAGGAGCAGTCTTGTTTTGATCTACTCTGTTTGTAAAGGTGCCAAAAGGCATCTCTATTGAGTAAGGGTTAAAGTTGATAGTAAACTCCTAGACCTGGTTTTCTATAATTAATCATCTTTGAGACAGGTGGATGCTTCTCCTAGAGAAGCTTTCTGCATGATTTTCACTCTGCATTAAGCAGCCATCTGCCTAAAGTAACAAAATTCTTATGTACTACAATTCTGGTTATACTGTATTAAATGGTAATGTAGGAATAGCTGAGTGTAGGGTGATTCCCCCATAGGGTGATTCCCCCATAGGATGATTGCCCTATGGGCAATTGCCCCTTAGGATAATAACCCTTTAGGATTATTGCCCCATAGGGTGACTGCCCCTCAATATAAAAAATATATTATTATTTTGTAAAAAAAATAATATATAAGTAAAATTTAATAAATTATATGATGAAAATGAATTAGTAGAAAGCTGTGTAGACCAATTGGAACTCTTGTATGTATTGTATTGACTCCAAATATTTGGACATGTAAACCTAAAGAAAGGGCATAATCCCCATTAGAAAGTACACACTAAGAAATTTTTTGTACAACTTAAATGAAGAATTAATAATTCTTTAATACCTTTGCCGGCTAAGTGCAACCTAACTGGTATTTGCTAACAGTTTGGATCCTGATTAGGCGCTGATTAAGATAGCGTCTCATCACAATGTAAGCTGTATGATCAGTCATTAGTCTCTCAAAAGCGTACACAAAACGAAAGTAAGAGAAAATGGTGACAGGTCACTGCTATAAGGGTTAATAGGAGCTACACTGTGGTTTGTATGTCCAAATTAAAAGAGTAATAAATTAAGATTCTGTTTCATTTCGGGACACTGTATAGAAATATCAATGCTTAATGCTTTTGTGCAACTTAATGCTTTTGAAGTTGTACAATGGTGTAATGATAAATGTCTTTATCAACCTTTAATTGGATTAACCCTTTCCCTTATGTAAGCGCATTTTGAGGCATCTGCTAACAGATTAGACCCAGATCAGACGGCTCCTATAGTAAGCATCAAGGAAAAAAATAAAGCAAACTATTTGACCTTTTAGCATTCAAAAACACTTTTTTTAGGGATTTTTATTACCATGGGGGTAGTTAGGAGCATTAGGTAAAATTGGATATATTGGATATACAAATACAATATTTTATTCAGCACAAAGAAAATTATATGGCATTTAGCCTTCAAAAACATCAGATAATTTTATAATATAAAAAAAGAAAACTAAAAACACTTTTTAGGGATTTTTAATAACCATGGGGGAATTGCCCAGTTTGGCAGTTTTATTGCGGGGCAGTCATCCAGGGGGCAATCATCCAGGGGGGAATAGTCCTATGGGGTAATCACCCTATGGGGAAGTTGTCCGTACCCCGGAATAGCTATATGAGCCATATATTGCTGGGAAATTGGCTTGTTACTATGAACTAGTACGGTAAAACGGCGATAATCCGAGGAGCTATTCTCCAAGTATATGGTCTAATCCGAGGGAATTTCTATGGTCCGGACATGAAATCTATTATTTCAATACAGCTATGTACAGTGTAATCTGAGTCTCGATAATCTGATTTTTCGAGCACGCTTCTCGGTCCCTTCAAGCAGTAATTGCGAGTTCAACCTGTACAACGCATAATTGTACATAATGATAGATAAATGCATCAATTCTTTACTTATATAAGTGATAACGGTAAACACCATTCACAGCTGAGACCGAAGTTTCAGTGTAGTTTGCTCCGTTCAACGAACCCTTCACAATAAACCCAAATTTGGTTTGAAACTAATATACATATAACAGTCGTAGTTTATAACCTCATTCGTATGGAATTTAGTTTGCCTAATTTTCCATTTGTCAACATTTCATTTAGTTGTGGATGTTAACAAACAACATCGCTTCGCTCCCGTGCTGTTTCGTGATAAGAAAAATCAGGGCGAGTTGAATTAATTAATAATCAGAATACTCGGCGTTATTCGTCTGAAATACTCTATAAAGATTGTTTACTCTCGTAATAAGCATTTGGTTGAACGAGACTTTTCTAAAAACATGCAAACATATCAATTTAACAGTTTAGCATTCTGAAGGCAAAAAGCACATGTACGTGCATACACTATATGATAGATTTGACACGTTGAATCCACAAAGTATGATTTCATGGATAATCTGAGGGTAGCGGTAATCCGAGCATTTTCTCTGTTCCTGAGAGTCCTCGGATTATCGCCATTTTACTGTAGATAGAAACATGAACCTAATATTGCTGGGAAATTGGCTTGTTACTATGGACTAGTATGGTTAAGTTTTTAACCTGATCAATGTTTATGAAAAATTACAAGTTGGTCTGGATCCAAACTGTTTGTAATTTCAATTACATTCACACACAGTACAATAACATTTCAAATTCTAAACATACATTGTGATATTTTCCTTGTTTTCCAGTGCTTTGTCCAAGTCTTGAAGCACCATCAAGTGGGTTTTTGAATGTTACTACAAATGGTACAATCAGTTCCGGATCTTACACATGTGAGAGTGGCTACAATCTGCAGGGAGACAGTCAGCGTCTTTGTCAGACAGATGGAACTTGGACATCCACTCAGCCAAGCTGTGGTCAGTGAGAAATATAGACAGACCACTTAACTCTTTCCTTCATATAATCACATTTTCACGCATTTGCAAACAGAGTAGACCAAGATCAGACGGCTCCTATAGAAGCTGTCTGATCAGTGTCTCTCTGTTTTCTAATGGAGTTTGACTGCTCCATTTCTTTACTTTCTAAAATGGCTACAATGTTCCACCTTCCATATTTCAATATAACTAGCTTATCCATGAATATTCAGTAGGTATTGGAATTTGGGAAAAAATTATAGCAGGGAAAGGGTTAACCACAGTGGTGTCTCATTGACCCTTTACTAAATGAACTTTTATTATTAAGTTTATGAATACAGAAATCTTTGTTATGAAAGGAACTGAAGTATATCAACTTTATATTATTTCACAAGTATATGTGGCACACCCTGATCAAAACGCTCTTGCAGGGGCTGTCATATCTATGTCTAGAATTCAGTATGCCAGGGGTGTTTTGTTGAATATTCACGTAAGAAGTAAAGACATGATCACGTCATGAACATTTATTAATTTAATTTTTATAATGGAATTATTTTTATGTACACAGGAAGTTTTGGAATTGATAGAAACTGTATAACTTTATAAGCAAACAGAGCCAATCCTGATCAGACTGCTTCTACAGGAGCCATATGATCTGGATTTTCTCTGTTTGCAAATGTATGAAAAGGTGTTTATATGAAGGAATAGGTTAAAAGTTGTGTGCTCTAGATTTATCAAAATAGCATAAATGTATTTTGCTATGTTTAGCACCATTGTTTCTTCATGGATCCTCATCACATTTTAATTGAATTGATTGGATTGATTGATAAGTATCCCAGACAGATGTTAACTTGTTTACTTATGTTGATAAAAGGCAGATTTCTACATAATGTTCTTCCTGCATTAAACCTTTTTGCATGAATTGATTACTTCATGAATATTCATTAACTTAATACTTCTGATGTAAAATATACAAGGGAATTTTAGCTTAGACAAAAGCTGTAAGATCAGATATGTATAATTCTTTAAGCAAACGGAGCAGGCCCTTAGTAGACAGCTCCTATAGAAGCTCTGTTTGCAAAGGGGTTAAAAGACTTAAGTATGTGTGAAAGGGTTAGGCTACCTGCTTGTTAAAGACCCAGAACTGGACTTCTTTATTTTAATTTGACAGAGTGTCAGCTGCCAGCAGCACCAGATAATGGTGAAGTCATCTTTGGCAGTGACGCTTCTATATCGGAGTATTCCTGCAATGCTGGCTACACCCTACAGGGGACAACACAAAGGCACTGCCAGAATGATGGCTCTGGTTGGAATGATACTGCACCTGTTTGTGGTATGTACATGCATAAGACAATTGCTGTGACCCATTTGCTAGTGGTGCAGAAAAAACAACAACTCTCAATCAGAATTCTAATAGAGAAGAATTTAGGATGGTGGCTGCTTAATGCAGGGTGAAAGTCATGAGGGGGGTATGCTGGAATTACACTGTCAGTCAGTTGCATTTGAACATTGGTAGTTTTTCTCGTGAACTCCACCTTCAATTGGTAGTTTTTCTCGTGAACTCCACCTTCAATTTGAAAGTTATTGACTTTATATTTGGCACATAATAACCACAAACAGTAGATGTGCAAGATTCAATTTTCTTGTGTTCAGGGCAGGGCAGAGCATTGCAGAATTATCTCCCCTTGTACTTGGAGTAGCTTTTGTAATTTTGGCATGAAACATTTAAAGTTGGTGTCTCAAACTCCTCCTTCAATTTGAAAGTTATTGAATTGATACTTGTCATACATAATAACCATGAAAAGTTCAAGACACAGGTTTTATGCATTTAGTGTTAGGTATTGCAGAATGATCTCCCCTTGAACATGTTACATGGATAGATGGTGTCGCAAACTCCTTAAATTTGACAGTTGTGAAATTTTATTGGGCATGCATAAAAACAATAATTGTAATGTGCAAGATGCAATTATCACATGTTCCATTTTCAAAGTTGCTTGTGGGACATTGGTCAGCTCAGCAGGAATTGTGTATGATATCAGCACAGATGGTGCCACCACAACCGTCGAATACTCCTGTGACCTTGGGTATACAATGTCAGGGTCACCTAACCTGACATGTAGGGATGATGGGACCTGGAATGTGGAGGCTCCTACTTGCAGTAAGTTTGACAAACTGAACCAAATTTATGACAGCCTTTGCAAATAGTTTGAATTCAGATGAATTGGTGATTCATCATTAACCTTTCAGTATGATCCTGATTGTAAAAAAAGTGAAGTACCTAGTTATCGTCTTATTTTCAGTCCGAATGACTGCTCAGCCGACTGTACATTTAATCCCCAGGTCATTGAGTCATTGACCTACAATATTGAGTACTGCTAACATATGACACTATCGTGCAGCCGCAGTACAGGCGAGTGACCCTCACAGGTACCCATTTTAACCCCCTGGGTGGAGAGGATGTGCAGGTGGGAGACCCGGAAAAACGTCTCTGAAATTTCCGGGAGGGAATTACCACTAGACCACCGCCACCAACTTGTGTTTTAAATTTGAACTTTTACTTGATATGTTTGCATTAGTATGCTTTTGCAAAAAGAATAGAAAAATGCTTTTGCAGACAGAGTAGAAAACTGTAGGAGTTGTCTGATCAAAGTCAGCTCTGCCTTTATGTTACAGATCTGGTTCTCTATTCTTTACCATTGGAAATAAATCCATATTTTGTATTATAACCCTTTTCTTCGTAGAGACACCTTTTGACATCTTTACAGAGTAGATCCCTTTAGGAGTCTGCTGACCTGGGTTTGCTCTGTTTGCTAATAAATCAATATAGATCTGCTTCTTCACTTTCTGCCATAGCCAAAAACTCTTGTGTCAATTTGCCAGAATAATTTGATATTCATGAAGGAATGAGTTCTTGCTCAAATGTTAAGTGAGTAAAAGGTTAATATAAGAATGAACCCTTTCCTTCATATAAACATATTTTCACGCATTTTTGAAAAGAGTAGAGACAGATCAGACAGTTCCTACAGGAGCTGTCTGATCAGAGTCTGTTCTGTTTGCTAATGGAGTTTCTAAATTGGCTTCATTGTTCCACATTCCATATTTCATGATAACTTTTGTCCCTGGATATTCAGTTAATATTGAAATTTGGATTAAAAATAATAAATAATAATAATAATAAAAAAAAAAACAGGGAAAGGGTTAAATGTATTGATTTACATAATGGGTAGAGCCTTGCATGGGTTTTTTCCAGAAGTATCAAGTAAAGGATTGAACTTTTACTGCATGAATATTCATCTAAGGAATATTGACGTCATGAATATTTATTAGTTTAATTGTAATAGCAAATGGATGCAGGAATGTTTTTGGCCATGACAGAAACTGTAGAATCATATCTATATTATATCATAAGCAAACAGGACAGACCCAGATCTGATGGCTCCTGTAGGAGTCTGCTAAGTTTGCAAAGGCGTATACATGTATATGTAGCAACTGGTTAAAGGACAATAATTTGCATTGTTGTGATATTCACATATCTAATGAAGATCAAGTCAAAGTAGGATCAGTAAATGTAACATAGAGTATTTGTACATCGATCTTTACATTAATTAACGCTTTACAGAAGAAACTCTTTTGATACCTTTGCAGAATAAGCATATATCAATCAGCTAAAGTAGGAGTTGTCTGATCTAGGTCTACTCTGTTTTCAAAGGTGTAAAAAGGTGTCTCTATCAGGTAAAGGGTTAAATTATATAGTAAAGGTCAGGTCAGTCCCCTATTTAAATGTTTTTTAAAGATCCATGATATTCCCATATACGAGGGGTGATTGATAAGTCCGTGGCCTGAGGCAGGGAGCAGCAGTTTGACCTCAATATTTTATTTATTTTTATACGCCCGAAGGGACGTATTATGGTATGGCGCATGTCGTCCGTCCGTCCGTCCGTCTGTCCGTCCGTCTGTCCGTTAGCAATTTCTTGTGCAACTAACTCCTCCTTTATTTTTCAACATAATTTCTTCAAACTTTCAGGAATGATAGATACTGATGTGTAGTTGTGCATATCAGTGAGATAACTCTCATATCATTTTTCATTCTGGAGTTATTGCCTTTTGATAGTTTCGGGTAGCAATTTCTTGGGCAACTAACTCCTCCTTTATTTTTCAACATAATTTCTTCAAAATTTCAGGAATGATAGATACTGATGTGTAGTTGTGCATATCAGTGAGATAACTCTCATATCATTTTTCATTCTGGAGTTATTGCCCTTTGATAGTTTCGGGTAGCAATTTCTTGTGCAACTAACTCCTCCTTTATTTTTCAACATAATTTCTTCAAACTTTCAGGAATGATAGATACTGATGTGTAGTTGTGCATATCAGTGAGATAACTCTCATATCATTTTTCATTCTGGAGTTATTGCCCTTTGATAGTTTCGGGTAGCAATTTCTTGGGCAACTAACTCCTCCTTTATTTTTCAACATAATTTTATGGAACAGCCTTCGGGCGTATATTGCCCCGTCTCGCGGTGCTCTTGTTCAATGTAGTCACCTTGCAAGCTTACACACTTTGTCCAATGGTGTTAGAGCATTTGGATACCTTCCCTGTAGAAGGTGGCATCTTGGGCCTCAAGAAATGCTTCAACAGCTTGTTTGACGTCATCATCAGTGCGAAAATGGCGGAAAATGTGGAAACCACATTACTGAATGGCAGCCATGGCAACAGAGGACTTGTGTGCTGGAGCATTGTCCTGATGGAAGAGCACACCTAATGACAGCTTGCCACGCCTTGTCTCCTTGATTTTTTCACGAAGCTGCTTCATGAGGTCAGCATAATACCACAGTGTGACCTCTTTCAAGATAATTCACTAGCAGCACACCTTTTGCATCCCAGAAAACTGTGGCCATCACCTACCCAGCAGATGTTGTCGATCCTGGGTGTTTCCTCTGTTTTGACTGTTGTTTTGTTTCAGGTTCGAAGTAGTGAACCCATGTTTCATCAACAGTTACAACCTGCTTGAGAAACTTCTCCTGATCCCACTCAAGCATGGCAAGGTTTTCCCTGGACATGTTGCACCAAACTCGTTTCTGGTCTAGACTCAGAAGTTTTGGGAGCCATCTGGCAGAAACATTTGTCATTTGCAAATGATTATGGATAATTGCATGGACTCGTTCCTGTGATATACCCAGCTGTGTAGCAATGTACCGCTGTGTAATTCGCCTTTCTGCCATAATCATGTCATGGATTTTGTTGAAGGTGTCTTTTGAGATGACAGCTGGTGGCTTGCCAGAACGGGGGTCATCTTCAAGACTCTCTCTACCACGTTTAAATTCAGCGGCCCATTTTTTCACCATGCTATAACATGGGGCATGCTCCCATAATGTAGCTACCATGTCCTCATGAATCTCCTTAGGTGATAAGCCTTTGAGGCCAAGGTATTGAATAATCGGGCGATGGCCAATGTTGTCCATTTGCTTAGAAGTACTCATAGTAAGTAGCTTTGAGAATCAAATTCTGGCAAACAACAGAGAGAAAAAAATCCTTCTGTCTCTGCAGAGTGATTATAACACCTTTTCTACACGGACATCAAATGGTATGTTTATAAGTGATCCGTTTCTACCCCAGGCCACGGACTTATCAATCACCCCTCGTAAGTTACAATTTCTGTTTTAAGATAGAAAAATTAATTTTCAGTTACATGTGGAACTCTCAGCAGTCCACAGGGCGGTCAGGTAAATCTGACAACTGACGGAGGTACAACACAGGCCCATGTCACCTGTGACACTGGCTATACTATCAGTGGCGCCACCATGCTTACATGTCGCTCTGATGGATCATGGGACTTCACTGTTCCAACCTGTGGTATGTACAACCCTTTATCTAATTTACCCTTTCCTTCATATAAATCCATAACACTGCCACATTTACAACAGAAAGATGTTTTTATACCTTTACAAACAGAGTAGACCCAGATCAGATGGCTCCTATAGCAGCCATCTGATCTGGGTCTGCTCTGTTTGCTTATGAAAATGATTTAATCTGATTCTTAATTAATATTGTTACATGAAGTAAAAAGTTGATTGGACATTTTCAGCCCAGTGTCCAACTTTGACAAGTCCATTTGGAGGTTCGATAACCATGGCAACAGATGGACATACAACAACTGGCACATACACATGCCTGTCTGGATATTACTTGGAGGGGACATCATTGCTGACCTGTGAGGTCAACGGCAACTGGAGCGACACAGAGCCACTCTGTAGTGAGTTCTTTCTACATTGACCACTCGAAAGAAGTATAATTCTTGCTCTTTAACCCTGTATATAATGAATATTCATGTAGAAAATAATGACATCGTGAATATTAATTAGCTGAAATTTTAGATCACCTGAGCAAAGCTCAGGGTGAGCTTTTGGGAGACTTGAATGTCCGGTGTCCGTCGTGCGTCATCTGTCGTCAACAATTTGCTTGTGAACACTCTAGTGGTCACAATTGTAGTCCAATCTTCATGAAACTTGGTCAGAATTAATGTCTTGATCAAATCTCGGACAGGTTCGAAAGTGGGTCAAGTCGGGCTAAAAACTAGGTCACTAGGTCAAATAATAGGAAAACCTTGTGAACCTTCTAGAGGTCACATTTTAAGCCCGATTTTCATGAAACTTGGTCAGAATGATTGTCTTGATAAAATCTCGGAGGAGTTTGAAAAATGGGTTATGTGGGGTAAAAAACTAGGTCACTAGGTGAAACAGTAGAAAAACCTTGTGAACACTCTAGTGGTCACAATTTTAGTCCAATCTTCATGAAACTTGGTCAGATTGAATGTCTTGATAAAATCTCGGACGAGTTCGAAAGTGTATCAAGTGGGGTTAAAAACTAGGTCACTAGGTCAAACAGTAGAAAAATCTTGTGAACACTCTAGTGGTCACAATTTTAGTCCAATCTTTATGAAACTTGGTCAGAATGAATGTCTTGATAAAATCTCGGACGAGTTTGAAAGTGGGTCAAGTGGGGTTAAAAACTAATTCACTAGGTCAAACAGTAGAAAAACCTTGTGAACACTCTAGTGGTCACATATTTTGTCCAATCTTCATGAAACTTATCATAATGATTGTCTTGAGTTTGAAAGTGGGTTATGTGGGGTTAAAAACTAGGTCATTAGGTCAAATAGTAGGAAAACCTTGTGAACACTCTAGAGGTCACATTAATAGGCAAATCTTCATAAAATTGGTCAGAATGATTGTTCTAATAAAATCTTGGAAGTTTGAAAGTGGGTTACGTGTGGTCAAAATGTAGGTCACAGTGTCATATCTTAGAAAAATCTAGTTTACACTCCAGCAGCCACATTTTTAGCCCAATCTTCCTTAAACTTGCTCAGTGTGTTTGTCTTGGTGATATCAAGGTTGAGTGTGATCATGGGTGGGGTGGGAATAAAAAGTAGGTCACTAGGTCAAATCTTAGAAAAATTACTCTAGAGGGTACATTTTTAGCCCAATCTTCATTGGTCAGAATCATTGTCTTGAAAATCTTGTTCTGCAGAACCACTGCTCATGATCCTCTATCAACATTGTTCAAATATTGTCCCTACGGTCAAATATTGGCCCAACCCATGGGCTACCCAGCAAAAATCTTAAATCTATGGTAATCAGTTGAGCGATTAAGGACTATCTTGGCCCTCTTGTAATAAAAGGCATATGAACACAGGATGGCATGGCAGAAACTGTAGAATCAGATCTTTATAATTTAATAAGCAAACAGAACAGACTATGATCAGACTGCTACTACTAGACCTATTTAATATGGGTTTACTCTGTTTGCAAAAGAGGTTATTATAACCCCTGCAAATGAAGTTTGAGAGAGGGTATATAGGAGTTGGTTGGTTGGTTGGTCTGTCTGTCTGTCTGTTCATTGCACAACTTTTGATTTGCCATCAAGACAGCTGAGCAGGGGTATTTCATCATCTTTAGTGATAGTTTTAGTTTGATCTGCTTTGCATGAAAATAGACTTTCTTATATTTGCAGACCCTGTAAACCTAAAGCAACTGCTTGTTTGTGCAACATTATATCTAACCAGAGTCTGTACTATTGACCACTCTTAACCCTTTCACCCCAATGTCACAAAAATGCGCCACAACAAAAAGTGCAGTCCCAGATCAGACACCCCCTTTTCAAGGCCTCGTCTGATCAGGAACTCCACTTTTTGTCTCAGCCTCTAGTTCTATACCTTTAGTTTATTCCTTTGATATTTGCAATTATTTATCTCATTTCCTTATTTTACGGAAATGTTTTAACAAAATTGGGTTGCAGACTATATTTAGAAATTTGGCGTTGAAAGGGTTAATCCTTGATATCTAGTGCAAGTTTCTTATTATTGTAGAATGTGATCCACCAGCAACTGTACAGGATGGTGATTATGAGATCTCTACTGATGGCTACACTGTGACCTACTCCTGTCAGTCTGGCTACACGCTGAATGGAGAGTCAAACAGAACCTGTCTGGATGGAGGGGCTGGCTGGAGTGGAACTCAACCTTCTTGCAGTGAGTGAAGTTTTAAACAGTCAAAACCAGTAATCACTTCCTTTTGTCAGGCTTTTCACTTGAGCCTCGTGATGTGTTTCATGTAAGAAGTAATGACAAAATGAATATTAATTAGATTGATTTTTATGACAACATAATGAACACATGGGCATTTTGGCTTGGGCAATAACTGTAAAATTGGTACTATACAATACCGTCAGCAAACAGAGCAGACCATTATCAGACGGCTTCTACAGGAACTCTTTGCCACAAAGCTCTTTTGCAAACTAGTAAAAAGGTGCTTAAATGAGAGAAAGGGTTAAACTTGTTTATTAGTCCCCCACCGGTTACCAGTTGGGGGACTATAGGTTTGCTCGATTCCGTCTGTCTGTCCGTCTGTCCGTCCGTCTGTCACGCTTCGTGTCCGGGCCATATCTCCTACAAAGTTATGCCAAATTCATTATAACTTAACACATTGAAGAAGCATGATGAGGGCTAGTGTCATGCACAAGGGTCATAGCTCTAGCATCAATATTTTTGGATTTATTCCCCTTTTACATATTTTTTTGTCCGGACAATAACTCTTTATCTACTGGTTCAATTGATTTGAAACTTCACATATGGAACAATCATGATGAGGGGTAGTGTCATGCACAAGGGCAATAACTCTAGCATCAATATTTTTTTCATATTTTTTTGTCGGACAATAACTTTTTATTTACTGATTCAATGTATGAAAGTAGGTACTAATACCATTCAGGTGGTCATGTATATACCATGGTCAACCACACCATGGGTGGGTGGGGCGGGGAGAGTGGAGGTTTTTTTCAGTCCGGTGGGGGCCTCATGTATTGCATAGCAATACAACATGCCCTTGTTTCATGGATGGAATTCACATTTACTGGTTTTAAATGACAATGTATATTACCAAATGTAATGCAGCATTTACTGGTAGTTCATGACTGACTGCCATTTGAAGTTCTGTTTACTGCAAAATTGAGGAATTTAATGGAAAACAGTAATTGAACAGTTATTTTCTGATGGATGTTTGGTTTTCTCATATGAAGAGCTTCCTTAAAATTGCATTTAACCCATATATTGCAAACAGAGTAGACCGAGATCCTGTATTAGCTGTCTAATCAGACTTCTTTTTATGCCCCGGTCAAGGGTGGGAATATTGTTTTTGCCTTGTCTGTCTGTTTGTTGGTTTGTCCCCAACTTTAACATTGGTGATAACTTTGTAGCCGTTACATACTTCTAACTTGGCATGCATGTGCAACTTATGGAGGTAAACATTGTTAGGGTAGACTTATTAAGGTCAAGGTCATATGTCATAAATATTTAGTTTATTAATATTCATGATGTCATTATTTCTTGCTGGAATATTCATGGAGAATAGGGTTAAGGCTAACTGAATCAAGGTCACTGTCAATATTCCACATTTTCAAAACATTCTTTCATTTAATCTATCAATTTTATTTACTACTTTCTTACAGCTGGCTGTGAGGCACTGACTGCTGTAACCAATGGGTCTTGCACTGTGTCTACATGACTTCTATCAATTTTATTTACTACTTTCTTACAGCTGGCTGTGAGGCACTAACACAAAGTCTTGTAACCAATGGGTCTTGCACTGTGTCTACATGACTTCTATCAATTCTATTTACTACTTTCTTACAGCTGGCTGTGAGGCACTGACAGTTGTAACCGATGGGTCTTACACTGTGTCAACAGATGGCCTCACCACCACAGTTACATACTCCTGTGGCACGGGCTACACACTGTCTGGCCAATCTGAAGCCACATGCTCATCAAATGGTACCTGGGAGTTTGAAGCCCCTGTCTGTGGTAATATATTATTTTTAAACCCTGCCGTTACAAATACTGTTGTATGCATTTCTATCCTTTCTAGTTATACACCTGCAAACAAAGTTTAAGGGGGGTACACTGGAATCACCCTGGTGGCTAGTTGTTTCCGGGAACTCCTCCTTTAATTTGAAAGTCATAGAACATGTTTTTGGCATACATAATAACCACTAATAGTAGATGTGCAAGACGCAATTTTCATGTGTTAGCACCAGACATTACAGAATTATCTCCCCTTAAACTTGTTTGTGCAAGAAGTGATCAGTTTGTGCATTGATGTTATTTAGAGGGTTAATCAATGAGGAATCTTGTTCAGTAGTCTCCCTTGAATACTATCAGAAGCTGTGGGTCCTACTACACTGGAGCTCCGTTTTATGAAATATACTTGGTTGTTTGAAATCGTACAATTTTGCTGACTTTGATTCAATTTGTAATTTTGTATAATTACGTTGTACCTTTCCAGTACGTGAGTGGGCGGGGAAACAAAGTAAACAAGTCAAATTCGTTCGAAATTACTTTATTTTAGGATGAGGGGGGTTTATGTAAGTACCCAGGTAATAACCGAAGCACCGCGTTATAATGGATCTCCAGTGTAGTTGGTTTCATACTTGACCTCTTAACACTGCAGGAGCACATTTGACTTTAAATATCTTGTACGAGAACTATCAAATGATTATGACGTTTGTTACACGTGTTCCTTGATTTAAACTCTGTTGAATTATGTAATATTTAGAGATTCAGAAAAAGCATTCTTCTTTAAATAGCAAAGAAATTAATCACAAATTCTCATAGAAATACAAGAGAGAAATAATATAGTAATCTGACTGAAAGGACCTACTTATCATTTAGTATACATTGTATTTATCTGTCAAGTGAGATAATTAGCAGCTGAACAATATCCCTCATTGGAAAAATCTTATTTCGAACAAAATACATGTACATAAAATGGCCTTTTGAATCATTTAAATGATATGGGGGCCATCATTTAACCACTCAAATTTGTTTTCTGTCTTGCAGAGATGTGTTCCAGTCAAGATACCCCTGGGAATGGTTCCAGTGAACTGATCTCCAATGGCACTGTGACATCTGCTGTGTTTGAATGTGAATCTGGTTATACACTTCAAGGCCAGGCCCAGGTGACATGCCTAGATGATGGAACTTGGTCTTCTGACATCCCAACTTGTGGTTAGTAATTTTTGAACTATTTCTTGACATGAAATCTGCTAAAAAAATGTCACTAATAATATTGCAAACCTCAGTTTCACAGTTTTTTTTATTGGCCCCCTCTTAGGAGCATAACTTTTCAAGGAAAGTATTGTAGGCACCACTGTGAAATTTTATATATGGATAGAGGTCATCCTTCAAGGTCAGAGGTCAAATATATTGGTAAAATCAGCGACTTTAACATTGGCCATAACTTTTGAACCAGTTAAGATAGAGATTTGATCTTTTGCATGCATTTGTATCTCATGAAGCTGCAATAATAAGACCATTCAGAAGAATTCTGGATCTTTGAAACCGGTATGCATATTTACTATCACAAGAGGAACCAATTTCACAATGGTAGGTAACCCTAAAATTAATTTTGCCGTAGCTATGCCCCTTTTTCGACTTAGAATTTTCATTGTTGTTTAAGTTTTATGTTAAGGTCCATGTCTCAGAAACTGTCCCAAGATATTTGGTTCAAATTTGGTATGCATGTTAACTTTTACAAAGGTGACCCATTTCACAAGGGCAGGTAACCCTAAAATTAATTTTGCTATAGTTATATCCCCTTTCCGACTTATACTTCCACTACACTATCCAGCACTAAAGAAAGTGGAGCGCGCTGTCCAATGACAGCTCTCGTTAAAACCAGCGGTAGCTTTAGGCAATACAAAAGTTCTCATAGGAACGTTCTGCATTACTTTTGCCCTGCATTAGGCAACCGCCTGCTTTAACCCTTTACCCAATAGCCTGTTTCTATTTTTGAAGACATATGACCACTTAAAGCAGGTTGAAAGTAAAGCAGAATGCGCCTTAAGGCGCATTCTGCTTTACTTTCAGCCTGCTTTAAGCTACCACCTACTAGGATATAGAAATTTTTTATTATGCAATATGTTCATGACTGTATGAATTTGAACTATTTTCTTCAGCGGAGGAATAAATCAAACACGCTAAAAGCCGCTTCTATCAGGTAAAGGGTTAAAGTGTAATGACCCATCAGTGTTTGATGATAGTCCATTCAGTAATAAAGGTTAAAACTGGCTAGAGGATGAAAGACAGTACAGACCTTGGTTAGATAGCTCCTCTAGGATCTGGGTCTACACTCTACAGTAACACTGTTTGTAAATGACACTGAATTCATTTCCTGTATTCAAAGGATTATGTTTATTACTTGGCTTATTTTCTCATTAAAGTTGCTTGTCCATCACTGTCACAACCTGATAATGGTGCAGTAGTAACATCAACCAGTGGAACTATAACTATAGCAACCTACAGCTGTGACACAGGATATAGTTTGTCTGGTTCCGAGCAGCTTACATGTACTGAGGCTGGTACCTGGGACAACACAGAACCCACATGTGGTAAGTCACAATTCATTGCTTCATACAAATGCTTTTTCATGCCTTTACAGACAAAGTAGACCCAGGTCAGACTACTCCTACAGGAGTTTGGGTTTACTCTGTTTGCTTATGATATGGCATAAACCATACCATTTTCTTATCTAGAGATATGGCATCTGATCAGTGACTCGGACCAGTTGTTACAAGGCAGATGTGGCATATGCTCAGTGACTCAAACCATTTGTTACAATAGACATGAGGCATATGATTAGTTACCCAGGCGTTGTTACAATAGAGATGTGGCGCATATTCAGGCTGTTCAATATTGCTCATGTTAGATGATTGAAATAACATATATAAATGTCAGACAGTGTAAACCCTGATCAGATGTATAATTCATGATATATCATCTGGTGTAGGTCTACAGTATTTGAAAAACAATAAGGTATCATTTCTTTTAGAAACAAGCAAACTGCCAAAAACTGCACCGAAATAAGAGTTTTTCAACAAAATGGCCTTTTGCCCAAACTGTTATGAAATGACTAGACAACAAACAAATTATATCATGCGATATAATAATTATATGTAATAAAACAGTTAACCCATTACCTCATGTTATTTTTAGATCCAACCACTTTAAATAAATCTACGAAAAGAAGCATTAATCAGAGAAAAGGGAACTTTTAGAAATGTGTAGTTTGAAACCATTGTCATAAAAAGAGCATTTGCTCCTATAGGAGCAAATGCTCTATTTATCACAATGGTTTCAATGGGTGGCATTTGCAAAGGTGTCAATATGAGGGAATGGGTTAAACTGTTCTTTAATGGACAGACTGTGATGCCTTTGCTGATCCTGCCAATGGCCAGATGGCCGTCACCAACAACGGAACTACAGCAGTGTATACATGTGACGAGGGATACACACTGGTGGGTGAGGTGGAACAGACCTGTAACTCCCAAGGAACAGGCAACGCAACATCTGCTCCTTCATGTGGTGTGTATGCATGTAAACTACAAAATTCTGGCTAGGGAGAACATTTCATTTAAGTTAACCCTTTACCTGTTAAATATTCATGTAAAAAATGATAACATCAATAATATTAACTAGATTAATTTCTATAATGGCACATGAAATTAGGACCTTTTTGGCTGTAACAAAAAGGAAACTTTAGAATCAGATCTATATTACACCATAAGCAAACAGAGCAGACTCTGATCGAATGGCTTTTACAGGAGTCGTTTGATCTGGGTCTACTCTGTTTGCAAAGCGTGAAAAGGCATTTTTAAATATGAAGGAAAGGGTTAAGGTGTAGAAGGGCAAAATATATTGTAAGATTTGAAAACAAGGTGCAAGAGACTGAATGCTTCTGTGGGGCTAGAACTGTGAAGCTCCTTTTATTAAACACATTGCTTCATATAAATGCCTTTTCATGCCCTTTCAAACGGAGAAAACCCAGACCAGATTGCTCCTATAGGAGCTGTCTTTTCAGTCTTCTCTGTTTGCTCATGAAATTATAACAGATCTGAGACTACAGTTTCTACCAATTCAAAAAATGCCTGTCTGCCTATGTCATGAAAAATCAGCTAATAAATATTCATTAAGTCAAAAGAAAAGGGAAAGTCATTCATTATTTCAGCTAATAAATATTCATAAAGTCATTATTTCTTACATGAATATGCAACAGGAAAAGGGTTGACCAGGTCTGTTTGCAGCAGCATTGCTCTTTTGGTTGAGGTACAATTGAATAAAACAGAACAGAGTAGTGTATGTTTTGCAAAGATTTATTAATATATTTTGGAATGTGATTATACATAAGATACTTTATCATGGAATACCAGCATGTTCAAAGACATAAATGATACGTACCAGACATTAATGTAGATAAAACATGTTAACCCATTACCTCATAGACTATTTTCAGATCCAACCTCTTTGAATAAATCTACCGAAAGGAGCATTAACTAGAGAAAAGGAAAATTTAAGAGTTTTGTAGTTTGAAACAATTGTGATAAATAGAGCATTTGCTCCTATAGGTGACTTTTGCTGAGGTGTCAAAAGGTGTCAGTATGAGGGAATGGGTTAAGTCTTTACCTCAAGAATGATTGCAACCATGGATGAATATTTATCAGGGTGTGTTGTACATATAAGAAGTTTATTTACCCTGACCCTTAACCCTTTCCTTGTTCTATATTTATTCCAAATTTAAATGCCCACTTAATATTCATGGACAAAATAGTGATAATGAAAAATGGAAGGTAGAACATTGTAACCATTTAAGAAAGCAAGGAAACAGATCTTTCAAAATTGCATTAACAAACAGAGCAGACCCTGATCAGACGGCTCCTATATGAGCCATCTGATCTGGGTCTACTCTGTTTGCAGATGTGTGAAAAGGCGTTTATACAAATGAAAGGCTTAACTCTTTCCCTATTCTATATTTATTCCAAATTTCAGTACCAACTGAATATTCATTGACAAATTAGACACAATGATATATGGAAGATGGAACATTGTAGCCACTTTAGAAACTAAAGAAACAGATCAAAATTCCATTAGCAAACAGAGCAGACCCTTTTCAGATGGCGCCATATGAAGGAAAGGGTTAACCAGTCTCAATGGCTAAGCATCGTACTCTGGTGTGCAAAAAGTCACAGGTTCGAATTATGGTTTCATGAATATCAATTAGAATAATCTGGCAGATGAACACCGGAATTTTTGGGCATATCAGGAATTGTATAAGCAATTTATATACAGTAAACCCTCTCTATAACGGCCACTAAATTGTGTTAATTAGTTGGTATTTTGGGCAGGTGGTTGCTTATAGCAAGGTGAAAGTAAAACAGAACGCTCCTATAGAAACGTTCTGTTTTACTTCCACCTTGCTTTAAGCAGCCACCTGCCTTTAGCACAAAATACTTTATGTAATTTAGTGGCCGTCATTACGGTCATAGAGAGGTTTTACTGTATTTCAAAGACAAACAGAGCACACCCTGATCAGACAGCTCCTACAATAGGCCGTCTGATTTGGGTCTACTCTGTTTACAAAGGTGTGAAAAGGTATTCCTATAAAGGAAAGGGTTTGACTTGGGAGCTGGTATCATTTGAATTTGTAAATGTTTTTTCTGCAGAGGCATGTGCAACACTGGCCAATATACCAGGGGCCACTGTCACCATGGCAACAGATGGAACGACAACGTACGCCAGTGTCCAATGTGACAGAGGTTATACTGTCAGTGGACAGACCAATCTCACATGCCGCAGTGATGGTACATGGGATGTAGACCTCCCCTCCTGTGGTAAGACTGGAGGCCAGACCATGGTAGCATGGTCAACCTCTGCTGTTTAATGTTAATAAAAGCAGGGCAGAGGGTTTCCACCAGTGGTCGGACAGATTTTACCACATTTAATACTATATAAATATCACAGCCTATGGAGAGCCACAGCACGTATTGTCAACCTGAGGTTGGTAATGTTCACCGAGGCGTAAGCCGAGGTGTACATCACCATACCTAGGGTTGACAATACGTACTGTCGCTCTCTATAGAATATGATATTTATTTTATTATACCGAACAGCACAATCAATTTCGTCAGCATAAAGATTTGTTCAATAGCAACAATAAAGAGTTTGAAACAAAAAGTTATATTCGATGCTTAATATTCGCAGAACAGCTTCACACTTCTATTCAGTACACACTATATAAGTACTGGCAGAGCGGTTATCACTGACCAATCTTGACGTATCCTCTTCCGAAATAGTCGCATAACGGGACATTTATCAGATAATTAAACAAAACACCTGTCAAAACGACGTTTGTTGGTCGAATTGCAAGCGTCAGATGACTTCAGTCGGTGACGTCATACACAATTTAATAAGCACTCACTGATCTAGACGTACTGTTGCATGCACGAGATAATGTTACATGGAACAGTACAAATTGTTTCATGGCAGATATATGGAAAGTTTGTATAGGAAAGCCACGTGAGGTATAATAAATTTAGTTAACTCTTTACTCCATGAATATTCATGTAAGGCATTAACACCTGTGTGAATATTATTAAGTTTAATATTTATAATAGTATATGAACAAGAAACGTTTTGACTTTGTAAAAACATCTGTAGAATCAGGTCTTTATATAATTTCACAAGCAAACAGTGCAGACTCAGATCAGACAGCTCCTACAGGAGCCGTCTGATCTGGGTTTTCACTGTTTACAAAGGCATAAAAAGCATATCTGGAGTAAAGGGATGACTGCTGTTATTAGACATCTGGGTCCATGCTTATAAAGCTTTTAGTAAAATCTGAGATCGTTCTCAAGCTTTTGATGGGTCAGATTTGAGCCTTTGGCTCAAATCTGACCAATCAAAAGCTTGAGAACTCAAATCTGACCAATCAAAAGCCTGAGAACGAAACTCAGACTCAACTAAAAGCTTTATAAGCATGGACCCAGTTGTTAATTTATATGGTTGACAAACCTATCTTCAAACCCCTATGCCTTTCTTTACTCACTAGTTATTTTGATGTATTTCGTATATTTAAGTTATACACATGAATTCTGCTACTTCCTTTTGTACTTAATATTATTGTGTTATCAACAAAATTATAACACACAGCTGTTGGCTTCTCTATTCCATTCTGTTTCCCCAACACCACTCCCAGCTTTCTGCCGTCTTTTGAAACATGTAAAACATTGTTGGTAGTGATTCCAGTAACCAGTAAGTCATCATCAGGCAGTGTACATATTCCATAGGCTCCTAGTTCTGGGTCAGTGTATGTGGACAGTAACTTGCCAGTCCTGTCTATAGCTACAACATTTATATTATCTGCAACATGAAATGTACTGCCATCAGCACTGGCAGTGATGTTACATACATCAAAGAACAGTGCCTCCTTTGTCTGGTCAAACTGTAATGTACGTAACCATTTTCCTGACAGAGTAAATACACAAACCTTTTCATCTAAATCGGATGAACAGCAAACAAAAAGTTCTCTATTGCTACAACAGATGCCATAACACAAATCATCAACACTAAAGGCCCTTGTCTTCTTCATGTCAGCTCCTACATCAATAAACTGAACTTTCTTCTTATCAACCATTGTCACAGCCACTTCATTGTCACTGTTGGTATAACAGACACCAAAAGGCTTATTAACAGTGTCCATCGAACTCTTTACCCTGTAGGAGTGGTCGAGCTGTGTCAGGCATTTGTTCTCGATGTCTGTAAAAACGACCGACCCATCAGGCAACACACACAATCCTGTGATGTAACACCCATACTTATTCTCTTGCTTTGTCACATTGTAGCTTGCTTTAAAATCTAATGTTAATCCTTCGGGACTGTCAAGTTCTACCAGGGATTTTATATCACAAATGTTCTTTTCAACATTTCTCCTAACTATGTATTTTGGTATTTTTGTCTTACCAGAATATCTTAATGTTTTTATCAGACTTCTGCCTTCTTTCTCATTCTTCACTCCCTGTTTAACATACACAAACAGCTGTGAGTCATTATCATTAAATTCTTGCAGTCTCTTACCACAGGTTTCTGTAGTCTCTATCTGTTCCTCCACAGCCTTGATTTCTCCCTGAACAGCACCGCTAATCTCCTGGAAGGCTGACTTTATCTTTATCGACTCCACCGTTGTTAGGTCATCTATGTGTTTGACCAGTCTATTCCTCATCTCCTGCAATGATGCCTGACTTTTCTTCTCTTCCATGTCTATCTTCTGTAGTACATTACAGTGTGAAAGTCTCATTTGCTTCAGCTCTTTTGTAACTTCTCCTACTGACTTTGTCACTGCCTTATACTCCTGGCTTGTCTTTATTCCTTTTGCAGCATTTGGTATGTATTGTAAATTCTCACATTTCCTGAAAATAAGATAAAAACACTGTTGCTGAATTATGTCTCCCCCATTTATGGGGAGATATATTGTTTTTGCCAGAGTTGTCTGTCTGTCCGTCTGTCTGTCTGTCCGTCACAAACTTTTGTCGCGCGTATCTCTGAAACCAGTTGGGCTAGAGTCACCAAACTTCACAGGAATGTTCACCAGCATGAGTTGTTGTGCACCTGAGGTTTTTGAATTGTCTCCCCCTGATAATTTTGGAGTTATTGCCCCTGATGACTTAAAATTAGAAAAACTTTGTGACGCGCGTATCTCTGAAACCGCTGGTACTAGAGTCACCAAACTTCACAGGAATGTTCACCAGCATGAGTTGTTGTGCACCTATGGTTTTTCAATTGTCTCCCCCTGATAATTCTTGAGTTATTGCCCCTGATATGAATACTTAAATTTATACAAACTTTGTGTCGCGCGTATCTCTGAAACCAGTAGAGCTAGAGTCACCAAACTTCACACGATTGTTCCCAAGCATGAGTTGTTTTGCTCTTGGGTTTTTTAATTGTCTCCCCCTGTTAACTTTGGAGTTACTGCCCCTGATGACTTAAAATTAGACAAACTTTACTTAATGTCATGCATATCTCTGAAACCACAAGGGCTAGAGTCACCAAACTTCACAGGAATGTCGACCAGCATGAGTTGCTGTACAACTGGGATTTTTGAATTGTCTTCCCTTGATAACTTTGGAGTTATTGCCCTTGATATGATTACTTAAAATTAGAGAAACTTTGTGTCATGCATATCTTTAAAACCACTAGGGCTAGAGTCACCAAACTTCACAGGAATGTTCACCAGCATGAGTTGTTGTGCACCTGGGTTTTTTAATTGTCTCCCCCTGATAATTCTTGAGTTACTGCCCCTGATATGATAACTTAAAATTAGAGAAACTTTGTGCTGCATGTATCTCTGAAACCAGTAGGGCTAGAGTCACCAAACTTCACAGGAATGTTCACCAGCATGAGTTGTTGTGCATCTGGGTTTTTTAATTGTCCCCCCCCTGATAACTTTGGAGTTACTGCCCCTTATGACTTAAATAAGAGAAACTTTACTTTGTGTCACATGTATCTGAAACCACTAGTACGAGTCACCAAACTTCACAAGAATGTTGACTAGCATGTGTTTTTGTGTACCTGGGGCTTTTGAATTGTCTCCCTCTGACAATGTTGGCTTACCTGCAGGTGCTCTGACTTCAGCAAAGTCATTGAGTACATATTTGACGGATTGTCACAGTTATTATGCTATGTTTTACATGTTGTCCTGTGTTCACCGTCGTCTATGTTGTGGGTAAGTCCAGCGGGGATACCTTTATTTACAATATTTGTAGAGCTAGGGTGACTTTGAGAGAAGTGTGAGGTTAGGACGTCCGTAAACCGGTTTAAACCCCCAGTGGTGTTTTTGCTGCTGACCGTGCCAAGGCGGTACTCTCTTTGTCACCCTTCCTTTTGTTTGCATTGCGTCTTTGTGCTTGTGGTTTGTTCATGTTGTGGAACGTTTGTCCCTGGTTCTTGTGTGTCTTTTGGTGTTTTCTGTGTTCATTTCGTGTGTGTGTGTGTGTGCGTGTGCGTTTGGGTGTGTAGTTGTGTGTGTGTGTGTCATGCTGTCTATCGGTGTTTTGGTGGTGGTTGCGTCTTGCATGTGGCTTTGCCTGCTTGACTTTACTACTTTTCCATTTATTGCCCCTGATGACTTAAACATTAGACCCTGATAAGTTTGGAGTTACAGACATTACACTTGTGTATTGGAAAGAGGATGGGAGGGGGAGACATCTGTTTTTGTGACAAAAACAAACCTCTAGTTTTAAATTCATTTCAGTAATAGAAATCTAAACATTAATTAACCCTTTCCCTCATGTAAACGTGTTTTCACGCATTTGCAAACAGAGTAGACCAAGATCAGAAGGCTCCTAGAGGAGCCGTCTGATCAGGGTCTGCTCTGTTTGCTAATGGAATTTGATAGATCAGTTTCTTTGCTTTCTAAAATGTTTACAATGTTTCACTTTCCATATTTCTTTATAACTATTATGTCTATGAATATTCAGTACGTATATAGCAATGTTGAGTAAACAAAGAACAGGGAAAGGGTTAAATATCATGGATGGAGAACAAGAAAGTGTAGATTCAGATTGAAGATACAGGAACTTATTATTTTATATATGGGATCGTAGGTGTCTACCAAAAGATATTGTGAGTACTCACCCGTGATGTAAGTTGACACATGATGCACAGCAAAGCTCTTCATGAGTTGGGCAGTAGGTGTCCAACAATTTACCATGGTGTTCTTCACAACGCTCTGTCGGTAATGGCGGGGCTTTCCGTCCTTGTCCAGATCCCGTATAAACGGCTACAACCTGATGACCCGATGTTGCTGGGAATTTTTCATGGTATTTTATGCAGGACTTGCACAAGTTTCCGTCACAGTCTACACAGAAATGGGTGGATTCTACAGCTTTGCTGTCCTTTGTGAAGCAAATGCTGCAGGGATTCTCAACTACTTCATCTGATGTATTAAGTATGGAATGACTTAATCCCCCTCCAGTGGCCATATCTGCTTTTTCTGGAAATAAGTTGAAATATTTAATTAATTTTTTAGTACTTCACTTCATAGACATGCCTTTTTACACCTTTGCAACAAAGTTGATTCAGATCAGGGTCTCCTCTGTTTGCTTATAGATCGGATAAAGGCGATTCTGTACTATTTGGCATAACTATATGTATTCACTTGTTTTATATGGCAATATAAAATAATAAATGTTCATATTAGGTAGAGTCTGGCATAAATAATTGTGGAGTAAAAGGGTTAAAAGAAACACAACTAATATAAACATTGCATTACAGCGACCTAGAAACAACGGTTTTTATGGTTTGATTTTAACTATACAAAACATATTGTATTGAAGTAGCTCTTTTCCTGTTCTGTATTTATTCCAAATTCTGTATCTTCTGAATATTCAGTGACAAAATAGTAACATGTACAGTAAAACCTCTCTATAACGACCACTAAATTACATCAAGTATTTTGTGTTAAAGGCAGGTGGATGCTTAAAGCAAGGTGACGGTAAAACAGAACACTCCTATAGGAACGTTCTGTTTTACTTTCACCTTGCTTTAAGCAACCACCTGCCCAAAATACCAACTAATTAACAGAATTTAGTGGTCTTTATAGAGAGATTTTACTGTATAATGAAATATGGAAGGTAGAATATTGTAGCCTTTTTAGAAATTGAAGAAACAGATCTATCAAATGCCATTTGCAAAGGAGTAGATCCTTAAATGGCTCTGCACTGTTTACAAATGAGGTAGGAGAGTCTAGTAGAACGAACGATCAACGGCTGTAGTAGATACGATTTTATTTCAAACCAACGTTTCGCCTATACAATAGGCTTCATCAGGGATGATTTTCAAAGGTGATATGTGACATGAAGTATAAAAAATGAGGGGCTAAAGGTCACATTGTTTACAAATGAGTAAAAAGGTGTTTATATGAAGGAAAAGGTTAAGTTAATGCTGTAAAACCGTCCAACATATCAAATAGACTGCCTCAACAATAATTCAAACAAATTTTGCAGACAATGATGGTAATAAATTTAGATCACATCATACAGGCATACTTACATTATAATAAGGCCCCAGGTTTGAAAGGAGTTTTCTATATTGTCGTTTTGGAAAAGAAAGTGGTTTTCTAAGGGGATTTCCAATATCCCACAGTTCAATGTAAGAGGGGAGACAACAAAGAAAACTTAAAATGATAGAATTGATATTTGGGTTAACTCCCTTGTTACCTATTGATTATTATGTATCCACCTCCCCATCTCATTTATATCACGGGTCTATACCGCTTCATGACAGTCTATATATGCTATACAATGTTATTGTATAGTACATATAGACCCCCATGAAACAGTACAGACTCCTGTGATTTATATAGGGGAGACATTGTTTTTGTGTTAGTTGTCTGTCTGTCTGTCACACACTCTTGTCCGGACGATAACTCCTATATGCCTGATGCCAGTTATTTGAAACTTCATATATGGAAAGAGCATAATGACAGGAAGTGCCATGCACAAGGTCCATAACTCAGACTTCTGTAGTATTGGAGTTATTGCCCCTTGTACATTTTTTCAAACTTTCTTGTCTGGACGATAACTCCTATATTGTTCATGCCATTTGATTGATACTTCATACATGGAAAGAGCATGATGAGAGAAAGTGTCATGTTCAAGGGCCATAACTCTAGCTTCATTATGTCTCCCCCAGTATACTGGGGAGACACATTGTTTATGTGTGCGACATCTATCCGTCTGTCCAATTTTACTTTTCCGCGTGGTTTCTCTAAAACCTTTTGTCTGATTTTCATGACAGTTCATATGATTGACCAGCACGATGCCTAGTTTTGCATATCTTAATCCTGTTCCGATTCAATGATTTTCTGCAGAGTTTTGGGAATTTTGAAATTTTTACATGGAAAATTTTGTCCACGAGGTTTCTCCAAAACCTTTTGTAGGTTTTCATGAAACAGCATAGGAATGATCAGAACCATGCCAAGTTGTGCGTATATTTTTCCTGTTCCAATTCTCAAACATATGGTCTGATTTCATGAAACGTCATAGGATTTATCAGCACCATGCCTAGTTTTACATATCTTATTCCTGTTCCAATTCTATTATTTTCTACAAGAGTTAATGGACTTCTGAAATTTTAACATGGAAAATTTTGTCCACGCGGTTTCTCCAAAACCTTTAGTAGGATTTTCATGAATCTGTATAGGAATGATCAGCACCATGCCTAGTTGTGCATATTTCTGCAGAGTTATGGGACTGTGAAATTTTTACATGAAAATTTTTGTCCGCGCAGTTTCTCCAAAACCTTTTGGTTGGATTTTCATGAAACTTCATAGGATTGGTCTGCACCTTACCTAGTTATGCATATCTTATTCCTGTTCCAGTTCAATGATTTTCTGCAGATTTACGGGACTTGAGTTTTTTACATGGAAAATTTTGTCTGCACAGTTTCTCCAAAACCTTTGGTCAGATTTTCATGAAACTTCTTTAGATTGATTAGTACCATGCCTAGTTGTGCATATTATTTGCCTGTTCTGGTTTTCGATGAATTTCTGCAGAGTTATGGGACGTGAAATTTTTAAATGGAAAATTTTGTCCTTGTGGTGGGGATGGGGGAGACATCATTTTTTGTATCAAAAACAATTCTAGTTCAAATTGCTACCACAAACATTAGCAACAATACAAAAGAGGTTTTTTTCCTGTTATTTCTTTTACAGTTGTATGTGACACTGTTGATGTCCCAGTAAATGGGGCTTTGACACTGACCTCGACAGCCTCTGTAACAGTTGCCAGTGTAACCTGTGATGTGGGCTCCACCCTTGATGGCTCCCCGACCCTTACCTGTAGAACTGATGGTTCCTGGGACTTCTCCACTCCAGCTTGTTGTATGTATACACAGTCTAACATGTATTTGAACTGCCTCTGTTGACCAGAGACTGAAACACACTTAAACATTCTTCTTATATATATGTTTATGACCTAGCATAATTATGTTGTTTACATTGATGATAAGTCTATGTCATTGATAGTAAATTGGACGCTGTTGTCCATTTGTAGTTTCACAATAAACCCTTTCCTTTATGAATATTCATGTAAAACTTATTACATCATGATATTTGTTAGCTGAATTTATATAATGGAATATGTTCGCAGGATGTTTTGGTATAAGAAGAACTATCATCAGATCTATTTCATAAGCAAGAGACCAATCTGATCTGGGTCTACTTCGTTTGCCAAGGGATGAAAAAACATTTAAATGAAGGAAATGGTTGACTTTTTAGCTGGATTTTTTTAGAAAATCTCAGCTTATAGTTTGGCGAAAACCGGGCGGGCGGCGGGCCGTCATTAACAAAACTTTAACATTGCTTATAACTTCTGAATTACTTAAGCTAGACTATTCATAATTGGTATGCAGATAGCTTGAGTGAAGGCCTTTCACTTGATACAAGGATACATGAAATCAGGTCAAGGTCACTATTTCCAAAACTTTGCTGTTTTTAACAAACTTTAACATTGCTATAACTTCTGAACTACAAATGCGAGGCAATTCATCTTTGGTATACAGATAGCTTGGCGAAGGCCTTTCACTTGATACAAGGACATAAAATGAAATCAGGTCAATGTCACTATTTCCAAAACTTTGCTGTTGTTAACAAAACTTTAACATTGCTTATAACTTCTGAATAATATTCATATTTGGTATGCAGATAGCTTGGGTGAACGCCTTTCACTTGATACAAGTATACATGAAATCAGGTATAGGTCAAGGTCACTATTTTCCAAAACTTTGCTGTTTTTAGCAAATTTTAACATTGCTATAACTTCTGAACTACAAACGCTAGGCAATTCATCTTTGGTATACAAATGGCTTTGGTAAAGGCCTTTTGGTTGATATAAAGATATTTGAAATTAGGTCAAGGTCACTATTTTGACTAGTTGACCATCACTGAAAAACTTAACCTAAAACCTGAACCTAATATGCTAGACAATTCATATATGGTATGGAGATAGCTTTGGTGAAGGTCTTTCAGTTGGTACAAGGATACATGAACTTAGGTCAAGGTCACTATTTTGAAAACTTGACTGTTTTTAACAAACTTTAACATTTTGCTATAACTTCTGATCCACGAGTGCTAGGCAGTTCACATTTGGTATTCAAATAGCTTTGGTAAGGACCTTACAGATGACTTGAAATCAGGTCAAGGTCATTATTTTGAAACATTGGCTGTCATTAAAATGTTGTTATAACTTCTGAACTACATGAGCTAGACAATTTTTATTTGGTATGAAGATAGCTTGGGTGAAGGCCTTTCAGTTGATACAAGGATACATGAAATTGGGTCAAGGTCAACACAAAAAATCCGGCTTTAATGCGGTTTCCACATTTTTTTGCTTGTTACCTCTACAAATGATTTTTTATGTTATCAAACAAAGTAGAACCAGACCAGACAGTTCCTTTAGGTAGAGCTGTCTTATCAAAACCTGCTCTGTTTACTCATTAGATCAGATCCTTCAGTTCCTTCTTCATGATGCCAGTTTAAAAATGTAGCCAATTATTATTCACACAATCATTATTTCTTAAATGAATATTCATCATGTAAAGGGTTAACCCATTTCTTCATATAAATACATTTTCACGCATTTACAAACAGAGTAAACCCAGATCAAATGGCTCCTATAGGACTCCTCTGATCAGGGTCTGCTCTGTTTTCTATACACATGATATGTATCCGATTCAACATTTTGGTCAAAACAAAACGTTCCCATGAAACTTAAACAGTATTTAAGATCATCTTTATTAGTTGTGATGTCCTAAATTTTACATGTCAATGTAAAGAGTGAACCAAATAGTTTTGTTATGCTTGGCATACAATTTTGTGTTATTTACAGCAAAGTGTTCCTCTCTAAGTGACCCTTCAAGTGGAGTTGTGTCTGTGAGTACAGATGGTCATGTGTCAAGAGCCTCGTATGCCTGTGATGCCGGGTATTACCTGGACGGAACTGCAGATATCACATGTAATACCAGTGGCGTGTGGGAGACAGATCCTCCTGTCTGCAGTGAGTTCAGGAAAACATTTCTTTACAGCTTATCTCATTCTGAAAAAGATACCGCCTTTGTAAAAAGTTTACACCCAAATCAGACAGCTCATGTAGGATAGGGTCTGCTCTGTTTGCTCATTGATTAATACGGCTCTGATTCTGCCATGTTAACCCTTTCCCTCATACAAACGTGTTTTCACGCATTTGCAAACAGAGTAGACCCAGATCAGACGGCTCCTCTAGGAGCCGTCTGATCTGGGTCTACTCTGTTTGCTAGTGGAATTTGAAAGATCTGTTATCTTTTCTTTCTGAAATGGCTACAATGGTCCACCTTCCATGTTTCATTATAACTATTTTCGCCATGAATATTCAGTAGGTATTGAAATTTGGACTAAATATAGAATAGTGAAAGGCTCTGATTCTGCCATGTTAAAGAAAAGTCCCTTGTTCATAATGCCATCATAAACATTTACCTTAATGATATTCATAGAGTCATTATTTTTGACATGAATATTCATGAGGTCAAAGGTGAAATGACAACTGGTATTTTGGAAGAGTAATTGAAAATGAAAGTACTGAAAGATCTTTTATTACATTATCCCTTTAATAATGCCATGAATATTCATGTAAGAAATAATGACATCATGAATATTAACCCTTTCCTCCATAAATACGCCTTTCTAAACTTCTGTAAATAGAGAATAATAGGTTAGTGCCGTAGATGGGACACTTTATCCAACGAGGGGAGAAAACATTGAGGCGAGGCTTGCCGAGCCACAACTGTTTTCTCTCCGAGTCGGATAAAGGCGTCCCATCTACGGCACTAACCTATTATTCTATTTATCCAGTCAGTTTAGTTATATCTTTTTTCATAGACTCATAAAACATACGAATATTGAAATAATTTGCATTGAAAATGCGGTTTTTCGATCAACGGACCTCCCTTTTCATTTCCATTCTAGAGACGTAAATAATGAGCTACCGCAGAGGAAAATAGTTTCGATACTTACATTACAAGAGGGGAAAACGTGGTTGAATTTGAAAAATAAGATCATTTGAATCGAGAGTCGATATGTTAATTCGAACAGACATGATAATATTCTCCCGGAGGCTGTCTGGTCAAATTCGAGTTCCGTCGACTCGGTTTCTATTTTTAGATAGGGCTAACGTCACTCATTAATCGATGGAACTGATCAGGCTACCCCCCTGTAAGAGCTTATCAAACAAATTATTATGAGAGTGAAAAGAAAAGATTTACTATTTATCTGCAAATATTTGCCCCCTGACTTGATTTTTATCAAAAACGCGTTTTAACGCGATGAATTAAATAGAAGTTTTTTCAGGCAGCATGTTTGATAATAAGTCAAATATGGTGACATCTGTTTTCAAGAGAGTCAAGATTTTATATTTACACCAATGTATACTGAATTATTGTAGAATGTGATCCCCCATCAGCTGTGCAGGACGGTGCCTTTGAGATCTCTACTGATGGCTACACAGTGACCTACTCCTGCCAGTCTGGCTACACGCTGAATGGAGTCTCAAATAGAACCTGTCTGGACGGAGGTGCTGGCTGGAGTGGCACTCAACCTTCTTGCAGTGAGTGGAGCAGAAAATTTAATGTATAACATCATCCAAACATAATAATCATTAACAAGCAGACTGTACACTTTATTGAAACAGACAAAACTGGTAATTATCACTTTTGCCAATTGAAATTATGTCCCTGCAAAACATAACTACAAAATTGATTTTTATGCCCCCCAGATCAGATCTGGAGGGCATATTGTTTTTGCCCTGTCTGTTTGTCCGTTTGTCTGTTTGTCTGTTTGTCAGCAACTTTAACATTGGTCATAACTTTTGAGCCAGTACAGATAGAGACTTGATTTTTGGCATGCATATGTATCTCATAAAACCACACATTTTGAGGGGTGACATGTCAAGGTCAAGGTCATCCTTCAAGGTCAGAGGTCAAATATATGGGTCAAATCACTGACTTTAACATTGGCCATAACTTTTGGACCAGTAGAGATAGAGACTTGATATTTGGCATGCTTGTGTATCTCATGAAGCTGCACATTTTGAGGGGTGACATGTCAAGGTCATCCTTCAGGGTCAAAGGTCAAATTGTCTGTTTCTTTGTCTGTAACTTTAATGCAACTTTAACATTGGTCATAACTTTTGAGCCAGTACAGATAAAGACTTTATATTTGGCATGCATATGTATCTCATAAAGCCCCACATTTTGAGGGGTGACATGTCAAGGTCAAGGTCATCCTTCAAGGTCAGAGGTCAAATCACTTACTTTAACATTGGCCATAACTTTTGGACCAGTTGAGATAGAGACTTGATAATTGGTATGCATGTGTATCTCATGAAGCTGCACATTTTGAGGGGCAACATGTCAAGGTAAAGGTCATCTTTTAGGGTCAAAGGTCACCGACTTTAAATTGGCCACAACTTTTGAACCTGTAGATACTGACTTGACATTTGGTATGCATGTGTATCTCATGAAACTGCAGTTTGGGGGTGAATTGTCACGGTCAAAGTCATCTTTCAGGGTCAAAGGTCACCGACTTTAACATTGGCCATAAGTTTTGTACCAGTAGATATACAGACTTGACATTTGGTATACATGTGTATCTCATGAAGCTGCACAGTTTTGGGGTGACATGTCAATGTCAAGGTCATCTTTCAGGGTCAAAGGTCACCGACTGTAAAATTGGCCATAACTTTTGAACCAGTAGAGATACAGACTTGATAGTTGGTATACACGTGTTTCTCATTTGGCTGCACAGTTTGAGGGGTGACATGTCAAGGTCAATGTCATCTTTGAAGGTCAAAAGTCACCAACATTAACATTGGCCATGACGTTTGAACCAGTAGATATACAGCCTTGATACTGGTATGCATGTGTATCTCATGAAGCCGCACAGTTTGAGGGGTGACATGTCAAGGTCATCCTTCATGGTCAAAGGTCACCAACTTTAACATTGGCCATAACTTTAGAACCAGTAGAGATACAGACTTGATATTAGGTATGCATGTGTACCCCACGAAGCTGCACAGTTTGAGGGGTGACATGTCAAGATCAAGGTCATCCTTCAGGGTCAAATATCATATTGAGGGGGCATAGTGTTTCACAAACACATCTTGTTTTATGGTAGACAGTTACTGGCCTAGAGTAAATATTTATTTTCAACAGATATGTGATTGCTTGTTATACCTCCATGATTTTATGTGATTGCTTGTTATACTACCACAAAATCACAGGCGGTTGGTTGGTCCATCCGTATTTGAACATGGCTAGTTGGTGTTGTGAACTCCTTCTTCAGTTTTAATGTTATTGAATTTATAATTGGTATACATAATAACCACAAATGGTAGACATGCAAGACTTAATTTTCATGTTTCTTCTGCTAGGCATTGCAGAATTATATCCCCTTGAACTTTGAGTATTTTGGTCATTTTGACATGAAACATGGGGAGTTGGATTTGCGATCAAGGCTGCCATGTGAGGGGTATTTCATCACCTTTAGTTTTAAAATGCTCTTAATCCATTTTTACATTAATATTGAACAGGTAAAGGGTAAAAAGTTTCCCTAGTTTCGCATTTCCCTATTTGGTTTTTTATGCCCCACCTTTAAGTTTTACCCTTTATGTCCATCTGTCTGTCCTGTAAAATTTTCGTTAAGGATTTCTCGACTTGTGTAAGCTGGAATGATATGACATTTGATCTGAAGCATAATCATGGTTAATTGTACCTTGTCTCCCCTTTTCAGGTCTGTCATTCATCTACTTCCTGTTTGCCGACACTTTGATTGAATTTTCATGATTGTTAAGTGACAAAAACATTTGTCATAGATTTCTTCGCTTTTGTAAGCTGGAATGATTTTATATTTGGTGTGAAGCATAATCATAGTGAGTTGTACCATGTCTCCTCTTTTCAAGTCTGTGGTTCATCTAGTTCCTGTTTGCTGACACTTTGATTAAATTTTGGTGATAGTTATGTCTCTCCCCTTTAGGGGAGGGAGACATATTGATGTTGTGCTTTCTGTCTGTCTGTCCGTCTGTCTGTTAAAATTCTTGTGCAGCTAACTCCTCCTACACCATTAGAGGGATTTCCTTCAAACTTTTACATATGAATCAGCTATATGTGAGGATGGTCATGTGGTTTGGAATTTCGGCTGCAACAATTTTGACAGAAGTTATGGCCCTTTGTAGTTTTTCCTTATATAGAATATATAGTGAAAAAATGTTGTGCAGCTAACTCCTCCTACACTATTTGAGGGATTTACTTCAAACTTCTACATATGAACCAGCTATATGTGAGGATGGCCATGTGGTTTGGAAATTTGGCTGCAACAATTTTGACAGAAGTTATGGCCCTTTGTAGTTTTTCCTTATAGCGAAAAAAAAATCTTGTGCAGCTAACTCCTCCAACACTATTTTCCTTATACAGAATATATAGCGAAACAATCTTGTGATCCAACTCGATTTTTCTTGTATAGAATATATAGCGAAAAAATCTTGTGCAGCTAACTCCTACACTATTTGAGGGATTTACTTCAAACTTTTACATATGAACCAGCCATATGTGTATTTGAGGGATTTACTTCAAACTTTTACATATGAACCAGCTATATGTGAGGATGGTCATGTGGATTGGAATATGGGCTGCAACAATTTTGACAGAAGTTTGGATTTTTTTCAAATATGAAATTTATAGGGAAAACTAGTGTTTATAGATGTCTACAAAAGTTTACAGATAACCAATCTGCATGTGATGCACAACCAATCTATATTTATCTATAAGTGATGCACAGCCAATCTATATATGTGAAATCTATATGTGAAGGTGGTCATGTGATTTTGAATTAAGCTTGATTATCATAATAGTTGTTAAAACGCAACTCTTGGTTACAACGTTCATTCCTCTTATGGGGGCGGGGTACCCGGTGGGGGGGAGGGGGGGGGGGGTACATCAAAAACAAACTCTAGTTTAACAATCATCTTCCTGTTAAGGGTTATATTATTAGTAATTTGTAATTGTAATTTATATAGAACTATCAAAATATTACCTATAGTAAATTATTGTTTCGTTTGCTGAGGCAACATATAGAGATCACTATCTGTCTTGCGTCGTCATCTCCAAGTAATTTCTGTCACATTTTTCTCAGGAATCACACTGGCCATTAGTATGGAGAAACTTAATTTTTGAATAGAGATCATATTAATTGATAAAAATAAATCTGCACAAGCCTTAAGTCAATAAGTTTTAACGCAATTTAGGAAAAACCTGGTGGGGGCATCCATGTCCCATAGACACATTTTCTTTTATTCTTATAAAGATTATATTTGTTTCTTCAGTTTTATGGTTGCACATTTCAGACCTGTCTGAGAGATATAAATCTTTCTTATTACTTTCTTACAGCTGGCTGTGAGGCACTAACACAAAGTCTTGTAACCAATGGGTCTTGCACTGTGTCTACATGACTTCTATCAATTCTATTTACTACTTTCTTACAGCTGGCTGTGAGGCGCTGGCAGTTGTAACCGATGGGTCTTACACTGTGTCAACAGATGGTCTCACCACCACAGTTACTTACTCCTGTGGCACGGGCTACACACTGTCTGGCCAATCTGAGGCCACATGCTCATCAAATGGTACCTGGGAGTTTGAAGCCCCTGTTTGTGGTAAGATATTATTTTGAACCCTGATGTTACAAATTAATACTAAAGGATTGACTGTTGTGTGCATTTCTGTTTATCCTCTTGTTATATCCCCACAAACAAACTTTGAAGGAGTATACTGGAATATATACTGGAGTATACTGGAATTACCTTGGTGGCTGGTTGGGCAGGCGGTCAGTCTGTCCATTGGCATTTAAACATAGCTAGTTGGTGTCGCAAACTCCTCCTTCAATTTAAAAGTTAGTGAATTTATTTTTGGCATACATTATAACCACGAATAGTAGATATACAAGACGCAATTTTCATGTATTTAGCACCAGGCATTGCAGAATTATCTCCCCCTGAACTTTGAGTGTTTGGCATTTACAAAAATAAATAAATAAATAAATAAATAAATAAATAAATAAATAAATAATAAATAAATAAATAAATAAATAAATAAATAAATGTATTTACATTTTGGCATGTTACATTGACAGTTTTGTCTAAGACAAGAAATCCCTTGAAAATTTTACATTATAGAAATTAAGTTAATGAATATTCGAGAAGTGATCAGTTCATGCATAAAATTTAATGTTATAAGACGATTAATCAATGAAGAATCTTGTTAAATAGTCTCCCTTGAACACTATCAAAAGCTGTAGGTCCTAGTAGTTGATTTCACCATTGATCTCATTGCACTGCTGGAGCACGTTTGACTTTAATATCTTGTTTAACCCTTTCCCTGTTCAAAGTCTATTACAAATTTCAATACCTAATGAATATTCATGGACAAAATAGTTATAATGAAATGTGGAAGATGAAACATTGTAGTCATTTTAGAAAGTAAAGAAACAGTTAACAAATTCCATTAGCAACAGAGCAGAACCTGATCAGACGGCTCCTGTAGGGGATGTTTGATCTGGGTCTACTCTGTTTGCAGATGCATCAAATGGCATTTATGTGAGGGAAAGGGTTAACCCTTTCCCTGTTCTATGTTTATTCCAAATTGGTGGAACATTGTAACCATTTTAGAACCTAAAGAAGCAGATCTTTCAAATTCCAGTTAGCAAACAGAGCTGACCCTGATCAGGCTGCTATAGGAGCCGTCTGATCTGGGTTTACTCTGTTTGCAAATGCATGAAAACATGTTTACGTAAAGGAAAGGGTTAAGAACTATCAAATGATTATGACAATTGTAACACACATTCCTTGATTTAAACTCTGTTGAATTATTAATGTTTAGAGTCTCAGGAAAAGGATTATTCTTGAAATATCAAAGAAATTAACCACAACCTCTCATAGAAATATGAGAGAAATAACAGAGTAATTGGACTGAAAGTACCTACTTGTCATTTGTAAAGATGGTTTAATCTGTCAAGGGGGATAATTTGCAGCTGAACAATATCCCTCATTGGAAAAATCCTTATTTTTTTAACACTATACATGTACATGAAATGGCCTTTTGAATTATTTGAACGATATAGGACCATTTTATAGTCCTTGTTTACTCTGTCTTGCAGAGATCTGTTCCAGTCAAGATACCCCTGGGAATGGTTCCAGTGAACTGATCTCCAATGGCACTGTGACTTCTGCTGTGTTTGTGTGTGAATCTGGTTATACACTTCAAGGCCAGGTCCAGCTGACATGTCTAGATAATGGAACTTGGTCCTCTGACATCCCAACTTGTGGTTGGTAATTTTGGAATTATTTCTTTGTAATACATGTACATGAAAATTGTTAAAGAAATTCACTGATAATATTATGCAAACCTCAGTTTCACAACTTTTTATGTCTCCCCCAATATACTGGGGAGACATATTGTTTTTGTTGGCGGCATCAGTCTGACTGTCCCGATTTTAATTTGTCCGCACGGTTTCTCCAAAACCTTTGGTCAGATTAACAGGAAACTTCTTAGGATTGATCAGCACCATGCCTAGTTGTGCATGCTTTTCTGCAGAGTTATGGGACTTAGAAATTTTTACATTGGGGGAGGAGGCGAGACATCAGTTTTAGTATCAAAAACAATAATATTTTTGGGGTTGTTTTGCTATACTGTAAAGTCTTGCTAATACGAGCACTCAAAAGAATTCTGAATTTATAAATCTGGTGGTAGCTTCATGCAAGACAAAAACATTTATTACTTGGCTTATTTTCTCATTAAAGTTGCTTGTCCATCCTTGTCACAACCTGATAATGGTGTGGTAGTAACAGCAACCAATGGAACTGTAACCATAGCAACCTACAGCTGTAACACAGGATATAGTTTGTCTGGTTCCCAGCAACTTACATGTACAGAGGCTGGTACCTGGGACAACACAGAACCCACATGTGGTAAGTCACAATTCATTGCTTCATAAAAATGCTTTTTCTTGTCTTTACAAACAAAGTAGACCCAGATCAGACAGCTCCAGTAGGAGCCATCTGATCAAGGTCTTATCTGTTTACTTATGATGTGGCTTCTGATCAGTGACTCAGGCCAGTTGCTGCTCTAGAGATGTGGCATCTGATCAGTGACTCAGACTAGTTGCTACAAAAGAGATGTGGCATCTGATCAGTGACTTAGACCAGTTGCTGCAATAGAGACATGGCATCTGGTCAGAGACTTAGACCAGTTGCTGCAATAGAGATGTGGCATCTGATCAGTGACTTAGACCAGTTGCTGCAATAGAGATGTGGCATCTGATCAGTGTCTCAAACCAGTTTCTGCTCTAGAGACATGGTATCTGGTCAGTGACTCAGTTGCTGCATAAGAGATGTTGCATCTGATCAGAGACTCAGACCAGTTGCTGCAATAGAGATATGGCATCTGATCAGTGACCGAGACCAGTTGCTGCAATAGAGATGTGGCATCTGATCAGTGACTCAGACCAGTTGCTGCAATAGAGACGTGGCATCTGATCAGTGACTTAGACCAGTTGCTGCAATAGAGATGTGGCATCTGATCAGTGACTCAGACCAGTTGCTGCAATAGAGACGTGGCATCTGATCAGTGAGTCAGACCAGTTGCTGCATAAGAGGTGTGGCATCTGATCAGTGACTCAGACCAGTTGCTACAATAGAGATGTGGCATCTGATCAGTGACTCGGACCAGTTGCTGCAATAGAGATGTGGCATCTGATCAGTGACTCAGACAAGTTGCTACAATGGAGATGTGGCATCTGATCAGTGACTCAGACCAGTTGCTGCTCTAGAGATGTGGCATCTGATCAGTGACTGAGACCAATTGCTGCTCTAGTGATGTGGCATCTGGTCAGTGACTCAGATCAGTTTCTGCTCTAGTGATGTGGCATCTGGTCAGTGACTCAGATCAGTTTCTGCTCTAGTGATGTGGCATCTGGTCAGTGACTCAGATCAGTTTCTGCTCTAGTGATGTGGCATCTGGTCAGTGACTCTGATCAGTTGCTGTAATAGAGATGTAGCCTATGTTCAGGTTGTTCAATTTTTCTCAAGTTAAATGATGGAAATTATGCATATCAGGGTATTGTTTCATTTGGAAAGAAGCATACCAAAAACTACACCAAAATGAGAGTTGGTTTTTTTTGCTGAAAAATAACCTAATGAAACTGTTATGAATTGATTAGACTACAAATAAATTATATAATCCGAGATTTATGATAATAAAATATTATAGAAATATTAAACTATGCTTTAATGGACAGACTGTGATGCCTTTGCTGATCCTGCCAATGGCCAGATGGCCGTCACAAACAATGGAACTACAGCAGTGTACACATGTGACGAGGGATACACACTGGTGGGTGAGGTGGAACAGACCTGTAACTCCCAAGGAACAGGCAACACGACATCAGCTCCTTCATGTGGTGTGTATACATGTAAACTACAAAATTCTGGCGAGGGAGAACATTTATAGAGCAGACTCTGATCAAATGGCTCGGTTCTACTCTGTTCGCATAGGCGTGAAAAGGCATTTATATGAAAGAAAGGGTTAAGGTGTTGAAGGGCAAAATATAAATTGTAAGATTTGAAAATAAGACGCAAGAGGCTGAATGCGTCTCTGTTGAACAATAGATCTAGAACTGCGAAGCTTTTTTATTTAACCCATTGCTTCATATAAATGCCTTTTCACACCTTTACAAACAGATAAGACTAGATCAGACAGCTCCTATAGGAGCCATCTTTTCAGGGTCTGCTTTGTTTGCTTTTGAAATTATAACAGATCTGAGATTCCAAAAACTGTCTGCATAATTATGTCATTGTTAAAATTCAGCTACTAAATATTAATGATGTCATTATTTCTTACATGAATATGTAATAGGGAAGGGACGACCAGGTCTATTCACAGCAGTATTGCTCTTTTGGTTGAGGTACAAATGAAAAAAAACAACAGAATAGTGTTTGTTTTGCAAAGATTTATGAGTTACATGTTATAGAATGTGATTTACATGGGATACTTTATCATGGAATGCTAGAATGTTCAAAGACATAAATAATACATACCAGACATTAATTTAGATAAAACATGTTAACCCTTTCCTTCATATAAATGTGTTTTCACGCATTTGCAAACAGAGTAGACCAGATCACATGTTGTCTGATTAGGGTCTACTCTGTTTGCTAGTCTAATCTTAAAGATCTGTTTCTTTAGTTTCTAAAATGACTACAATGTTCATGTTCCGTATTATATTATAATTATTTTTGTCCATGAATATTCAGTAGGTATTGAAATTTGGAGTAAACATTATTAGTTATACAGTTCTTTCCCAGGGTACATGACGATTTATTCCCGGCTGAGGAAAATCATGTTGCCCGAGCCGTCAGGCGAGGGTTACATGATTTTACCAGCCGGGAATAAATCGTCATGTACCCTGGGAAAGAACTGTATAACGAATTTATTATACTGCAAAGTTTTACGGTTCGGATAATTTATATAAATCCATTTTGGCATGTTGAATCACTAAACACGCTAATTCCCCTAAAAGCGCCCCAATACATTTATTTCCACCCGAAGGTATCCGAAGTGGTGTGTATTGTATTTCATCGGCGTTCGTGTTATTATAGATGGCTGGATGATATAATAACTCCTCTAAAAACTGTTTTATTGGTCATTTCATACAATGGTGTTTTTTAATTCATTCCTGCATTGTTTTCTTTACGTATCAATAGTTGTCTATTATGAATTTTGCTATTGTTTAGCCGAGTCGAGAAGTCGGTCTTTTGGTTTCTGACCATAATATGTGGGGCCTGCCATGGGGAATTTCTATGTACCCTGTCAGCTCATAGGGTACATGAACTCATGTACACGGCAAGTTAACCAATCAGAAGTGAGGATTTTACTTTGCAGTATAATAAAGAACATGGAAAGGGTTAACCCTTTACCTAATAAATAATTATTGCAATAATGGATGAATAATTATCAGTGGGTGTTTTACATATAAAGAAATTTATTTACCCTAACTCTTAACCCTTTCCCTCATATAAACGTGTTTTCACGCAACTGCAAACAGAGTAGACCCAGATCAGACGGCTCCTAGAGGAGCCGTCTGATCAGGGTCTGCTCTGTATGCTAATGGAATTAGATAGATATGTTTCTATACTTTCTAAAATGGCAATAATGTTCCAGCTTTCGTATTTCATTATAATTTTTCTGTTCATGCCTATTCTGCAGGTATTGAAATTTGTAATAGATATAGAACAGGGAAAGGGTTAACAGGTCTCAATAGCTCAATGGATAAGCGTCAAACTCGTGTGCAAAGGGTGCAGGGTTCAAATCATTACTTCATGAATATTAATTACAATAATTCTTAGTCTGGCAAGCAAATTAAAAAAGTTTCAAAGGCAAACAGAGCAGACCCTGATTTGGGTCTTCTCTGTTTACAAACGTGCCTTTGCAAACAGAGTAGACCTAGATCAGATGGCTTCTACAAGAGCCGTCTGATCAGGGTCTGCTCTGTCATACATGTGATAATTTTTTCGAGGCAAAGAGGGAGATTAGCTTTTCAAATGAGGGAGATTTGGTGTCAAAGAGGGAGATTTATGCGGATGGTTATTTGTTGGTATAATAGGCCAGAGACCTACATTTATATTACGTTAATATCTGCAAGAAAAGAACACCCCTCTCTCTCCCCCCCCCCCCCCCCCCCACACACACACCTGGTTTGAAAGGAGGGAAGTATGATAAAAGCACTTTTATGTGCGACAAACCATCTTAATTACTAGGGCAGTGGAACTTTTTTGCCTCTCTAGCATATTACATCTGTGTAATTTGGTTTGTATTAATTCTATTTATATCCTATTCCTTATTCTATTCTGTACTATTCGCTGTTCTACATCCATCAACATCTACTCTGTTTCCCATTCCTTTCTATTCCATCCCATTCCCTTGTCTATTCTAATTCCTTTGTGTTTCATTCCATTCTATTCCATTATCTAATCTGTGCTCATATAATCTATTCTAATTACTATTCCTTTCTATTCTATTTTTGTGTGTGTGAGGGGGGGGGGGGGGTACGCACATTTGTCCCCCGGACCATTGCCCCCCTATTTGGGCTTTGGCGGACATTTGCCCCCCTGACATTTGCCCCCTGTTGGACTTGGGCGGACATTTGCCCCCTAGCGGTTTAGCTTGGGCGGACATTTGCCCCTAAAACATTTTACAGGAAGTTGTGCATTTAAAACAACGAAGTGTTTATATATAAAAATTACCTTCAAATAGCAACTAATCATGCGCAGGGTTTCCCAAGCTTTTACAAACGAGTTTAATTGAGGCCTCTATTTACCTTTGTTGCAATGATTTGATGCGTGTAAATATCCTCAGTATTTAATTCGGCAGCCATTTGCAAAAATTGTAAACACAGAGGTTATATATACATGTATGCAGAAAAGGGTGTATTCCAAATCAAATGATTCTGCGACATCAAACGTGACCTTTCATTTTCTGAAAACGGTGACCTTTCATTTTCTGAAAACCAGCCATATTTATTGTTTTAATACACAAAGGTGTATGCAGCAGAACGTGACCTTTCACTTATTGTCATTACACAATTTCTTTTGAATATGTTACCAAATGTCTTTTGAAAACAATGTTCGTGTTTGCCTCTATGAAATGACACATTTCAGCGTTCGAAAAATCCGTGGTTTGAGGCAACCAATTTCGAGTTCCATTTTTTTCTGATAAAAGCACATTTTCATTACAGTTATGCCATGTGGACATCAATTAATAAACTTAGAACCTAAATTAGTTTAATAAAGTAACTATTTAGATGTTTAGTCTCAGAAAATAAGATTGTCTTAAACAGAAATTTAGTAGAATCTGACCGTGAAGAAAAAAGCATGTAATGACGACGGGGTAATACACCAGAGACATATATGCATACACGAATGCTTATGTTATGGAATACACACATGCCAAGGTAAATAACACACCATGCTGAGTTTGCTGACCATTTAATCCCTTTTACTGGGGTCACAATTACTCCCTAGGGCATGCTGCGGTGGTCTTTGATAAGGGGCAACAGTAAGTACTACGAAAGGGATACGGCGCTGTGCCTGCCATGATAAACAGGGTAGTAAATAAGTCAACAACACTGGTTCTTTGAGGCGTCTGGCAAGTGCTTATTGACAAAAAATGATAGAAAATGGGGTTGGAAAAAATAAAAATCATTTTTATTCAGAAATCGGGAGATTTCGTCTCCCGGCCGGGACTTGCGGGAGTTGGGCTCAAATACGGTAGTCTCCCGCACAATCCGGTAGTTATCACATGTATGCTCTGTTTGCTTATGATATAATATTGATATGATTCTACAGTTTCTGCCATGGCCAAAACTTTCTGAGTCCATGTGCTATTATAACAGTTAATTTAATTAATATTCATGATGTCCATATTTCTTTTATAAATATTCATGGAGTGAAGGGTTAACTTTGGAGCTGGTATCATTTGGATTTGTTTATTCTGCAGAGGCATGTGCAACACTGGCCAATATACCAGGGGCCTCTGTAACCATGGAAACAGATGGAACGACAACTTACGCCAGTGTCCAATGTGACAGCGGTTATACTGTCAGTGGACAAACCAATCTCACTTGCCGTAGTGATGGTACATGGGATGTAGACCTCCCCTCCTGTGGTAAGACTAGAGGCCAAACCATGGTAGCATAGACCCATTCTTTCATATACAGTCTACTCTCGTTATCTTCAATTTCAAGAGACCGTCAAAATTAATTGGAGTTAACGAGATTTGGATTTATCCAAAGTCACTTACATACATTGTGTACATGCAATGTGTGCGTATGATACAAGTTTACTGAATTACCGGTATTTCATTGATCAACTTAGTAAAAGCTTGAATGATACATGTCTTACCAAACGTGCATTTTTATACACACTATGCACACTATTGATTAACTCATGGCAAAGCATAGAGGGAGTTCGACTATCAACCAATGGTCACTACGGTCGATGTTCGAACGCAAACTGGTCAAAGTTTGGTTTAGCTCCTCTTTAGTTCAACTTTAGTCCGACCATACTACAACTGTTGGTCTGACCATAGACACTGACGTCATTTCCTCTAACCGGAGACAGTTCGATCAACATTTAGTCAAACAGTAGTCACAACAGCCGATGCTCGACTCGCCCGTAATCCACTTGTGTTTTATGCAAGCCATCATATGTAATTTCGTTTAATTATAAGTTTGTCTATTAATGATAACAATTATGGCAGTTATTGGCGTCGGTGTTTTGACAGTTTGCAAAGATCTGATATCATTTGAGCGTCGAGGTGACAACCTAGTTCGCAAGTTGATAGAAAGTTGTGAAAGTTTGTCTTTACGCCCGGCCAACAAGTAGTTTGACTTACACTAACAATTTTAACTCTCGTCGGACCAGAAAAATAAATTGGAGTTAGCGAAAATTTGGAGTTAACAAACTTTGACTTATCTGTAGTCAAATTACATAGATAAAGAAGGAAATAATTTGGGACTGAGAAAAAAAGTTGGAGTTAGCAAACATTTTGAGTTATCCGAGTTGGAGTAAACGAGAATAGACTGTATATAAAATGTCTTACAAAATAGTCCTTGTAAAAATAGTTTTTTAAGTTTTTTTAAGTGAAGCCCTGTTAATCCCTTCCCTCACGTAAATGCCTTTTCACACATTTGCAAACAGAGTAGACCCAGCTCCTATAGGAACCATCTGATCACGGTCTGCTCTGTTTGCTTAGGGCTGTTCCAGGAAAAAAGGCCCGGGGGGGGGGGGGCAAAAAATAGGGGTACCACCAACACAATTGGTTTTTTTTACACCCCCCAAACAAGAGAATTAAGATAAGTCAGATACCCACAACCACTAGATTTATATATAACTTGCCACCCACCACCAAGAAAACTGAAATTTTCGATTCAATAGTACTTTCTAGATTTCTTTACCACTCAAAGCTTGACAAGTTTTGCTATGAATATGCTGTTTTCTGAATGCAAATCCTCGCAGGTCTTATATAAGGGAGGCAAATATTACAAAAACACCAGTAAAATGACACAAATTTATAGTCACAATTTCTAATCATATTTACATTCAAACTCATTAACTCTGTATATCATTATAAACCATCTTCAGTTCTAATTAATTGAACTGGTTTATAATTTTTCTGAATCCGTACATCTTGACTAATTCCTTTAACAAAAGCTATTGACAGACACAAATTTCTGGTGAATACTCGATATTACAGGTTTTTACCTGTGCCTTGAACACGCTGTTTCAGTAACTGGACATGTCTAGCGGTTTTCAGATGGTTCCCGAAGGCTACACAGCTGCGTTTTCTGTAATTCATTTGTTTGTTTACAGTATTACACAAGGAACTCTCTCCCGGGAAGGTTTACTTTCACTTTCACGAAATCGCCAACTATCAGTTTTCTTGTTTCTTTACCAAATGTCAACTTCATTTCTTACTCTAGCCATCTTGGGTTGAACTTATTTTTCACACTCTTATCGTAATCTCGGTCTATGCTTTTCATTTTTGTCTTATATTCACATTAATTGGCAGGTACAGATACCGAATTTCTTAAACGGATGCCATATTGGAATTGTTAAACGAACATTCGATAATACAAGCATTTTGATTGGCTGTAGGACAAGAGTCTCGTTATTCGATTAGCCGAACAGAAATCTCGCTGTTGACGTGATAAACGTTATTAACGTTGATTTACTTGAAAACGGGAAAGAATTATATCGGCGACGAATTTTTTTTATTTGGGAAATTTTAAACAGAATTACCGTACTTAAGGTGGCGAGATAGTTTAGCCCCAGATATCGAAAAAGCCATATTTAAAACTACCTAGAGTCATTTTTACTGAGCCTAGTAAGTTAGTTATATTAATTTATTTGATTAATAACCAGAAACATCAATAATCCTATCAAAACCTACATTTAAAATCTATTTAAATGTGCCGGTTTTAATTTTTTCAAACCGCGATTACAAAGTTATCTTTTAGACTAAACTTATTGTAATTGGCCAATATGTGAATCATTAGCATATCCAGGGAACCGTGTCACAGATTTTTGATAAAACTCTCCGTTTGGGAGTTACGCAATATTTTAGTTTTAAGACCCCTAAAATTCTGCCTCCCGCTATGTTTCTTTTGATTTTAGACGATTGAAGCAAGATATAAAAAAACTGTGACACTGATCCCTAGCTAAGACCATGCTCTTTGATATGCCGCAAACCGCGTTTAGTTCGGACATAAATTACAGAAGTTATGGTTGTTTGAAAAAGCCGACTTCTTTAAATTTGCATCTGTCAAAATTATGAAAAGGAATAGAAAGACCCCCATTGTGTTGCGTAATCTTATAATTATCTATAGCTTTCAATCAAATTTATATCCAATGGAGAGCTTATAATATGTGTGATATTTTCCACTAAGCTCCTCCCCCTTTCTTCCATCCGATCAATTAAAAAAGCTGATTTAATTGCCGGTTTCCCATAAATCACCCATCAGAAAGCTTATCTAGTCATGGGGCCTACATAGTTTGAGGCTACCGAGAGGGAAATGCTGATAAATAGCCGCCTATTGCTTTATCACGTATGTGCCCTCATTATCAGTTCCCCCCCTAGGTGCCCCTGATAAGCCTTCCTCGTAAATGGCAGACTGGCTAAGTCAGAGAAAAGCTCGATGGTAATAAAGTAAAAGGGGTTTATACGACTTTTGTAGTATATTTTATGGTATTTCATTAATGCAATGGATAAAAGAGACTAATGTCTATTCATTAATGCAAAAATATAAAAAATGATATTTTTGTGATTCTAACATACTGTGGAACCTTAATGGGGTACACCACAGGTTACTGTACGGAATGAAGCATATATATACTGGACAAATAATGTGATTTAAACTGACAAACCACATCAACACTGAGACCTGTTGCCTCTCAACTTAATTATAAGAAGTATCAAAAACCTTTTGTAAATATAAAAGTACCATGCCCAAAAAATTGAGTTAATGTGTGTATAATCACTAGATAGATTGAACAACACATTGTGTAAAACATACAATTCTGCAAACGCCATGATGAAAAATTACAACATATCAAACTAATGTCCATTTTATCATTATTTCTGATATGCATATTCAACAGGGAAATGATTAAAAGCTACTGTTCTTCAAACAGTATAGTACTGAGGGTCTGAAAAAAGTCAGTCCAAAGCTATGGACCTTGTCATACAGAATAACTTAACCCTTTCCCTCATAAAAATGTGTTTTTACGCATTTGCAAACAGAGTAGACCCAGATCAGATGGCTCCTTTAGGAGCTGTCTGATCAGGTCTGCTCTGTTTGCAAACAGATTTTGATAGATCTGTTTCTTTTCTTTCTAAAATGTCTGCAATGTTCCACCTTCCATGTTTCTTTATAACTATTTTGTGTAATAATGAATATTCAGTAGGTATTGAAATTTGGCCTAAATACAGAACAGGAGCTTGAACAATACTGTGAAGTTTCATATCAATATCTTCTGTAGTTTCTTAGAAAGAGGCCATCAACACTTTAAATTGGAGAAAACACTAAGTTGAAAAGGGGGACATGATTGTGTCAAAACTCATTCACAATGCATAGTCACAAAATAAACAATGTGACAAGTTTTAATGTCATACCATCTATAGTTTTTGGGATAAAAGTCCCCCATGAAAATCTTAAATCTAAGATAACCTCTTAATCCCATACAATTCCTGCATTGAGATATGGTTGCTCTTATTATATGAAAAAATGATGAACCAGTTGTTTTCTTAATTTCCTACACAAATATTCATCAGGGAATGGGTTAAGCTTAATATGTGTAATAGTATATGTATGAACAAGAAACGTTTTGACTTTGTAAAAAAATCTGTAGAATCAGATCTTTATAATTCCACAAGCAATCAGGGTAGACCCAGATCAGGTTGCTCCTACATGCGTAAAAAAGGCATATCAGTAAAGTAAAGGGTTAACTACGCTGTCATTAGACATCTGTTGTTAATTTATATGATTGACATGTCTATCTTTCAAACCCCTATGCCTTTCCTTACTCACTTGTTATTTTGATGTATTTCATATATTTAAGTTATACACATGAATTCTGCTACTTCCTTCTGTACTTAATATTATTGTGTTATCAACAAAATTATAACACACAGCCATTGGCTTCTCTATTCCATTCTTTTTCACGAAATGACTAAAATTTTCAAGCATGTCATGAAATGACTGATTACACAGATTGACTGTAACATATACAAACGTTTGTCTCGGCCAGCCACAAGTAAAGCAGAATCATCCGCTTATAAAAGGAGTTTGCTTTTTACTACTACAGGCATATCATTCACATATATAATAGAAGCTGACACTTGGGGTACACCACAGGTTACTGTATGGAATGAAGCATATATATACTGGGCAAATATGATTTAAACTGACAAAGCCTTTGGAGAGGACTCACATAGGCTTTGCCTGTTGTCCAACCTTTTCTCTGAATAAAATATTGTTTAAATTAAATTAAACTGACAAACCACATCAACACTGAGACCCATTACCTCTCAACCTAATTATAAGAAGTATCAAAAGCCTTCTGTAAATATAAAAGTACCATGCCCACAAAATTGAGTTATCGTGCATATAATAACTAAGTAGATTGAAAAACACATTGTGTAAAACATACAATTCTGCAAATGCCGTTATAATTTTTTATCTAATTAGTGTTCATTACATTATTTCTTATATGAATATTCAACAGGGAAATTATTAAGAGCTAACATATGATACTTGCTAAATTCTTCCAACAAAGAAGTACTGAGGGTCTGAAAAAAGAGGTGGGGTACCATATAATTCATTTAAATTCAGTCCAAAGTATGGACCTTGTCATACAGAATCAATTAAACCTTTCCCTCATAAAAATGTGTTTTCAGTAACTTTTCATGCATTTGCAAACAGAGTAGACCCAGATCAGATGGCTCCTATAGGAGCCGTTTGATCAGGTCTGCTCTGTTTGCAAACAACTTTATAACTATTTTGTTAATGAACACTCAGTAGGTGTTGAAATTTGTAACTACATAAAAACCCTTATAAGTCGCGTTTTATTGCCAACTCTAGCTGTTGTACCACTACTAAATTATCTATACTTTTGACGTCCTGTCTTACTACGATCAAAGAACATGTTAAACGCTACTGTGATAAAATATATGAAAATTCTGGTATTAATGTTTTTTGGTCCATAAAAAATTCAAATGATGTTTTAACAAAACTTGAAAATGAACAGTATAACATTTCTTTACTGAGCTCTTATGATTTCTCTACACTCTATACTACTCTACCTCACCATCTTATAAAGGATAGACTTATTAAATTAATAGAAAAAACCTTTGCCAGAGAAAACAAAATGTTCATTGCTTGTAATGTTCAACGTTCATTCTTTTCGAATTCAGAAGTTGAACATTACACAATGTGGACTTGCCTTGATGTTTGTAGATCTCTTACCTTTCTTTTAGATAATATATTTGTGCGTTATGGAGATACCATATATCGTCAAGTTGTTGGTATACCCATGGGTACAAATTGTGCCCCTCTTGTTGCAGATTTGTTTTTGTATTGCTACGAGAGGGATTTTATGCTTAGCTTAAAACCTGATACACAGACCGATATTGTTAATGCTTTTAATAAAACTTCAAGGTATTTAGACGATATTTTGAATTTAGATAATCCTTATTTTGATACTATGGTTTCTTCAATCTACCCAAAAGAACTGTCTTTAAACAAAGCTAATCAATCTGACATTAATGCTTCATTTTTAGATTTGAATCTTTCAATTACAAATGATAAAGTTTCGTCCAAAATATACGATAAAAGAGAAGATTTTAATTTTAAAATTGTTAATTATCCTTTTCTAGATGGGGATGTGCCACGTTCTACATCTTATGGTGTTTATATTTCTCAACTTATTAGGTTTGCCCGAGCCTGTTCTTTGCTTGAAGATTTTAACAGACGTAATTTAGTTATAACTGATAAACTTCTTAAGCAAGGTTACAGATATCACAAACTTCGGAAAACCTTTTCTAAATTTTATTATCGAAATTTACCTCTCATTAGTAAATATAATTGCAATCTACGGACGTTACTGCGACAAGGCATTTCTCAACCAGAATTTTATGGGGATGTTATCTACAAACTTAGGAAAATTCGGGGTCATATCCATTTTCATGATTTGTTTATAAAACGCATTAAAAAATTTAAAAAGAAAGGTTATGATCCTATTATATTGCAACACACTGCATGTTTGGTTATCGATCCTTTTACAGTCGGTAGCTACGCTTCCCTCTTTGCTTGCGCGATGACAGGCCGAGGGTAGTACTCTATGATGGTATACTCTTAAACTTGGATACAGGAGGAGCTTACCAGACTCATGTATTATTTTTTCCCTGTCGTGCCCTTAACGGCTTACCTGCAGGTGCTCTGACTTCAGCAAAGCCATTGAGTACATATTTGACGGATTGTCACAGTTATTATGCTATGTTTTACATGTTGTCCTGTGTTCACCGTCGTCTATGTTGTGGGTAAGTCCAGCGGGGATACCTTTATTTACAATATTTGTAAAGCTAGGGTGACTTTGAGAGAAGTGTGAGGTTAGGACGTCCGTAAACCGGTTTAAACCCCCAGTGGTGTTTTTGCTGCTGACCGTGCCAAGGCGGTACTCTCTTTGTCACCCTTCCTTTTGTTTGCCTTGCGTCTTTGTGCTTGTGGTTTGTTCATGTTGTGGAACGTTTGTCCCTGTTTCTTGTGTGTCTTTTGGTGTTTTCTGTGTTCATTTCGTATGTGTGTGTGTGCGTGTGCGTTTGGGTGTGTGGTTGTGTGTGTGTGTGTGTGTGTCATGCTGTCTATCGGTGTTTTGGTGGTGGTTGCGTCTTGCATGTGGCTTTGCCTGCTTGACTTTACTACTTTTCCATTAAATACAGAACAGGAGCTTGAACAATACTGTGAAGTTTCATAGTAATATCTTCTGTAGTTTCTTAGAAAGAGGCCATCAACACTTTAAATTGGAGAAAACACTAAGTTGAAAAAGGGGACATGATTGTGTCAAAAATCATTCACAATGCATAGTCACAAAATAAACAATGTAACAAGTTTCAATGCCATACCATCTATAGTTTTGGGGATAAAAGTCCCCCATGAAAATCTTAAATCTAAGATAACCTCTTAATCCCATACAATTCCTGCATTGAGATATGGTTGCTCTTATTATATGAAAAAATGATGAACCAGTTGTTTTCTTAATTTCTTTCACTAGTAATCTGTCCACACATTTATTCTGTTTTTTTCAACCCCTGCAGTTTAATGTTAATAAAAGCAGGGCAGAGGTTTTCCACCAGAGGTAAAACAGATTTCACCATATTTAATACATTTAGTTAATCCTTTATTCCATGAATATTCATGCAAGGCATAATGCATGTGTGAATATTATTAATCCTTTCCCTTATTTAAGCGCATTTTGATGTATCTGCAAATAGAGTAGACCCAGATCAGACGGCTCCAATAGGAGCTGTCTGATCGGGGTCTGCTTTGTTTACTTATATAGGAGCCGTCTGATCAGGGTCTGCTCTGTTTACTTATTGTGAATATAGATATGATTCTACAGATTCTGCCTGAGACAAAATGTCATGTGTTCGTATGCCACTATGAAAAATAATCTTACTAATATTCATGACATCATTATTTCCTACACAAATATTCATCAGGGAATGGGTTAAGCTTAATATGTGTAATAGTATATGTATGAACAAGAAACTTTTTGACTTTGTAAAAAAATCTGTAGAATCAGATCTTTATAATTCCACAAGCAATCAGGGTAGACCCAGATCAGGTTGCTCCTACATGAGTAAAAAAGGCATATCAGTAAAGTAAAGGGTCAACTACGCTGTCATTAGACATCTGTTGTTAATTTATATGATTGACATGTCTATCTTTCAAACCCCTATGCCTTTCCTTACTCACTAGTTATTTTGATGTATTTCATATATTTAAGTTATACACATGAATTCTGCTACTTCCTTTTGTACTTAATATTATTGTTTTATCAACAAAATTATAACACACAGCCAATGGATTCTCTATTCCATTCTGTTTCCCCAACACCTTTTTCAGCTTCCTGCTGTCTTTTGAAACATGTAAGACATTGTTGGTAGTGGTTCCAGTAACTATTAAGTCATCATCAGGCAGTGTACATATTCCAATGGCGCTTAGTTCAGGGTCAGTGTATGTGGACAGTAACTGGCCAGTCCTGTCTATCGCTACAACACCTTTATTTTTATCTGTAACATGAAATGTACTGCCATCAGCACTGGCAGTGATGTTGCGTACATCAGAGAACAGTGTCTTCCCTGTCTGGTCAAACATTAGCTTATGTACCAATTTTCCTGACAGAGTAAATCCACAAACCATTTCACCTAAACAAGAGAAACAGCAAACAAAAAGTTCTCTATTGCTACAACAGATACCATAACACATAGCATCAACACTAAAGGCCCGTGTCTTCTTCATGTCATCTCCTACATCAATAAACTGAACCTTTTGCTTATAAACCATTGTCACAGCCACTTCATTGTTACTGTTGGTATAGCAGACACCATCAGGGATATCAACAGTGTCCAGGGAACTCTTTATCCTGTAGGAGTGGTCTAGCTGTGTCAAGCAGTTGTTCTTAGCGTCTGTTAAAACGACCGACCCATCAGGTAACACACACAATCCTGTGATGTTACACTCATACTTATTCTCTTTTTTTGTCACATTGTAGTTTGCTTTAAAATCTAATGTTAATCCTTCGGGACTGTCAAGTTCTACCAAAGATTTTATGTCACAAATGTTCTTTTCAACATTTCTCCTAACTATGTATTTTGGTATTTTTGTCTTACCAGAATATCTTAATGTTTTTATCAGACTTCTGCCTTCTTTCTCATTCTTCACTCCCTGTTTAACATACACAAACAGCTGTGAGTCATTATCATTAAATTCTTGCAGTCTCTTACCACAGGTTTCTGTAGTCTCTATCTGTTCCTCCACAGCCTTGATTTCTCCCTGAACAGCACCGCTAACCTCCTGGAAGGCTGACTTTATCTTTATCGACTCCACCGTTGTCAGGTCATCTATGTGTTTGACCAGTCTATTCCTCATCTCCTGCAATGATGCCTGACTTTTCTTCTCTTCCATGTCTATCTTCTGTAGTACACTACAGTGTGAAAGTCTCATTTGCTTCAGCTGTTTTGTAACTTCTCCTACTGACTTTGTCACTGCCTTATACTCCTGGCTTGTTTTTATTCCTTTTGCGGCATTTGGTATGTATTGTAAATTCTCACATTTCCTGAAAAAATAAGATAAAAACACTGTTGTTGAATTTTAAATTCATTTCAGTAATAGAAATATTTTTATGCCCCCCAGATCAAATCTGGGGGGCATATTGTTTTTGCCCTGTCTGTTTGTTTGTCTGTTTGTTTGTCAGCAACTTTAACATTGGTCATAACTTTTGAGCCAGTACAGATAGAGACTTGATATTTGGCATGCATATGTATCTCATAAAGCCGCACATTTTGAGGGGTGACATGTCAAGGTCATCATTCAAGGTCAGAGGTCAAATATATGAGTCAAATCACCGACTTTAACATTGGCCATAACTTTTGGACCAGTACAGGTAGAGACTTGATATTTGGCATGCTTGTGTATCTCATGAAGCTGCACATTTTGAGGGGTGACATGTCATGGTTAAGGTCATCCTTCAGGGTCAAAGGTAAATTATCTGTTTTTTTGGCTGTAACTTTAACGCAACCTTAACATTGGTCATAACTTTTGAGTCAGTACAGATAGAGACTTGATATTTGGCATGCATATGTATCTCATAAAGCCGCACATTTTGCAGGGTGACATGTCAAGGTCAAGGTCATCCTTCAAGGTTAGAGGTCAAATATATGGGTCAAATCACCAACTTTAACATTGGCCATAACTTTTGGACCAGTAAAGATAGAGACTTGATATTTGGCATGCTTGTGTATCTCATGAAGCTGTACATTTTTAGGGGTGACATGTCAAGGTCAAGATCATCCTTCAGGGTCAAATGTCAAATTGTCTGTTTCTTTGTAACTTTAACATTGGTTATAACGTTTGAGCCAGTACAGATAGTGACTTGATATTTGGCATGCGTATGTATCTCATAAAGCCGCACATTTTGAGGGGTGACATGTCAAGGTCAAGGTCAGAGGTAAAATATATGTGTCAAATCACTGACTTTAACATTGGCCATAACTTTTGGACCAGTAGAGATAGAAACTTGATATTTGGTATGCTTGTGTATCTCATGAAGCTGCACATTTTGAGGGGTGACATGTCAAGATCAAGGTCATCCTTCAGGGTCAAATATCATATCGAGGGGGCATGCTTGTGTATCTCATGAAGCTGTACATTTTTAGGGGTGACATGTCAAGGTCAAGATCATCCTTCAGGGTCAAAGGTCAAATTGTCTGTTTGTCTGTAACTTTAACATTGGTCATAACTTTTGAGCCAGTACAGATAGAAACTTGATATTTGGCATGCATATGTATCTCATAAAGCCGCACATTTTCATGTTGACATGTAATGGTTAAGGTCACCCTTAAAGGTCAGAGGTCAAACATATTTACACTTTAACATTGGCCATAACTTTTGAACCAGTACAGAAAGAGACTTGATATTTGGCATACTTGTGTATCTCATGAAGCTGCACAGTTTGAGGAGTGACATGTCAAGGTTATCCTTCAGGGTCAAAGGTCACCAACATCAAATTGGCCATAACTTTTGAACCAATAGAGATAGAGACTTGATATTTGGTATGCATGTGTATCTCATGAAGCTGCATATTTTGAGGGGCAACATGTCAAGGTAAAGGTCATCTTTTAGGGTCAAAGGTCACCGACTTTAACACTGGCCATAACTTTTGAACCAGTAGAGATACAGATTTCATATTTGGTATGCATGTGTATCTCATGAAGCTGCACAGTTTGGGGGGTTACATGTCAAGGTCAAGGTCATCTTTTAGGGTCAAAGGTCACCGACTTTAACATTGGCCATAACTTTTGAACCAGTAGAGATACAGACTTGATAGTTTGTATATATGTGTTTCTCATTTGGCTGCACAGTTTGAGGGGTGACATGTCAAGGTCAAGGTCATCTTTGAAGGTCAAATGTCATTAACATTGGCCATAACATTTGAACCAGTAGATATACAGCCTTGATACTGGTATGCATATGTATCTCATGAGGCCGCACAGTTTGAGGGGTGACATGTCAAGGTCAAGGTCATCTTTCATGGTCAAAGGTCACCAACTTTTAACATTGGCCATAACTTTTGAACCATTAGAGATACAGACTTGATATTTGGTATGCATGTGTACCCCATTAAGCTGCACAGTTTGAAGAGTAACATGTCAAGATCAAGGTTATCCTTCAGGGTCAAATATCATATTGAGGGGGCATAGTGTTTCACAAACACATCTTGTTCTTATAAACATTAATTATCATCGATGGAGAACAAGAATAATGAATCAAGCATGGATTTTGTTAAAGACGGGGCTTTAACAAAACCCATGCTTGATTATTTTTCTTGCTTAAATACACCCTAAAAACAAGTAAATTAATGGAAATTGTGAGGTACTACTTTCCATTGCGTAATACGACTTCCGTATCTAATAGCAACCAACTACAGGTGACATTAAATGACGTCATTTGTTACCGGTATACACGTTGCGTTTTGGCATTAAATATAAATGACTGAGGGACTACAAAACAACGTGTTCTGTTAAATAAACTAGCCTTTTATAAAATGTTTTTATGATAAGTAGAATTTCATACCCGGGCTAGTTACTTATATCAATTTTGATGTATGAACTCGTTGACTATAGAAATGCTGGTATAATTCTGTACGAGATCCTTCCCTTGTGTTGATATTACCTAATCGTGCATATGAATACACCAGACAAGGGGTGTTCCAGATAAGGATTTCTGGTACGGCTATTTTTAGTAACTCAGCTTATCTGGCACGTCTGGGAAGCGAGAAAGTGTTGCTCCAGACTGAAGATACATGAACTTATTATTATTTTAGAGTACATACAAAACAGCTTTTTATATGTGGGACAGTAGGTGTCTACCCAAAGATATTGTGAGTACTCACCCGTGATGTAAGTTGACACATGATGCACAGCAAAGCTCTTCATGAGTTGGGCAGTAGGTGTCCAACAGTTTACCATGGTGTTCTTCACAACGCTTTGTCGGTAATGGCGGGGCTTTCCGTCCTTGTCCAGATTCCTTAGAAACAGCTACAACCTGATGAGCAGATGTTGCTGGGAATTTTTCATGGTATTTTATGCAGGACTTGCACAAGTTTCCGTCACAGTCTACACAGAAATGGGTGGATTCTACAACCTTGCAAATGCTGCAGGGATTCTCAACTACTTCATCTGATGCATTAAGTATGGAATGACTTATTCCCCATCCAGTGGCCATATCTGCTTTTTCTGGAAATAAGTTGAAAAATTTAATTATTTTTTTAGTGCTTCACTTCATAGACATGCCTTTTTACACCTTTGCAACAAAGTTGATTCAGATCAGGGTCTGCTCTGTTTGCTTATAGATCTGATAAAGGCGATTCTGTACTATTTGGCATAACTATATGTATTCACTTGTTTTATATGACAATATAAAATAATAAATGTTCATATTAGATAGAGTCTTCCATGAATATTTGTGGAGTAAAAGGGTTAAAAGAAACACAACTAATTGCATTGCATTACAGCGACCTAGAAACAAACATTTTTATGGTTTTATTTTAACAATACAAAACATATTGTATTGAATAAGCTCTTTTCCTGTTCTGTATTTATTCTAAATTCCAGTATCTTCTGAATATTCAGTGACAGAATAGTGTTACATGTACAGTAAAACCTCTCTATAACGACCACTAAATTACATCAAGTATTTTGTGTTAAGGGCAGGTGGATGCTTAAAGCAAGGTGATAGTAAAACAGAACGCTCCTATAGGAGCGTTCTGTTTTACTTTCACCTTGCTTTAAGCAACCACCTGCCCCAAAAAACAACTTATTAACACAATTTAGTGGTCTTTATAGAGAGGTTTTACTGTATAATGAAATATTGAAGGTAGAATATTGTAGCCTTTTTAGAAACTGAAGAAACAGATCTATCAAATTCCATTTGCAAAGGAGTAGATCCTTATTAAATGGCTCTGCACTGTTTACAAATGAGTAAAAAGGTGTTTATATGAAGGAAAAGGTTAAGTTAATGCTGTAAAACCTTCTCAACATATCAAATAAACTGCCTCAACAATAATTCAAACAAATTTTGCAGACAATGATGATAATAAATTTAGATCACATCATACAGGCATACTTACATTATAATAAGGCCCCAGGTTTGAAAGGAGTTTTCAATATATTGTCGTTTTGGAAAAGAAAGTGGTTTTCTAAGGGGATTTCCAATATCCCACAGTTCAGTGTAAGAGGGGAGACAACAAAGAAAACTCCTAAAATGATAGAATTGATATTTGGGTTAACTCCCTTGTTACATATTGATTATTATGTCTCCCCCTCCCCTTCTCATTTATATCACGGGTCTATACCGCTTCATGACATTCTATATATACTATACACTGTTATTGTATAGTACATATAAACCCCCATGAAACAGTACAGACTCCTGTGATTTATATAGGGGAGACATTGTTTTTGTGAGAGTTGTCTGTCCGTCTGTCTGTCTGTCACACACTCTTGTCCGGACGATAACTCCTATATGCCTGATGCCAGTTATTTGAAACTTTATATATGGAAAGAGCATAATGACAGGAAGTGCCATGCACAAGGTCCATAACTCAGACTTCTGTAGTATTTTAGTTATTGACCCTTGTACATTTTTTCAAACTTTCTTGTCTGGATGATAATAACTCCTATATTGTTCATGCCATTTGATTGATACTTCATACATGGAAAGAGCATGATGAGAGAAAGTGTCATGTACAAGGGCCATAACTCTAGCTTCATTATGTCTCCCCCAGTATACTGGGGAGACACATTGTTTATGTGTGCGACGTCCGTCCGTCTGTCCAATTTTCCTTTTCCGCGTGGTTTCTCTAAAACCTTTTGTCTGATTTTCATGACAGTTCATATGATTGACCAGCACCATGCCTAGATTTGCATATTTTGATCCTGTTCCGATTCAATGATTTTCTGCAGAGTTGTAGGAATTTTGAAATTTTTACATGGAAAATTTTGTCCATGAGGTTTCTCCAAAACCTTTTGTAGGTTTTCATGAAACAGCATAGGAATGATCAGCACCATGCCAAGTTGTGCGTATATTTTTCCTGTTCCAATTCTCAAACCTATGGTCGGATTTCATGAAACGTCATAGGATTTATCAGCACCATGCCTAGTTTTGCATATTTCTGCAGAGTTATAGGATTGTTAAATTTTTACATGAAAATGTTAGTTTGCGCAGTTTCTCCAAAACCTTTTGGTTGGATTTTCATGAAACTTCATAGGATTGGTCTGCACCTTACCTAGTTATGCATATCTTATTCCTGTTCCAGTTCAATGATTTTCTGCAGATTTACGGGACTTGAGTTTTTTACATGGAAAATTTTGTCTTCACAGATTCTCCAAAACCTTTGGTCAGATTTTCATGAAACTTCTTAAGATTGATCAGTACCATGCCTAGTTGTGCATATTATTTTCCTGTTCTGGTTTTCGATGATTTTCTGCAGAGTTATGGGAAGTGAAATTTTTACGTGGAAAATTTTGTCCGCGTGGTGGGGATGGGGGAGACATCATTTTTTGTATCAAAAACAATTCTAGTTCAAATTGCTACCACAAACATTAGCAACAATACAAAAGAGGTTTTTTTCCTGTTATTTCTTTTACAGTTGTATGTGACACTGTTGATGTCCCAGTAAATGGGGCTTTGACACTGACCTCGACAGCCTCTGTAACAATTGCCAGTGTAACCTGTGATGTGGGCTCCACCCTTAACGGCTCCCCGACCCTTACCTGTAGAACTGATGGTTCCTGGGACTTCTCAACTCCAGCTTGTTGTATGTATACACAGTCTAACTTGAATTTGAACTGCCTCTGTTGACAAGAGACTTAAACATTCTCTTATATATATGTTTATGATCTAGCATAATTATGTTGTTTACATTGATGATAAGTCTATGTCATTGATAGTAAATTGGACGCTGTTGTCCATTTGTAGTTTCACAATAAATCCTTTCCTTTATGAATATTTGTGTAAAACTTATTACATCATTATATTTGTTAGCTGAATTTTTATAATGGAATATGTTCGCAGGATGTTTTGGTATAAGAACAACTATCATCAGATCTATTTCATAAGCAAGAGACCAATCTGATCTGGGTCTACTTCGTTTGCCAAGGGATGAAAAAACATTTAAATAAAGGAAATGGTTGACTTTTTAGCTGGATTTTTTTAGAAAAATCTCGGCTTATAGTTTGGCGAAAACCGGGTGGCGGGCAGTCATTAACAAAACTTTAACATTGCTTATAAATTCTGAATAATATTCATATTTGGTATGCAGATAGCTTGAGTGAACACCTTTCACTTGATACAAGTATACATGAAATCCGGTATAGGTCATGGTCACTATTTTCCAAAACTTTGCTATAACTTCTAAACTACAAACGCTAGGCAATTCATCTTTGGTATACAAATGGCTTTGGTAAAGGCCTTTCGGTTGATATACAGATATTTGAAATTAGGTCAAGGTCACTATTTTGACTAGTTGGCCATCATTGAAAAACTTTACCTAAAACCTGAACCTAATATACTAGACAATTCATATATGGTATGGAGATAGCTTTGGTGAAGGTCTTTCAGTTGGTACAAGGATACATGAAATTAGGTCAAGGTCACTATTTTGAAAACTCGACTGTTTTTAACAAACTTTAACAGTTTGCTATAACTTCTGATCCACGAGTGCTAGGCAATTCACATTTGGTATTCAAATAGCTTTGGTAAGCACCTTACAGATGCCATAAACATACCAGAAATCAGGCCAAGGTCACTATTTTGAAACATTGGCTGTCATTAAAATGTTGTTTTAACTTCTAAACTACATGAGCTAGACAATTTTTATTTGGTATGAAGATAGCTTGGGTGAAGACCTTTCAGTTGATACAAGATACATGAAATTGGGTCAAGGCCAACACAAAAAATCCGGCTTTAATGCGGTTTCCACATTTTTAGCTCACCAGAGCACAAAGTGCTCAGGGTGAGCTTTTGTGATCGCCTGTTGTCCGTCGGCGTGCGTCGTCCGTCGTCCGTCGTCCGTCGTTTGTCGTTCGTCGTTCGTCGTCCGTCGTCAACAATTTGAACCTTTAAAAATCTTCTCCTCTGAATCTCCAGGGATCTCAACTTTCATCTTTGGCACATAGCATCATATTTAGGTCCTCTACAAAAGTTATATAAATTATGCCCCTGGGGTCAAAATTGACCCCGCCCCAGGGGTGCCTTGTTTTCAATAGAAACATATAGTAAAACTTTGAAAATCTTCTTCTCTGAAACCAGAAGCTTCTCAGCTTTCATAATTGGCACATAGCATCATGTTCAGGTCCTCTACAAAAGTTATATAAATTATGGCCCTGGGGTCAAAATTGTCCCCGCCCCAGGGGTGGGCAGTTTTCAATAGAATCATATTGTGCAAACTTTGAAAATCTTCTCATCTGAAACCGGAAGGTTCTCAGCTTTCATATTTGGCACATAGCATCATGTTCAGGTCCTCCACAAAAGTTATATAAATTATGGCCCCGGGGTCAAAATCGGCCCCACCCCAGGGGTGGGCAGTTTTCAATAGAAACAAATAGTGAAATCTTTGAAAATCTTCTTCTCTGAAACTGGAAGGTTCTCAGCTTTCATATTTGGCATAAAGCATCATGTTCAGGTCCTCTACAAAAGGTATATAAATTATGGCCCCAAGGTCAAAATTGGCCCCGCCCCAGGGGTGGGCAGTTTTCAATAGAAACAAATAGTGAAATCTTTGGAAATCTTCTTCTCTGAAACTGGAAGGTTCTCATCTTTCATATTTGGCACATAACATCATGTTCAGGTCCTCTGCATAGTTTATATTATTTATGGCCCCAGGGTCAAAATTGGCCCCGCCCCAGGGGTGGGCAGTTTTCAATAGAAACAAATAGTGAAATCTTTGAAAATCTTCTTCTCTGAAACTGGAAGGTTCTCAGCTTTCATATTTGACACATAGCAACATGTTCAGGTCCTCTACAAAAGTTATATAAATTATGGCCCCAGGGTCAAAATTGGCCCCGCCCTAGGGGTGGGCAGTTTTCAATAGAAACAAATTGTGAAATCTTTGAAAATCTTCTCCTCTGAAACTGGAAGGTTCTCAGCTTTCATATTTGGTACATAGCATCATGTTCAGGTCCTCTACAAAAGTTATGTAAATTATGGCCCTGGGGTCAAAATTGGCCCCGCCCCAGGGGTGGGCAGTCTTCAATAGAAACAAATATTGAAATCTTTGAAAATCTTCTTCTCTGATACTGGAAGGTTCTCTGCTTTCATATTTGGTACATAGCATCATGTTCAGGTCCTCTACAAAAGTTATATAATATAAGGCCCCGGGGTCAAAATTGGCCGCACCCCAGGGGTGGGCAGTAATTTCAATAGAAACAAATACATGTAGTGAAATCTTTGAAAATCTTCTTCTCTGAAACTGGAAGGCTCTCGGCTTTCATATTTGGCACATAGCATCATGTTCAGGTCGTCTACTAAAGTTGTATTAATTATGGTCTCGGGTCAAAATTGTCCCCGCCCCAGGGATGGACAGTTTTCAATAGAAACAAATAGTGAAATCTTTGAAAATCTTCTTCTCTGAAACTGGAAGGCTCTCAGCTTTCATATTTGGCAGAGCATCATGTTCAGGTCCTCTTTAAAAGTTATATAAATTATGGCCCTAGGGTCAAAATTGGCCCTGCCACAGGGGTGGGCAGTTTTCAATAGAAACATATTGAGAAAACTTTGAAAATCTTCTTCTCTGAAACTGGAAGCTTAGTCTCAGCTTTCATATTTGGCACATAGCATCATGTTCAGGTCCCCTACAAGTTTTTCCCAGGGCCGGCTAGTTTTCTATAGAAACATATAGTGAAACTTTGAAAATCTTCTCCTCTGGTTGTCTGGTGAGCGCTTCAGGGCCATTCTGGCCCTCTTGTTTTGCTTGTTACCTCTACAAATGATTTTGTATGTTAGCAAACAAAGTAGAGCCAGACCAGACAGCTTCTTTAGGTAGAGCTGTCTTATCAAAACCTGCTCTGTTTACTCATTAGATCAGATCCTTCAGTTCCTTCTTCATGATGCCAGTTTAAAAATATAGCCAATTATTATTCACACAATCATTATTTCTTAACCCTTTCCCTCATATAAACGTGTTTTCACGCATTTGCAAACAGAGTAGACCCAGATCAGACGGCTCCTAGAGGAGCCGTCTGATCAGGGTCTGCTCTGTTTGCTCATAGAATTTGATAGACCTGTTTCTTTTCTTTCTAAAATGGCTACAATGGTCCACCTTCCATATTTCATTATAATTATTTTCTCCATGAATATTCAGTAGGTATTGAAATTTGGACTAAATATAGAACAGGGAAAGGGTTAAATGAATATTCATCATGTAAAGGGTTAACCCATTCCTTCATATAAACACATTTTCACACATTTGCAAACAGAGTAAAGCCAGATCAAATGGCTCCTATAGGACTCCTCTGATCAGGGTCTGCTCTGATTTCTATACACATGATATGTATCCGATTCAACATTTTGGTCAAAACAAAACGTTCCCATGAAACTTAAGCAGTATTTAAGATCATCTTTATTAGTCGTGATGTCCTAAATTTTGCATGTCAATGTAAAGAGTGAACCAAATATTTTTGTTATACATGTACTTGGCATACAATTTTGTGTTATTTACAGCAAAGTGTTCCTCTCTAAGTGACCCTTCAAGTGGAGTTGTGTCTGTGAGTACAGATGGTCATGTGTCAAGAGCCTTGTTTGCCTGTGATGCCGGGTATTACCTGGACGGAACTGCAAATATCACATGTAATGCCAGTGGCGTGTGGGAGACAGATCCCCCTGTCTGTAGTGAGTACAGGAAAACATTTCTTTACAGCTTATCTCATTCTGAAAAAGATATCGCCTTTGTAAACAGTCTAGACGCAGATCAGACAGCTCATGTAGGATAGGGTCTGCTCTGTTTGCTCATTGATTAATACGGCTCTGATTCTGCCATGTTAACCCTTTCCCTCATACAAACGTGTTTTCACGCATTTGCAAACAGAGTAGACCCAGATCAGACGGCTCCTCTAGGAGCCGTCTGATCTGGGTCTACTCTGTTTGCTAGTGGAATTTGAAAGATCTGTTTCTTTTCTTTCTAAAATGGCTACAATGGTCCACCTCCCATGTTTCATTATAACTATTTTCGCCATGAATATTCAGTAGGTATTGAAATTTGGACTAAATATAGAATAGTGAAAGACTCTGATTCTGCCATGTTAAAGAAAAGTCCCTTGTTCATAGTGCCATTATAAACATTTACCTTATCAATATTCATACAGTCATTATTTCTACGTGAATATTCATGAGGTCAAAGGTTAAATGACCACTGGTATTTTGGAAGAGTAATTGAAAATGAAAGTACTGAAAGATCTTTTATCCTGTCACGTGCCTATTTTCCTGACGGATAACAAGGTGCCTGATAAACTTTTTGTTATTATGTCAGTTGGTCACATGACCTGTAGCCGAAACTACTTTTTTACCGAGACGCTTATTTCGTGAATACACAAATTTACGTCTACCGAGTGAGTACCGAGTACTGTTTAACGAAGCGAATTTGTTGATTTCAATCGATACCCATTAAACTAAATAGATCTAAATCTAATTCTTTCACTTCATTCTCCCAAACTTAAATATTCTTAGGACTAGACTAGATATAGTAGATCTAGATCTAGACTAGATCTAGTTGTTTGTCGCGAAATTACCGTGTTTAGATAAATCCACATCAAGAATCATACATCGTCTAGATATCGTCAAGTGACAGGTTCTTTTTCTCACATAACCAACCGGGGCAACGGTTTTGTTTTGAGCATTTTTAAAGCAATGTGACTTTTTGGAATTCCAGTGACGTACGTAATAACGCCTTTATATAGTGACGTCATCAACAGTCTAGAGCCAGTAGAGTCGGGTATACGTTGCAGTGCATTTTGTGGTACATTCGGTACAAAATAATAATAATTATACATGTATTTTGCTGTCGTGACAAGGATAAATAGAATATTTGGTTCCTAGCTTTGAATGAGAAATGTTATCTGGCTCGGCTTCTGAATATATCAGGTTCGCCTTCGGCTCACCTGATATATTCATCCGCCTTGCCAGATAACATTTCTCATTCAAAGCTAGGAACCAAATATTCTCTATTTATTACATTATCCCTTAAATGATGCCATGAATATTCATGTAAGAAATAATGAAATCATGAATATTAACCCTTTCCTCCATAAATACGCCTTTCTACACTTCTGTAAAAGTCACTTTTTGAAACCATTGTGATAAATAGAGCATTTGCTCCTTAGGAACAAATGCTTTATTTATCACAATGGTTTCAGAACTACAAAATTCTAAAAAATTTCCTTTTCTCTAGCTGATGCTCCTTTTCGGTATCTAAAAATAGCCTATGACGGAATGGGTTAAATAACTTTAAAAATCCTTGAATATTTCATGATAAGCTTGACCCAGAGTAACAGATGATACACAGGTATTAAAATTGTCATTTTTCCACTCTTCACTCTTTGGAATCGTCTCGAAGAGACAATTCTTCAGAGTGGTTACAGCATGGAGTTTGGTGGAGAAATAAAGAAGTACATGTACTTGTTTTAATTTACACATCTTATCTGGACCTCTTTTGACCAGTTTGAATTTTGGAATTGTCCATTTGAAAATTAAGCGTTGAAGGTTTAACTAAAGGTTTAAAATAAATAAGTTTTTTTCAGGCAGCATGTTTGATAATAAGTCAAATATGGTGACATCTGTTTTCAAGATAGTCAAGATTTTGTTTTTACACCAATGTATACTGAATTATTGTAGAATGTGATGCCCCATCAGCTGTACAGGATGGTGCCTTTGAGATCTCTACTGACGGCTACACCGTGACCTACTCCTGCCAGTCTGGCTACACACTGAATGGAGAGTCAAACAGAACCTGTCTGGATGGAGGGGCTGGCTGGAGTGGCACTCAACCTTCTTGCAGTGAGTGGAGCAGAACATTTAATGTATAACATCATCCAAACATAATAATCATTAACAAGCAGACTGTAAACTTTATTGAAACAGACAAAACTGATAATTATCACTTTTGCCAATTGAAATTATGTCCCTGCAAAACATAACTACAAAATTGATTTTTTTATGGTAGACAGTAACTGGCCTAGAGTAAATGTGATTGCTTGTTATACTGCCACAAAATCACAGGTGGTCGGTTGGTCCATCCATATTTGAACATGGCTAGTTGGTGTCGGGAACTCCTTCTTCAGTTTTAAAGTTATTGAATTTATAATTGGTATACATAATAACCACGAATGGTAGACATGCAAGACTAAATTTTCATGTTTCTTCTGCTAGGCATTGCAGAATTATCTCCCCTTGAACACCGGGGGTTGGATTTGAGATCAAGGCTGCCATGTGAGGGGTATTTCATCACATTTAGTTTTAAAATGCTCTTAATCCATTTTTACATTAATATTGAATAGGTAAAGGGTAAAAAGTTCTCGCATTTCCCTATTTGGTTTTTTATGCCCCACCTTAAGTTTTACCCTTTATGTCCATCTGTCTGTCCTGTAAAATTTTCGTTAAGGATTTCTCGACTTGTGTAAGCTAGAATGATTTGACATTTGATCTGAAGCATAATCATGGTTAATTGTACCTTGTCTCCCCTTTTCAGGTCTGTCATTCATCTACTTCCTGTTTGCCGACACTTTGATTGAATTTTCGTGATTGTTAAATGACAAAAACATTTGTCATAGATTTCTTTGCTTTTGTAAGCTGGAATGATTGTATATTTGGTGTGAAGCATAATCATAGTGGATTGTACCATGTCTCCTCTTTTCAAGTCTGTGGTTCATCTACTTCCTGTTTGCTGACACTTTGATTAAATTTTGGTGATAGTTATGTCTCCCCCCTTTAGGGGAGGGAGACATATTGATATTGTGCTTTCTGTCTGTCTGTCCGTCTGTCTGTTAAAATTCTTGTGCAGCTAACTGCTCCTACACCATTAGAGGGATTTCCTTCAATCTTTTACTTATGAATCAGCTATATGTGAGGATGGTCATGTGGTTTGGAATTTTGGCTGCAACAATTTTGACAGAAGTTATGGCCCTTTGTAGTTTTTCCTTATATAGAATATATAGTGTAAAAATATTGTGCAGCTAACTCCTCCTACACTATTTGAGGGATTTACTTCAAACTTTTACATATGAACCAGCTATATGTGAGGATGGTCATTTGGTTTGGAATTTTGGCTGCAACAATTTTGACACAAGTTATGGCCCTTTGTAGTTTTTCCTTATAGCGAAAAAATCTTGTACAGCTAACTCCTCCAACACTATTTTCCTTGTATAGAATATATAGCGAAACAATCTTGTGATCCAACTCGATTTTTCTTGTATAGAATATATAGCGAAAAAATCTTGTGCAGCTAACTCCTACACTATTTGAGGGATTTACTTCAAACTTTTACATATGAACTAGCTATATGTGTATTTGAGGGTTTACTTCAAACTTTTACATATGAACCAGCTATATGTGAGGATGGTCATGTGGCTTGGAATTGTGGCTGCAACAATTTTGACAGAAGTTATGACCCTTTGGAATTTTTCCTTATATAGAGTAATAGGGAAAAAGTCTTGTGCAGCTAACTCCTCCTATTCTATGTAAGAGTTTTCATTCAAACTTTTACATATGAACCAGCTATATGTGAGGATGGTCATGTGGATTGGAAAATGGGCTGCAACAATTTTGACAGAAGTTTGGATTTTTTTCAAATATGAAATTTATAGGGAAAACTAGTGTTTATAGATGTCTAAAAAAGTTTACAGATAACCAATCTGTATGTGATGCACAACCAATCTATATGTATCTATAAGTGACGCACAACCAATCTATATCTATATGTGAAATCTATATGTGAAGGTAGTCGTGTGATTTTGAATTAAGCTTGATTATCATAATAGTTGTTAAAAAGCAACTCTTGGTTAAAACATTCAAAACAAACTCTTGTTTAACAATCACCTTCCTGTTAAGGTTTATATTATTAGTAATTGTAATTTATATAGAACTATCAAAATATTACCTATCGTAAATTATTGTTTCGCCTGCCTTTTGCTGAGGCAACATATAGAGATCACTATCTGTCTTGCGTCGTCATCTCCAAGTAATTTCTGTCACATTTTTCTCAGGAACCACACTGGCCATTATTATGGAGAAACTTAATCTTTGAATAGAGATCATATTAATTGATAAAAATAAATCTGCACAAGCCTTAAGTCAATAAGTTTTAACGCAATTTAGGAAAAACCTGGTGGGGGCATCCATGTCCCATGGACACATTTTCTTTTATTCTTATAAAGAATATATTTGTTTCTTCAGTTTTATGGTTGCACATTTCAGACCTGTCTGAGAGATATAAATCTTTCTTATTACTTTCTTACAGCTGGCTGTGAGGCACTAACACAAAGTCTTGTAACCAATGGGTCTTGCACTGTGTCTACATTTAATCTATCAATTTTATTTACTACTTTCTTACAGCTGGCTGTGAGGCACTGACTGCTGTAACCGATGGGTCTTACACTGTGTCAACAGATGGTCTCACCACCACAGTTACATACGCATGTGGCACGGGCTACACACTGTCTGGCCAATCTGAAGCCACATGCTCATCAAATGGTACCTGGGAGTTTGAAGCCCCTGTTTGTGGTAAGATATTATTTTGAACCCTGATGTTACAAATTAATACTAAGGGATTGACTGCTGTGTGCATTTCTGTTTATCATCTTGTTATATCCCAACAAACAAAGTTTGAAGGAGTATACTGGAATATATACAGTAAAACCCCGCTAATGCGACCACCAAAAAGGGGCATAATTCTGGGTGGCAGAGGCAGGTGGTAGCTTAATGCTATAGGAGCTTTCTGCATAACTTTCGTCCTGCATTAAGCAACCACCTGCATTAGACGACATCAGTGGCTGTTTATTAAGTGGTCGCATTAGCGGGGTTTCACTGTACTTGAGTATACTGGAATTACCTTGGTGGCTGGTTGGGCAGGCAGTCAGTCGGTCCATTGGCATTTAAACATAGCTAGGTGGTGTTGCAAACTCCTCCTTCAATTTAAAAGTTAGTGAATTTATTTTTGGCATACATTATAACCACGAATAGTAGATATACAAGACACAATTTTCATGTATTTAACACCAGGCATTGCAGAATTATCTCCCCCTGAACTTTGAGTATTTATTTACATTTTGGCATGTTACATTGACAGTTTTGTCTAAGACAAGAAATCCCTTGAAAATTTTACATTATAGAAATTAAGTTAATGAATATTCGAGAAGTGATCAGTTCATGCATAAAATTTAATGTTATTAACCCTTTCCCTGTTCTATATTTAGCCCAAATTTCAATACCTACTGAATATTCATCAACAAAATAGTTATAAAGAAATATGGAAGGTGGAACATTGTATACATTTTAGAAAACAAAGAAACATCTTTCAAATTCCATTAGCAAACAGAGCAGACCCTGATCAGACGGCTCCTATAGGAGCCGTCTGATCTGGGTCTACTCTGTTTGCAAATGCGTGAAAACACATTTATATGAGGGAAAGGGTTAAGACGATTAATCAATGAGGAATCTTGTTCAATAGTCTCCCTTGAACACTATCAAAAGCTGTAGGTCCTAGTAGTTGATTTCACCATTGATCTCTTTGCACTGCTGGAGCACATTTGACTTTAAATATTTTGTTTAACCCTTTCCCTGTTCAAAGTCTATTCCAAATTTCAATACTTAATGAAGAGTTATCAAATTCTATTAGCAACAAAGCAGAACATGACCAGACGACTCCTATAGGAGCTGTTTGATCTGGGTCTACTCTGTTTGCAGATGCATGAAAAGGCATTTATATGCTGGAAAAGGTTAACCCTTTCCCTGTTCTATGTTTATTCCAAATTTCAATAACTACTGAAATATTCATGGACAAATTAGTTATAATGAAATATAGATGGTGGAACATTGTAGTCATTTTAGAACCTAAAGAAGCAGATCTTTCAAATTCCAGTTAGCAAACAGAGCTGACCCAGATCAGGCTCCTATAGGAGCCGTCTGATCTGGGTCTACTCTGTTTGCAAATGCATGAAAACATGTTTACGTAAAGGAAAGGGTTAAGAACTATCAAATGATTATGACAATTGTTACACACATGCCTTGATTTAAACTGTGTTGAATTATTAATGTTTAGAGTCTCAGGAAAAGGATTATTCTTGAAATATCAAAGAAATTAACCATAACCTCTCATAGAAATACAAGAGTAATAACAGAGTAATTTGACTGAAAGTACCTACTTGTTATTTGTAAAGATGGTTTAATCTGTCAACGGGGATAATTTGCAGCTGAACAATATTCCTCTGACAGTGGAAAAATCCTTATTTTTTTAACACTATACATGTACATGAAATGGCCTTTTGAATTATTTGAACGATATAGGGCCATTTTATAGTCCTTGTTTACTCTGTCTTGCAGAGATGTGTTCCAGTCAAGATACCCCTGGAAATGGCTCCAGTGAACTGATCTCCAATGGCACTGTGACTTCTGCTGTGTTTGAGTGTGAATCTGGTTATACACTTCAAGGCCAGGTCCAGCTGGCATGTCTAGATAATGGAACTTGGTCCTCTGACATCCCAACTTGTGGTTGGTAATTTTGGAATTATTTCTTTGTAATACATGTACATGAAAATTGTTTAAAAAAATCACTGATAATATTATGCAAACCTCAGTTTCACAACTTTTTATATCTCCCCCAATATACTGGGGAGACATATTGTTTTTGTTGGCGGCATCAGTCTGACTGTCCCAATTTTAATTTGTCCGCACGTTTTAACCCAAACCTTTGGTCAGATTAACAGGAAACTTCATAGGATTGATCAGCACCATGCCTAGTTGTGCATGCTTTTCTGCAGAGTTATGGGACTTAGAAATTTTTACATTGTGGGAGGAGGCGAGACATCAGTTTTAGTTTGAAAAACAATAATATTTTGGGGGTTTGTTTTGCTATTACTGTAAAGTCTCGCTAATACAAACAGTCAAAAGAATTCTGAATTTATAAATCTGGTGGTAGCTTCATGCAAGACAAAAACATTTATTACTTGGCTTATTTTCTCATTAAAGTTGCTTGTCCATCCTTGTCCCAACCTGATAATGGTTTGGTAGTAACAGCAACCAATGGAACTGTAACCATAGCAACCTACAGCTGTGACACAGGATATAGTTTGTCTGGTTCCCAGCAACTTACATGTACTGAGGCTGGTACCTGGGACAACACAGAACCCACATGTGGTAAGTCACAATTCATTGCTTCATACAAATGCTTTTTCATGTCTTTGCAAACAAATTAGATCCAGATCAGACAGCTCCAGTAGGAGCCATCTGATCAAGCTCTTCTCTCTTTACTTATGATGTGGCATCTGATCAGTGACTCAGGCCAGTTGCTGCTCGCTCTAGAGATGTGGCATCTGATCAGTGACTCAGACCAGATGGAGCAATAGAGACGTGGCATCTGATCAGTGACTCAGACCAGTTGCTGCTGTAGAGATGTGGCATCTGATCAGTGACTCTGACCAGTTGCTGCATAAGAGGTATGGCATCTGATCAGTGACTCAGACCAGTTGCTGCTCTAGAGATGTGGCTTCAGATCAGTGACTCAGACCAGTTGCTGCAATAGAGACGTGGCATCTGATCAGTGACTCAGACCAGTTGCTGCATAAGAGGTGTGGCATCTGGTCAGTGACTCAGACCAATTGCTGCTCTAGAGATGTGGCATCTGGTCAGTGACTCAGACCAGTTGCTGCTCTAGTGATGTGGCATCTGGTCAGTGACTCAGACCAGTTGCTGCTCTAGAGATGTGGCATCTGGTTACTCAGATCGGTTTCTGCTCTAGAGATGTGGCATCTGGTCAGTGACTGGGATCAGTTGCTGTAATAGAGATGAAGCCTATGTTCAGGTTGTTCAATTTTTCTCAAGGTAAATGATGGAAATTATGCATATCAGGGTCAAACAGTGTAGGGTATTGTTTCATTTGAAAACAAGCATACCAAAAACTACACCAAAATGAGAGTTGGTTTTTTTTGCTGAAAAATAGCCTTATGAAACTGTTATGAATTGATTAGACTACAAATAAATTATATAATCCGAGATTTATGATAATAAAATATTATAGAAATATTAAACTATGCTTTAATGGACAGACTGTGATGCCTTTGCTGATCCTGCCAATGGCCAGATGGCCGTCACCAACAATGGAACTACAGCAGTGTACACATGTGACGAGGGATACACACTGGTGGGTGAGGTAGAACAGACCTGTAACTCCCAAGGAACAGGCAACACAACATCAGCTCCTTCATGTGGTGTGTATACATGTAAACTACAAATTTCTGGCTAGGGAGAAAATTTATTTAAATTAACCCTTCGCTTGCTATTCACGTCAATATACCTACCTGTAAATAGTGAAGACACAGATGAGACAGCTCCTGCAGGAGCTGTCTCATCAGGGTCTGCACTATTTACAAGTTGATTGTGCAGCCAGTGCACTCCACAGCAGTGATTGCACAGCGAAATACTTGTACACAGTGAAGATATATGTAATTATACAACAGGGCATGGGTAAAGAAGGAGAAATGTATTTTAAAATTCAGCAAGCGAAGGGTTAACCGGTTAAATGTTCAATTAAGAAATAATAGTTATATTAACTAGATTAGTTTTTATAATGGCATATGAACACAGGACCTTTTATCTGTGATGGACAAAAACTGTGGAATCAGATCTATATTGTGCCATATGCAAATAGAGCAGACTCTGATCAAATGGCTCGTTTCTACTCTGTTCGCATAGGCGTGAAAAGGCATTTATATGAAAGAAAGGGTAAAGGTGTTGAAGGACAAAATATAAATTGTAAGATTTGAAAATAAGATGTAGGAAACTGAATGCGTCTGTGTTGAACAATAGATCTAGAACTGCGAAGCTTTTTTATTTAACCCATTGCTTCATATAAATGCCTTTTCACACCTTTAAAAACAGATAAGACCAGATCAGACAGCTCCTATAGGAGCCATTATTTCAGGGTCTGTTTTGTTTGCTTTTGAAATTATAACCGATCTGAGATTCCAAAAACTGTCTGCATAATTATGTCATTGTTAAAATTCAGCTACTAAATATTAATGATGTCATTATTTCTTACATGAATATGTAACAGGGAAGGGATGACCAGGTCTATTCACAGCAGTATTGCTCTTTTGGTTGAGGTACAAATGAAAAAATAGAACAGAATTGTGTATGTTTTGCAAAGATTTATGAGTAACATGTTATAGAATGTGATTTACATGGAATACTTTATCATGGAATGCCAGTATGTTCAAAGACATAAATAATACATACTAGACTTTAATGTAGATAAAACATGTTAACCCTTTCCTTCATATAAATGTGTTTTCACGCATTTACAAACAGAGTAGACCCAGATCACATGTCGTCTGATTAGGGTCTACTCTGTTTGCTAGTCTAATCTCAAAGATCTGTTTCTTTAGTTTTTAAAATGACTACAATGTTCATGTTCCATATTATATTATAATTATTTTTGTCCATGAATATTCGGTAGGTATTGAAATTTGGAGTAAACATTGAACATGGAAAGGGTTAACCCTTTACCAAATAAATAATTATTGCAATAGAGGGTTAATACACGTTTTTTCGGGCAATAACATCTGCAGTGTCCCGAGGGACTGTTGTTGGCCTGAGCCCGAAGGGCGAGGGCAACAACATTCCCGAGGTATTATTAGTTAGATATGTTTCTATACTTTCTAAAATGGCAACAATGTTCCACCTTTCGTATTTCATTATAATTTTTCTGCTCATGCCTATTCTGCAGGTATTGAAATTTGTAATAGATATAGAACAGGGAAAGGGTTAACAGGCCTCAATAGCTCAATGGATAAGCGTCAAACTCGTGTGCAAAGGGTGCAGGGTTCAAATCATTACTTCATGAATATTAATTACAATAATTCTTAGTCTGGCAAGCAAATTAAAAAAGTTTCAAAGGCAAACAGAGCAGACCCTGATTTGGGTCTTCTCTGTTTACAAACGTGCCTTTGCAAACAGAGTAGACCTAGATCAGATGACTTCTACAAGAGCCGTCTGATCAGGGTCTGCTCTGTTTTCTTATGATATAATATAGATATGATTCTACAGTTTCTGCCATGGCCAAAACTTTCTGAGTCCATGTGCTATTATAACAGTTAATTTAATTAATATTCATGAGGTCCATATTTCTTTTATAAATATTCTTGGAGTGAAGGGTTAACTTAGGAGCTGGTATCAGTTGGATTTGTTTTTTCTGCAGAGGCATGTGCAACACTGGCCAATATACCAGGGGCCTCTGTAACCATGGAAACAGATGGAACGACAACTTACGCCAGTGTCCAATGTGACAGCGGTTATACTGTCAGTGGACAGACCAATCTCACTTGCCGCAGTGATGGTACATGGGATGTAGATCTCCCCTCCTGTGGTAAGACTAGAGGCCAAACCATGGTAGCATAGACCCATTCTTTCATATACAGTCTACTCTCGTTATCTCCAATTTCAAGAGACCGTCAAAATTAATTGGAGTTAACGAGATTTGGATTTATCCAAAGTCACTTACATACATTGTGTACATGCAATGTGTGCGTATGATACAAGTTTACTGAATTACCGGTATTTCATTGATCAACTTAGTAAAAGCTTGAATGATACATGTCTTACCAAACGTGCATTTTTATACACACTATGCACACTATTGATTAACTCATGGCAAAGCATAGAGGGAGTTCGACTATCAACCAATGGTCACTACGGTCGATGTTCGAACGCAAACTGGTCAAAGTTTGGTTTAGCTCCTCTTTAGTTCAACTTTAGTCCGACCATACTACAACTGTTAGTCTGACCATAGACACTGACGTCATTTCCTCTAACCGGAGACAGTTCGATCAACATTTAGTCAAACAGTAGTCACAACAGCCGATGCTCGACTCGCCCGTAATCCACTTGTGTTTTATGCAAGCCATCATATGTAATTTCGTTTAATTATAAGTTTGTCTATTAATGATAACAATTATGGCAGTTATTGGCGTCGGTGTTTTGACAGTTTGCAAAGATCTGATATCATTTGAGCGTCGAGGTGACAACCTAGTTCGCAAGTTGATAGAAAGTTGTGAAAGTTTGTCTTTGCGCCCGGCCAACAAGTAGTTTGACTTACACTAACAATTTTAACTCTCGTCGGACCAGAAAAATAAATTGGAGTTAGCGAAAATTTGGAGTTAACAAACTTTGACTTATCTGTAGTCAAATTACATAGATAAAGAAGGAAATAATTTGGGACTGAGAAAAAAGTTGGAGTTAGCAAACATTTTGAGTTATCCGAGTTGGAGTAAACGAGAATAGACTGTATATAAAATGTCTTACAAAATAGTCCTTGTAAAAATAGTTTTTTAAGTTTTTTTAAGTGAAGCCCTGTTAATCCCTTCCCTCACATAAATGCCTTTTCACACATTTGCAAACAGAGTAGACCCAGCTCCTATAGGAACCATCTGATCACGGTCTGCTCTGTTTGCTTAGGGCTGTTCCAGGAAAAAAGGCCCGGGGGGGGGGCAAAAAATAGGGGTACCACCAACACAATTGGGTTTTTTTACACCCCCCAAACAAGAGAATTAAGATAAGTCAGATACCCACAACCACTAGATTTATATATAACTTGCCACCCACCACCAGTAAACTGAAATTTTCGATTCAATAGTACTTTCTAGATTTCTTTACCACTCAAAGCTTGACAAGTTTTGCTATGAATATGCTGTTTTCTGAATGCAAATCCTCGCAGGTCTTATATAAGGGAGGCAAATATTACAAAAACACCAGTAAAATGACACAAATTTATAGTCACAATTTCTAATCATATTTACATTCAAACTCATTAACTCTGTATATCATTATAAACCATCTTCAGTTCTAATTAATTGAACTGGTTTATAATTTTTCTGAATCGGTACATCTTGACTAATTCCTTTAACAAAAGCTATTGACAGACACAAATTTCTGGTGAATACTCGATATTACAGGTTTTTACCTGTGCCTTGAACACGCTGTTTCAGTAACTGGACATGTCTAGCGGTTTTCAGATGGTTCCCGAAGGCTACACAGCTGCGTTTTCTGTAATTCATTTGTTTGTTTACAGTATTACACAAGGAACTCTCTCCCGGGAAGGTTTACTTTCACTTTCACGAAATCGCCAACTATCAGTTTTCTTGTTTCTTTACCAAATGTCAACTTCATTTCTTACTCTAGCCATCTTGGGTTGAACTTATTTTTCACACTCTTATCGTAATCTCGGTCTATACTTTTCATTTTTGTCTTATATTCACATTAATTGGCAGGTACAGATACCGAATTTCTTAAACGGATGCCATATTGGAATTGTTAAACGAACATTCGATAATACAAGCGTTTTTCGATTAGCCGAACAGAAATCTCACTGTTGACGTGATAAACGTTATTAACGTTGATTTACTTGAAAACGGGAAAGAATTATATCGGCGACAATTTTTTTTTATTTGGGAAATTTTAAACAGAATTACCGTACTTAAGGTGGCGAGATAGTTTAGCCCCAGATATCGAAAAAGCCATATTTAAAACTACCTAGAGTCATTTTTTCTGAGCCTAGTTGGTTAGTTATATTAATTTATTTGATTAATAATCAGAAACATCGACAATCCTATCAAAACCTACATTTAAAATCTATTTAAATGTGCCGGTTTGAATTTTTTCAAACAGCGATTACAAAGTTATCTTTTAGACTAAACTTATTGTTATTGGCCAATATGTGAATCATTAGCATATCCAGGGAACCGTGTCACAGATTTTTGATAAAACTCTCCGTTTGGGAGTTACGCAATATTTTAGTTTTAAGACCCCTAAAATTCTGCCTCCCGCTACGTTTCTTTTGATTTTAGACGATTGAAGCAAGATATCAAAAAACTGTGACACTGATCCCTAGCTAAGACCATGCTCTTTGATATGCCGCAAACCGCGTTTAGTTCGGACATAAATTACAGAAGTTATGGTTGTTTGAAAAAGCCGACTTCTTTAAATTTGCATCTGTCAAAATTATGAAAAGGAATAGAAAGACCCCCATTGTGTTGCGTAATCTTATAATTATCTATAGCTTTCAATCAAATTTATATCCAATGGAGAGCTTATAATATGTGTGATATTTTCCACTAAGCTCCTCCCCCTTTCTTCCATCCGATCAATTAAAAAAGCTGATTTAATTGCCGGTTTCCCATAAATCACCCATCAGAAAGCTTATCTAGTCATGGGGCCTACATAGTTTGAGGCTACCGAGAGGGAAATGCTGATAAATAGCCGCCTATTGCTTTATCACGTATGTGCCCTCATTATCAGTTCCCCCCCTAGGTGCCCCTGATAAGCCTTCCTCGTAAATGGCAGACTGGCTAAGTCAGAGAAAAGCTCGATGGTAATAAAGTAAAAGGGGTTTATACGACTTTTGTAGTATATTTTATGGTATTTCATTAATGCAATGGATAAAAGAGACTAATGTCTATTCATTAATGCAAAAATATAAAAAATGTTATTTTTGTGATTCTAACATACTGTGGAACCTTAATGGGGTACACCACAGGTTACTGTACGGAATGAAGCATATATATACTGGACAAATAATGTGATTTAAACTGACAAACCACATCAACACTGAGACCTGTTGCCTCTCAACTTAATTATAAGAAGTATCAAAAACCTTTTGTAAATATAAAAGTACCATGCCCAAAAAATTGAGTTAATGTGTGTATAATCACTAGATAGATTGAACAACACATTGTGTAAAACATACAATTCTGCAAACGCCATGATGAAAAATTACAACATATCAAACTAATGTCCATTTTATCATTATTTCTGATATGCATATTCAACAGGGAAATGATTAAAAGCTACTGTTCTTCAAACAGTATAGTACTGAGGGTCTGAAAAAAGTCAGTCCAAAGCTATGGACCTTGTCATAAAAAAACCTTTCCCTCATAAAAATGTGTTTTTATGCATTTGCAAACAGAGTAGACCCAGATCAGATGGCTCCTTTAGGAGCTGTCTGATCAGGTCTGCTCTGTTTGCAAACAGATTTTATCCAGTCACCAGGCTTCTCTAGTGACATAATAAAGGGGGTGCAAATAAACTTAGGTTTATTAGGTTACTTCCGGTAGTGGAAGGTTTATTTGGTTAGTAGATAGGCGTAATGATTCTATAACCATGGAACTATTTTAGTTTTCTGTAAATATTCATAAACATGTTGATGGAATAGATCTAACAGATCTATTTGGTCACCAGAAGAATTATTCAAATGAGAAAAAAAATAAAAATAATTGGCTACAGCTGGATTCGAACCCGCGCCTGATCCTACAAAAACTAATTCTAATCTCTCTACAGACGTCGCCCTTACCGATTACGCCACCGAGGCCACATACAAAATGACGTTGATTTATCACTTTTATTAATTTAATCCACCGCTGGCAAAACCCGTTTTTGATCAAATCAAACCTGGAAGCAAAGATTGACAGATAAATAGTAAATGTTTTCTTTTCACTCTCATGATTATTTGATTGATAAACTCTTACAGTGGCGGTGATAGTCATAAACCTAAATATAGCCTGTTCAGTTCCATCGATTTCTGAGTGACGTTAGGTAGAATCTAAAAATAGAAACCGAGACTACGTAACTCGAATTTGACCAAAGAATATAGACCATGTCTGTTTGAAATAACTTATCGACCCTCGATTCAAATCTTCTTATTTTTCAAATTCAACCACGTTTCCCTTCTAGTAATACAAGTATCGAAACTATATTCCTCTGCGGTAGCTCATTAGATCGATTTACGTCTAAATGGAAGTGAAAAGGGAGGGATCCGTTGATCGAAAAACTGCATTTTCAATGTAAATTATTTCAAGAGTGTTATGAGTCTGTAAAAAAGAAATTTAACTATATTGACTGGATAAATCGAATAATAGGTTAGTGCCGTAGATGGGACGCCTTTATCCGACTCGGAGAGAAAACAGTTGAGGCTCGGCAAGCCTCGCCTCAACGTTTTCTCCCCTCGTCGGATAAAGCGTCCCATCTACGGCACTAACCTATTATTCTCTATTTGATAGATCTGTTTCTTTTCTTTCTAAAATGTCTGCAATGTTCCACCTTCCATGTTTCTTTATAACTATTTTGTGTAATAATGAATATTCAGTAGGTATTGAAATTTGGCCTAAATACAGAACAGGAGCTTGAACAATACTGTGAAGTTTCATATCAATATCTTCTGTAGTTTCTTAGAAAGAGGCCATCAACACTTTAAATTGGAGAAAACACTAAGTTGAAAAGGGGGACATGATTGTGTCAAAACTCATTCACAATGCATAGTCACAAAATAAACAATGTGACAAGTTTTAATGTCATACCATCTATAGTTTTTGGGATAAAAGTCCCCCATGAAAATCTTAAATCTAAGATAACCTCTTAATCCCATACAATTCCTGCATTGAGATATGGTTGCTCTTATTATATGAAAAAATGATGAACCAGTTGTTTTCTTAATTTCCTACACAAATATTCATCAGGGAATGGGTTAAGCTTAATATGTGTAATAGTATATGTATGAACAAGAAACGTTTTGACTTTGTAAAAAAAACTGTAGAATCAGATCTTTATAATTCCACAAGCAATCAGGGTAGACCCAGATCAGATTGCTCCTACATGTGTAAAAAAGGCATATCAGTAAAGTAAAGGGTTAACTACGCTGTCATTAGACATCTGTTATTAATTTATATGATTGACATGTATATCTTTCAAACCCCTATGCCTTTCTTTACTCACTAGTTATTTTGATGTATTTCATATATTTAAGTTATACACATGAATTCTGCTACTTTCTTTTGTACTTAATATTATTGTGTTATCAACAAAATTATAACACACAGCCATTGGCTTCTCTATTCCATTCGGTTTCCCCAACACAACTCCCAGCTTTCTGTCGTCTTTTGAAACATGTAAGACATTGTTGGTAGTGATTCCAGTAACCATTAAGTCATCATCAGGCAGTGTACATATTCCAACGGCTCCTAGTCCTGGGTCAGTGTATGTGGACAGTAACTGGCCAGTCCTGTCTATAGCTACAACACCTTTTTTTGTATCTGCAACATGAAACATACTTCCATCAGCACTGGCAGTGATGTTGCGTATATCAGAGAACAGTGTCTTCTTTGTCTGGTCAAACTGTAATGTACGTAACCATTTTCCTGACAGAGTAAATACACAAACCATTTCACCTAAATGGGAGAAACAGCAAACAAAAAGTTCTCTATTGCTACAACAGATTCCATAACACAAAGCATCAACACTAAAGGCCCGTGTCTTCTTCATGTCAGCTCCTACATCAATAATCTGAACTTTCTTCTTATCAACCATTGTTACAGCCACTTCATTGTTACTGTTGGTATAACAGACACCATAAGGGGAACACACAGTGTCCAGGGAACTCTTTACCCTGTAGGAGTGGTCGAGCTGTGTCAGGCATTTGTTCTCAGTGTCTGTAAAAACAACTGACCCATCAGGCAACACACACAACCCTGTGATGCGACACCTATACTTATTCTCATGCTTTGTCACATTGTAGCTTGCTTTAAAATCTAATGTTAATCCTTTGGGACTGTCAAGTTCTACCAGGGATTTTATGTCACAAATGTTCTTTTCAACATTGCTCCTAACTGTGTATTTTGGTATTTTTGTCTTACCAGAACATCTTAATGTTTTTATCAGACTTCTGCCTTCTTTCTCATTCTTCACTCCATTTTTAACATACACAAACAGCTGTGAGTCATTATCATTAAATTCTTGCAGTCTCTTGCCACAGGTTTCTGTGGCCTCTATCTGTTCCTCACAGCCTTGATTTCTCCCTGAACAGCACGGCTAATCTCCTGGAAGGCTGACTTTATCTTTATCGACTCCACCGTTGTCAGGTCATCTATGTGTTTGACTAGTCTATTCCTCATCTCCTGCAATGATGCCTGACTTTTCTTCTCTTCCATGTCTATCTTCTGTTGTACATTACAGTGTGAAAGTCTCATTTGCTTCAGCAGTTTTGTAACTTCTCCTACTGACTTTGTCACTGCTTTATATTCCTGGCTTGTTTTTATTCCTTTTGCAGCATTTGGTATGTATTGTAAATTCTCACATTTCCTGAAAAATAAGATAAAAACACTGTTGCTGAATTTTAAATTCATTTCAGTAATAGAAAATCTTTTTAGTCCCCCACCGGTTACCGGTTGGGGGACTATAGGTTTGCTTGATTCCGTCCGTCTGTCTGTCCGTCCGTCCGTCTGTCATGCTTCGTGTCTGGGCCATATCTCCTACAAAGTTAGGCCAAATTCATTACAACTTCACACATTGAAGAAGCATGATGAGGGCTGGTGTCATGCACAAGAGCCATAACTCTAGCATCAATATTTTTGGAGTTATTTCCCTTTTACATATTTTTTTGTCCGGACAATAACTCTTTATCTACTGGTTCAATTGATTTTAAACTTCACATTATGACATATGGAACAATCATGATGAGGGGTAGTGTCATACACAAGGGCCATAACTCTAGCATCATAATTTTTGGAGTTCTTCACCTTTTTCATATTTTCTTGTCAGTCCGTCTGTCACGCTTCATGTCCGGGCAATATCTCCTACAAAGTTAGGCCAAATTCATTATAACTTCACACATTGAAGAAGCATGATGAGGAGTAGTGTCATGCACAAGGGCCATAACTCTAGCATCAATATTTTTGGAGTTATTCCCCTTTTTCATATTTTTTTGTCGGGACAATAACTCTTTAATGTACTGGTTCAATTGATTTGAAACTTCACATATGGAACAAGCATGATGAGGGGATGGTGTCATGCACAAGGGCCATAACTCTAGCATCTATATTTTTGGAGTTATTCCCCATTTCATAATTTCTTGTCCAGGTAATAACTCTTTATGTATTTGTTCAATTGATTTGAAACTTCTCATGGAACAAGCATGATGAGGTGTAGTGTCATGCACAAGGGCAGTAACTCTAGCATCAATATTTTTGGAGTTACTCCCCTTTTTTAGCTCACCTGGCACAAAGTGCCAGGTGAGGTATTGTGAGGGGGCAGCGTCCGTCGTTGTGCGTCGTCAACTTCTTCTCTGAAACCATAAGGCCTAGATCTTTGATATTTGGTATGTAGCATCATCTAATAGTCCTCTACAAAGATTGTTCAAATTATGACCCCTGGACCAAAAATGGCCCCGCCCCAGGGCTTTTCAGTTTTACATAGGAAAATCTTTAAAAATCTTCTTCTCTGAAACCATAAGGCCTAGCTCTTTGATATTTGGTATGTAGCATGATCTAATGGTCCTCTACATGTTCAAATTATGTCCCCTGGACCAAAATTGGCCCCGCCCCAGGGCTTATCAGTTTTTCATAGGAAAATCTTTAAAAATCTTCTTCTCTGAAACCGTAAGGCCTAGACATTTGATATATGATATGTAGCATTATCTAATGGCCCTCTACAAAGATTGTTCAAATCATGACTCCCGGACCAAAAATGGCCCCGCCCCGGGGCTTATCAGTTTTTCATAGGATTTTTTTTTAAAATCTTCTTCTCTGAAACCATAAGGCCTAGATCTTTGATATTTGGTATGTAGCATGAGCTAATGGTCCTCTACAAAGAATGTTCAAATTATGACCCCTCGACCAAAAATGGCCCCACCCTAGGGCTTATCAGTTTTTCATAGGAAAATCTTTAAAAATCTTCTTCTCTGAAACCGTAAGGCCTAGACTTTTGATATTTGGTATGTAGCATCATCTAATGGCCTTCTACAAAGATTGCTCAAATCATGACTCTCGGTCCAAAAATGGCCCCGCCCGGGGCTTATCAGTTTTTCGTAGGAAAATATTTAGAATTATTCTTCTCTGAAACCATATATCCTAGACCATTGATATTTAATATGTAGCATCATCTTATGGTCCTCTACAAAGATTGTTCAAATTATGACCACCGAACCAAAAATGGCCCGCCCCAGGGCTTATCAGTTTTTCATACGAAACTCTTTAAAAATCTTCTTCTCCAAAACTGTAAAGCCTAAACCTTTGATATTTGGTATGTAGCATCATCTAATGATTTCTACAAAGATTGTTCAAATTGTTACCCCAAAGGGCCAAAAGTTGTCCCACCCCATGGCTTATCAGTTTTTATGGCGTTCGCAACGCCATATACTAGTCGGTCTCTTTACGGCAAAGAGTTCACTTGTCTAGTGAACATGCGCAAGACAAAATAGTTTTCTTCAAGTCTGCACTAGATCTAGTTTGGTTGTAAAATGTTCATGTATTTGTTTACTCTTCATGTATTTAATAATAATTCGCTGTGTGAGATAATTACTACTAATCTACACAAAGATAAACTTTTTAAAAGTCTTGAATTTTAATAAACTCCAAGTACGTCGATGCTCCAGAGTGGGCCCTGTACTTTAATCGGAAGAAGAAGAAGAAGAAGCGAACGAATATTTTGCCGTTGTTTTCGCAACACCTTGGCATTCTAAAGCAGAATGAATATAGCCGAGGTTTCCGATTGCATTTACACATTCGTAACTGATTAGCATATAGACCTACATCTTCAGCCAATCAAACTGCCTTTTGCATCGCATTCGGTCATTTCCGTGTGACCCGTACTCAAAATTAGAAATAGGAAGTTTCATAAAGGACAAGGTCAAAGAAATCCCATATACACATTTATCACGCATCGAACAGCGTGTTTTGACTATGGCACCCAACCTCAACACAAGTCTAAGTCTTACAAGAAGTAAAAACACGGGGTTCTATCGGCTTATCAAAGTAAGTATTATCCATAGAAGGTTTTCAACACATATTCGATCAAATTATATTCCAGTGTCAATAACAACTGTCTCTTCTATGTATCGTGTAACCGCCGAGTCTGCTCAAGACGTTTGTGTCGTGTAAAAGCGAAAGTAGGTAGCAATTTGTTGAAATGTCTTTCCCAGCTTACAACTCTACTTCTGACTGTAGTTCTGAATTTGAGTTTCATCAGGTTCCAAACAACTACCGTAATTGTATGTACATGTATGGATCTACTTAGTAATTAAAAATAAAAACAGTCTACCTTCAACTTTGTAAGTAGTTCACATCAGTGTACTCTAAATGGTGATATCGAGCTACTTTCGGTTTTAACGATATCCCGGCAGATGGCACCTGTCACAAAATTAGCATGCTGTCTTACGGGTCATTAATGAGACTACTTTGTAAGCAAACTACATTTATTCAAAATAAACGAGTGCTGAACATGGAAAAATAAATGTTATGTGTAAGAATAAGTTCAACAAAAAATATAGGATTATAGGTAGCCTTTGTATCATTTTGATGTTGTGCTTCAGTTTTGCATCAGCTTAGGACATGAAAGCATTAATTGACCCTTTACTTCATGAATATTCATATAAGAAATAATGACATCATGAATATAATTAAGATATTCTTTTGCCATAGTAGAAACTAGAAGCATGTCAATATATAAACAGCAGATCATGAGATGGCTCCTTTTGTTTCAGTCTGTCATATTTTTATGCCCCCAATCAAGAATAAAGGGGGTGGGGCTGACTTTGTTGGTTTGTTGGCTTGGCTCAAACTTTAATGTTGGCAATAACGTTGTAGCCATTGCACATACATACTTCAAACCTGGCATGTCTATGCAACTTACAGAGGCGAACATTTTTTATTATTTTTTTTTTATTTATTTATTTATTTTTTTTATTTTTTTTTGGGGGGGGGGGGGGGGGGGGGCTTATTAAATTCAAGGTTATATTACAGTTAAATGTCACATTACGGGTCAAATTTATATTTGTCACCACAATCAGGGGCATAGTGTTTCACAAAAATGTGTTGTTATTAATACTGTTATCAATTCCAAGACGTTATTGTTATTAACGTGTACATCAATCCCCCCACACACACACACACACACACACACACACACACACACATAACATCCATATCAAACCTGAACGCCATTATGGCCATTCAGGCCTTTGATTTATAGGTAAATTTAAAAATCTTTTTTTCGAAACAAAGGCCTAGACCTTTGAAATTTGGTATGTAGTATCATCTAATGGTTTTCTACCAAGATTGTTCAAATTATGACCCCAGGACCAAAATTGCCCCACCCCTGGCATCAACTAAAGTTCTTTTATTAAGATTGTTCAAATTTTAACCTCCAGGCCTAAAATTATGGCCTTTGGTTTCATATTGGACCCAATCTGAAGCTGACTTATTTTTACATAGAAATACAGTGTATGCGTCAGTCTATAGTAACCAGGTGAGCAATTTAGGGCCATCCTGGCCCTCTTGTCATATTTTCTTGTCGCGACAATAACTTTTTATTTACTGATTCAATGTATGAAAGTAGGTACTAATACAATTCAGGTGGTCATGTATATACCATGGTCAACCGGTAACTTCCCATTTCGTCTACTTCCCATTTCGTCTACTATTTTGGCATTTGTTCCCATTTCGTCTACTGCTTATATTTTTTATTGGGAATAAACCGGTCAACCACACCATGGGTGGGTGGGGTGGGGAGAGTGGAGTTTTTTTTTCAGTCGGGCGGGGGACTCATGTCATCTCATAGCAATACAACATGCCCTTGTTATAAGTGACCAGTTAGAAAGAACCTGGTATCAGACTTGTATACAGGCTAACTATTTGTAACCCTTCGCTTGCTATTCACATCAATATACCTACCTGTAAATAGTGAAGATCCAGATGAGACAGCTCCTGCAGGAGCTGTCTCATCAGGGTCTGCACTATTTACAAGCTGATTGTGCAACCAATGCACTCCAGAGCAGTGATTGCATGTAGCGAAATAATTGTACACAGTGAAGATATATGTAATTATACAACAGGGCATGGGTAAAGTAGGAGAAATGTATTTTAAAATTCAGGAAGAGAAGGGTTAACTATCATTGATGGAGAACAAGAAAGTGTTGCTCTAGACTGAAGATACATGAAGTTGTTATTATTTTAGAGTAACATACAAAACAGCTTTTTATATGTGGGACAGTAGGTGTCTACCCAAAGATATTGTGAGTACTCACCCGTGATGTAAGTTGACACATGATGCACAGCAAAGCTCTTCATGAGTTGGGCAGTAGGTGTCCAACAATTTACCATGGTGTTCTTCACAACGCTCTGTCGGTAATGGCGGGGCTTTCCGTCCTTGTCCAGATCCCATATAAACAGCTACAACCTGATGACCCGATGTTGCTGGGAATTTTTCATGGTATTTTATGCAGGACTTGCACAAGTTTCCGTCACAGTCTACACAGAAATGGGTGGATTCTACAGCTTTGCTGTCCTTTTTGAAGCAAATGCTGCAGGGATTCTCAACTACTTCATCTGATGCATTAAGTATGGAATGACTTAATCCCCCTCCAGTGGCCATATCTGCTTTTTCTGGAAATAAGTTGAAATATTTAATTAATTTTTTAGTACTTCACTTCATAGACATGCCTTTTTACACCTTTGCAACAAAGTTGATTCAGATCAGGGTCTCCTCTGTTTGCTTATAGATCGGATAAAGGCGATTCTGTACTATTTGGCATAACTATATGTATTCACTTGTTTTATATGACAATATAAAATAATAAATGTTCATATTAGGTAGAGTCTGCCATAAATAATTGTGGAGTAAAAGGGTTAAAAGAAACACAACTAATTTAAACATTGCATTACAGCGACCTAGAAACAAAAGTTTTTATGGTTTGATTTTAACTATACAAAACATATTGTATTGAAGTAGCTCTTTTCCTGTTCTGTATTTATTCCAAATTCCAGTATCTTCTGAATATTCAGTGACAAAATAGTTACATGTACAGTAAAACCTCTCTATAACAGCCACTACATGACATCAAGTATTTTGTGTTAAAGGCAGGTGGATGCTTAAAGCCTATAGGAGCGTTCTGTTTTACTTTCACCTTGCTTTAAGCAACCACCTGCCCAAAATACCAACTAATTAACACAATTTAGTGGTCTTTATAGAGAGGTTTTACTGTATAATGAAATATGGAAGGTAGAATATTGTAGCCTTTTTAGAAACTGAAGAAACAGATCTATCAAATGCCATTTGCAAATGGAGCAGACCCTGATTAGATGTCTCTGCACTGTTTACAAATTAGTAAAAAGGTGTTTATATGAAGGAAAAGGTTAAGTTAATGCTGTAAAACCTTCCAACATATCAAATAAACTGCCTCAACAATAATTCAAACAAATTTTGCAGACAATGATGGTAATAAATTTAGATCACATCATACAGGCATACTTACATTATAATAAGGCCCCAGGTTTGAAAGGAGTTTTCTATATATTGTCGTTTTGGAAAAGAAAGTGGTTTTCTAAGGGGATTTCCAATATCCCACAGTTCAGTGTAAGAGGGGAGACAACAAAGAAAACTCTTAAAATGATAGAATTGATATTTGGGTTAACTCCCTTGTTACATATTGATTATTATGTCTCCCCCTCCCCTACTCATTTATATCATGGGTCTATACTGCTTCATGACAGTTTATATATGCTATACAATGTTATTGTATAGTACATATAGACCCCCATAGACTCCTGTGATTTATATAGGGGAGACATTGTTTTTGTGAGAGTTGTCTGTCTGTCTGTCTGTCTGTCTGTCACACACTCTTGTCCGGACGATAACTCCTATATGCCTGATGCCAGTTATTTGAAACTTCATATATGGAAAGAGCATAATGACAGGAAGTGCCATGCACAAGGTCCATAACTCAGACTTCTGTAGTATTGGAGTTATTGACCCTTGTACATTTTTCAAACTTTCTTGTCTGGACGATAACTCCTATATTGTTCATGCCATTTGATTGATACTTCATACATGGAAAGAGCATGATGAGAAAAAGTGTCATGTATAAGGGCCATAACTCTAGCTTCATTATTTCTCCCCCAGTATACTGGGGAGACACATTGTTTATGTGTGCGACGTCCGTCCGTCTGTCCAATTTTACTTTTCTGCGTGATTTCTCTAAAACCTTTTGTCTGATTTTCATGACAGTTCATATGATTGACCAGCACGATGCCTAGTTTTGCATATCTTAATCCTGTTCCAATTCGATGATTTTCTGCAGAGTTTTGGGAATTTTGAAATTTTTACATGGAAAATTTTGTCGACGAGGTTTCTCCAAAACCTTTTGTAGGTTTTCATGAAACAGCATAGGAATGATCAGCACCATGCCAAGTTGTGCGTATATTTTTCCTGTTCCAATTCTCAAACATATGGTCGAATTTCATGAAACTTCATAGGATTTATCAGCACCATGCCTAGTTTTGCATATCTTTTTCCTTTTCCAATTCTATTATTTTCTACAAGAGTTAATGGACTTCTGAAATTTTAACATGGAAAATTTTGTCTATGCGGTTTCTCCAAAACCTTTATTAGGATTTTCATGAATCTGCATAGGAATGATCAGCACCATGCCTAGTTGTGCATATTTCTGCAGAGTTATAGGACTGTGAAATTTTTGCATGAAAATTTTTGTCCGCGCAGTTCCTCCAAAACCTTTTGGTTGGATTTTCATGAAACTTCATAGGATTGGTCTGCACCTTGCCTAGTTATGCATATCTTATTCCTGTTCCAGTTCAATGATTTTCTGCAGATTTACGGGACTTGAGTTTTTAGCTCACCAGAGCACAAAGTGCTCAGGGTGAGCTTTTGTGATCGCCAGATGTCTGTCGTCCGTCGTCGTCCGTCGTCGGGCGTCAACAATTTGAACCTTTAAAAATCTTCTCCTCTGAATCTACAGGGTTCTCAGCTTTCATCTTTGGTACATAGCATCACCAATAGGTCCTCTACAAAAGTTATATAAATTATGACCCTGGGGTCAAAATTGGCCCCGCCCCAGGGGTGGGCAGTTTTCAATAGAAACAAATAATGAAATCTTTGAAAATCTTCTCCTCTGAAACTGAAAGGCTCTCATCTTTCATATTTGACACAGAGCAGCATATTCAGGTCCTCTACAAAAGTTACATAAATTAAGGCCCTGGGGTCAAAATTGGCCCCGCCCTAGGGGTGGGCAGTTTCCAATAGAAATATATAGTGAAAACTTTGAAAATCTTCTCCTGAAACTAGAAGGTTCTCAGCTTTCATATTTGGCACATAGCATCATGTTCAGGTCCTCTACAAAAGTTATATAAATTATGGCCCTGGGGTTAAAATTAGCCCCGCCCCAGGGGTGGGCAGTTTTCAATGGAAACAGATAGTGAAATCTTTGAAAATCTTCTCCTCTGAAACTGGAAGGCGCTTAGCTTTCATATTTGGCACAGATCATCATGTTCAGGTCCTCTACAAAAGTTATATAAATTATGCCCCTGGGGTCAAAATTGGGGCCGCCCCAGGGGTGGGAAGTTTTCAATAGAAATATATCGTAAACCTTTGAAAATCTTCTTCTTTGAAATCAGAAGTTTCTCAGCTTTCATATTTGGCACATAACATCATGTTCAGGTCCTCTACAAAAGTTATATTAATTATGCCCCTGGGGTCAAAATTGGCCCCGCCCCAGGGATGGGCAGTTTTCAATAGAAAAAAATAGTGAAATCTTTGAAAATCTTCTCCTCTGAAACTGGAAGGCGCTCAGCTTTCATATTTGGCACATAGCATCATGTTCAGGTCCTCTACAAAAATTATACAAATTATTGCCCTGGGGTCAAAATTGTCCCCGCCCCAGGGGTGGGCAGTTTTCAATGGAAACAAATAGTGAAAACTTTGAAAATCTTCTTCTCTGAATCTGGAAAGTTCTCAGCTTTCATATTTGGCACATAGCATCATGTATAGGTCCTCTACAAAAGTTATATGAATTATGGCCCTGGGGTCAAAATTGGCCCCGCCCCAGGGGTGAGTAGTTTTCAGCAGAAACATATAGAGAAAACTTTGAAAATCTTCTCCTCTGAAACTGAAAGGTTCTCAGCTTTAATATTTGGCTCATAGCATCATGTTCAAGTCCTCTACAAAAGTTATATATATTATGCCCCTGGGGTCAAAATTGGACTGCCCCAGGGCCGGCTAGTTTTCTATAGAAACATATAGTGAAAACTTTGAAAATCTTCTCCTCTGATTGTCTGGTGAGCGCTTCAGGGCCATTCTGGCCCTCTTGTTTACATGGAAAATTTTGTCTGCACAGTTTCTCCAAAACCTTTGGTCAGATTTTCATGAAACTTCTTAAGATTGATCAGTACCATGCCTAGTTGTGCATATTATTTTCCTGTTCTGGTTTTCGATGATTTTCTGCAGAGTTATGGGACGTGAAATTTTTACATGGAAAATTTTGTCCGCGTGGTGGTGATGGGGGGAGACATCATTTTTTGTATCAAAAACAATTCTAGTTCAAATTGCTACCACAAACATTAGCAACAATATAAAAGAGTTTTTTTTCCTGTTATTTCTTTTACAGTTGTATGTGACACTGTTGATGTCCCAGTAAACGGGGCTTTGACACTGACCTCGACAGCCTCTGTAACAGTTGCCAGTGTAACCTGTGATGTGGGCTCCACCCTTAACGGCTCCCCGACCCTTACCTGTAGAACTGATGGTTCCTGGGACTTCTCCACTCCAGCTTGTTGTATGTATACACAGTCTAACTTGAATTTGAACTGCCTCTGTTGACCAGAGACTGAAACACATTTAAACATTCTTCTTATATATATGTTTATGATCTAGCATAATTATGTTGTTTACATTGATGATAAGTCTATGTCATTGATAGTAAATTGGACGCTGTTGTCCATTTGTAGTTTCACAATAAACCCTTTCCCTGATGAATATTCAATTTCATGCAAAAGTTATTACATCATTATATTTGTTATCTGAATTTTTATAATGGAATATGTTCGCAGGATGTTTTGGTATAAGAAGAACTATCATCAGATCTATTTCATAAGCAAGAGACCAATCTGATCTGGGTCTACTTCCTTTGCCAAGGGATGAAAAAACATTTAAATGAAGGAAATGGTTGACTTTTTAGCTGGATTTTTTTTAGAAAAATCTCGGCTTATAGTTTGGCGAAAACCGGGCGGGCGGAGGGCCGTCATTAACAAAACTTTAACATTGCTTATAACTTCTGAATTACTTAAGCTAGACTTTTCATAATTGGTATGCAGATAGCTTGAGTGAAGGCCTTTCACTTGATACAAGAATGCATGAAATCAGGTCAAGGTCACTATTTCCAAAACTTTGCTGTTTTTAACAAACTTTAACATTGCTATAACTTCTGAACTACAAATGCGAGGCAATTCATCTTTGGTATACAGATAGCTTGGCGAAGGCATTTCACTTGATACAAGGACATAATATGAAATCGGGTCAATGTCACTATTTCCAAAACTTTGCTGTTGTTAACAAAACTTTGCTGTTTTTAGCTAATTTTAACATTGCTATAACTTCTGAACTACAAACGCTAGGCAATTCATCTTTGGTATACAAATGGCTTTGGTAAAGGCCTTTCGGTTGATATAAAGATACATGTATTTGAAATTAGGTCAAGGTAACTATTTTGACTAGTTGGCCATCATTGAAAAACTTAACCTAAAATCTGAACCTAATATGCAAGACAATTCATATATGGTATTGAGATAGCTTTGGTGAAGGTCTTTCAGTTGGTACAAGGATACATGAAATTAGGTCAAGGTCTCTATTTTGAAAACTTGACTGTTTTTAACAAACTTTAACATTTTGCTATAACTTCTGATCCACGAGTGCTAGGCATTTCACATTTGGTATTCAAATAACTTTGGTAAGGACCTTACAGATGACATAAAGATACCTGAAATCAGGTCAAGGTCACTATTTTGAAACATTGCTGTCATTAAAATGTTGTTGTAACTTCTGAACTACATGAACTAGACAATTTTTATTTGGTATGAAGATAGCTTGGGTGAAGGCCTTTCAGTTGATACAAGGATACATGAAATTGGGTCAAGGTCAACACAAAAAATCCGGCTTTAATGCGGTTTCCACATTTTTTTGCTTGTTACCTCTACAAATGATTTTTTACGTTAGCAAACAAAGTAGAGCCAGACCAGACAACTCGTCTAGGTAGAGCTGTCTTATCAAAATCTGCTCTGTTTACTCATTAGATCGGATCCATCAGTTCCTTCTTCATGATACCAGTTTAAAAATATAGCCAATTATTATTCACACAATTATTATTTCTTAAATGAATATTCATCATGTAAAGGGTTAACCCATTTCTTCATATAAACACATTTTCAAGCATTTGCAAACAGAGTAAAGCCAGATCAAATGGCTCCTATAGGAGTCGTCTGATCAGGGTCTGCTCTGTTTTCTATACACAAGATATGTATCTGATTCAACATTTTGGTCAAAACAAAACGTTCCCATGAAACTTTACAGTATTTAAGATCATCTTAATTAGTCGTGATGTCCTAAATTTTACATGTCAATGTAAAGAGTGAACCAAATATTTTTGTTATGCTTGGCATACAATTTTGTGTTATTTACAGCAAAGTGTTCCTCTCTAAGTGACCCATCAAGTGGAGTTGTGTCTGTGAGTACAGATGGTCATGTGTCAAGAGCCTCGTATGCCTGTGATGCCGGTTATTACCTGGACGGAACTGCAAATATCACATGTAATACCAGTGGCGTGTGGGAGACAGATCCTCCTGTCTGCAGTAAGCACTGGAAAACATTTCTTTACAATTTATCTGAAAAAGATATCAACTTTGTAAACAATCTAGACCCAAATCAGATTACAGTGACTTGTTTCCCGGGATGAATATTTCCTAAGCAGTACTAGATAGAACTATTTCGCTCCACGTTTTCTCATATACAAAATTTGTCAGTTGCTTAAAGTTTTATTATGCCCCCGCCATTAGGTGACGGGGGCATTAAGTTTTTCCCTTGTCCGTCCCGTACGTCCGTCCTCAAAATCTTTCATCAAAGATTTCTTGGCTTGTGTAAGCTGGAATGATTTGATATTTGGTCTGAAGCATAATCATAGTGAGTTGTATCGTGTCTCCCCTTTTCAGGTCTGTCGTTCATCTACTTCCTGTTTGCCGGCGGGGGCATCTGTGTCCCATGGACACATTTTCTTTTATTTTTAGCTCACCAGAGCACAAAGTGCTCAGGGTGAGCTTTTGTGATTGCCTGATGTCCGTCGGCGTGTGTCGTGCGGTGTGCGTCGTGCGTCGTCAGTCGTCAACAATTTGAACCTTTAAAAATCTTCTCCTCTGAATCTACAGGGTTCTCAGCTTTCATCTTTGGCATATAGCATCATCTGTTGGTCCTCTACAAAAGTTATATAAATTATACCCCTGGGGTCAAAATTGGCCCTGCCCCAGGGGTTTTCAGTTTTCAATAGAAACATATAGTGAAAACTTTGAACATCATCTCCTCTAAAACTAGAAGGTCCTCAGCTTTCATATTTGGCACATAGCTTCAACTTCAGGGCTTCTACAAAAGTTATATAAATTATGCCCCTAGGGTAAAAATTGGTCTCACCCCAGGGATTGCCAGTTTTTTGAAGCTGACTACTTAAACAGCCCATAGGATCACTAGTTATGCATAGGAAAAACTTTAAAAGTATTCTTGTCAGAAACTACATGTCCCAGAGCTTAGATATTTGGTGTATAGATTTACTTAGCATAACTTTATGGGTTTTATAAGTATCATAGTTCTTGGGTTAAAATTGGCCCTGCCCTGTGTGTACAGTCTTCTTCACTTCAGAAACGACAGCCTAAAGGTTTCTCATTAATATATCAGCCTGCAGAGCTCAGACCAGTCAGAGTGAGTTCTTATATAATCACCCTTAGCCTGATCAGTAGAGTAGAAATTGTGTTTAGACAAATAACACACTCTCATTTAAGATTGAGAAAATTGTGGATAGTTCTTAATATGCAGAACACTCTTAAAGCTTTTTTTCATACCTATGCCCTTCATTAAGCTACCAGATATCAATATAGAGCATATCTGTTGTGAATTTCAGCTTAACTCTTTGCATGCTGGGTAATTTTGTCATCTGCTAAATGGTTGTCTGCAGCATATTCATAAGTTATCCGTACTACACAATTTCTTTCTAAGTTTTTCAGAAGTTCAGACTCATTGACAAACAGTTTGGATACCAGATCAGGCCCCACATTATATTGGCCCTGATCTGGATCCAAACTGTTTGCATAGGTCATTAGTGGTGGGAGAATCCCACTACACACTTTCTTTCTAAGTTTTTCAGAAGTTCAGTCTCATTTACAAACAATTTGGATATCAGATCAGGCCCCACATTATGTGGGCCCTGATCTGGATCCAAACTGTTTGCATAGGTCATTAGTGGTGGGATAATCTGCCTCTAGCATCCAAAGAATTAATACAAGTTCCAGTGGTCTATGCTCTATCCATTCTTTCACTACATTCTTTCAGCATCATGTTCTGGTCCTCTACAAAAGTTATATAAATTGTGTCCCCGGGGTCAAAATTGGCACCGCCCCTGGGGTGTTAAGTTTTCAATAGAAACATATGTGAAAACTTTGAAAATCTTCTCCTCTGATTGTCTGGTGAGGGATGTCAGGGCCATTCTGGCCCTCTTGTTTTATGCCCCCGTTGACGATAGTCAGGGGGCATTATGTTTTGCACATGTCCGTCCGTCTGTCTGTCCATGAGTCACGCTTTAAAATGCAGTTGGTTGTCACAGTTTTTTCAAGTGTTATATGTCAGTAATTTCTACACGTATACACATGAAACCTCGCATACACATTAATCACCATCTGTGCTATCATTTGGCACCCCACCCATGCTGCCCGCAATCCCAAGGTCAAGGTCAAATGACTTTGAAATTTTAGGTGCAGTTGGTTGTCACAGTTTTTATGCCCCCGTTGACGATAGTCAGGGGGCATTATGTTTTGCACATGTCCGGCCGTCTGTCTCTCTGTCCGGCCGTCTGTCCGTGTGTCACGCTTTTAGGTGCAGTTGGATGTCACAGTTTTTCAAGTGCAATAAGTCAGTAATTTCTGCACTTATACACATGAAATTTCACATGCACATCAATTACCATCTGAGCTATCATTTGGCACCCCACCCATGCTGCCAGCAAGCCCAAGGTTGAGGTCAAATGACTTGGAACTTTTACGTGCAGTTGGTTGTGACATTTACGTGCAGTTTTTTGTCACAGTTTTTTCATTGTCTTATATCTCCCTAACCACTGTAGCTATTGCCATGGAACTGCATATACACATTGAACACCATCCATACTTCCATTGCACACCCAGCCCATGTTGCCCGCAAGCCCAAGGTCAAGGTCAAATGACTTTGGAATTTTACGTGCAGTTGGTTGTCACAGTTTTTTCATAGTCTTATATCTCCCTAACCACTGTAGCTATTTGCATGGAATTGCATATACATATTAAATACCATCCATACTTTCATTACGCACCTGACCCATGGTGCCCGCAAGCCCAAGGTCAAGGTCAAATGACTTAGGAATTTTACATGCAGTTGGTTGTCACTGTTTTTTCACAGTCTTATATCTCACTAACCGCTATAGCTATTGGCATGGAATTGCATATACACATTCAACACCATCCATACTTTCATTACGCACCCGGCCCATGGTGCCTGCAAGCCCAAGGTCAAGGTCAAATGACGAAGGAATTTTAAGTGCAGTTTGTTGTCACAGTTTTTTCATCATCTTATATCTCACTAGCCGCTAAAGCTATTGGCATGGAATTGCATATACACATTCAACACCATCCATACTTTCATTATGCACCTGACCCATGCTGCCCACAAGCCCAAGGTCATGGTCAAATGACTTAGGAATTTTACGTACAGCTAGGCAAGCACCCACACGGGGGCATCACTGTGTCTTACAGACACAATTTTCTAGTTCATTCTTATATCTCACTAACCACTATAGCTATTGGCATGAAATTGCATATACACATTGGACACTATCCATACTTTCATTGCGCACCCAGCCCATGGTGCCCGCAAGCTCAAGGTCAAGGTCAAATGACTTAGGAATTTTACATGCAGCTAGGCAAGCACAGGGGCATCGCTGTCTTGCAGACACAATTTTCTAGTTTTTCATTTTGTTTAAAAAAACATAACCATGGTCCATGGTATCAAATAGATTGATGATTATTCATGTAAGATTCAAAACTGTTATTAAAATTTATCAATTGAATCATTTTTGTATCGAACAGTAAAATATGGAAATTGATTATGCAAAGAGTAGCAACCATTGCTGCAACGATTTCATTTCGGGAAAAAAGTCTCTGATATCCTTTGCAAGCAGTGTATACCCATATGAGAGGGCTCCTGTTGGAGCCCTGTATGCAGGTCTGCACTGTTTGTTTGTCATGTTACATTTCTCTAAAAAAGAAAAGCCCTGAATATTCATGGTAAGCTTGACCTGTTTGAATTTTGGAAGTGTCCATTTGAAAATTCATCATTGAAAGGGTTCAGTAAAAGTTTAAAACAAACACAAGTTTCTTCAGACAGCATGTTGAATAATAAATCAAATATGGTGACATCTGTTTTCAAGATAGTCAAGATTTTGTATTTACACCAATGTATACTGAATTATTGTAGAATGTGATGCCCCATCAGCTGTACAGGACGGTGCCTTTGAGATCTCTACTGACGGCTACACTGTGACCTACTCCTGCCAGTCTGGCTACACGCTGAATGGAGAGTCAAACAGAACCTGTCTGGATGGAGGGGCTGGCTGGAGTGGAACTCAACCTTCTTGCAGTGAGTGGAGCAGAAAAATTAATGTATAACATCATGTTAACAAAATGATCATTAACAAGTAGATTAAAATAATAATGTAAACTTTATTGAAGCAGACAAAACTGGTAAGTATCACTGTTGCCAATTGAAAGTCTGTCCCCACAAAACTAAACTACAAAATCGAAGGGAGGCCGTAACAGGCTTAGAATAAATGGTTAGTTCAAACAAATGTGTCTGCTTGCTTTTAACTGCTTTTAATCCTTTCGCTGTTGAATATTCATTAAGAAATAATGATGTTATGGATATGTATTAACTATTTTTTCTCTCATATAACCACCTTTTCTGCCTTGCAAACAGAGTAGACCCAGATCAGAGAACTCTTTAGTAGCTGTCTGATCAGGATCTGCTCTGTTTGCTTATGGAATTGTATAGATATGGTTTTATGGTTTCTGTAAAGATAAAAATCCTGTGTTCTGTACCATTATATCAATTCAGCTTATAAATATTCATGATGTCATTATTTCTTACATTAATATTGCACAGGTACAAGGGTTAAAGCTCTTGCATTTGACAATTTGTTTTTTATGCCCCCAGATCAGAACTGGGAGTATATTAATTTTGCCCTGTCTGTCTGTCACCAACTTTAACATTGGTCATAACTTTTGAGCCAGTACAGATAGAGACTTGATATTTGACATGCTTATGTATCTCATAAATTTTTAGGGGTGACATGTCAAGGTCATCCTTCAAGGTTAGAGGTTAAATATATAGGTCAAATCACCGGCTTTAACATTGACAACATTAACACGTCAAGGTCAATGTAATCCTCCAGGGTCAAAGGTCAGATGTTTGTTTGTCAGCAACTTTAATATTGGGCAAAACTTTTGAATCAGTAGAGATAGACTTGGTTCATATATATCTCTTAAAGCCGCACATTTTCAAGGGTGACATGTCAAGGTCATCCTTTAAGGTCAAAGGCCAGATATATAGGCCAAATCACTTACTTAGTTTAAACATATTTTATTTCCATATTAGAGGAAATTGGGTCGGGTCACAAGTTCTTACATTAGATTTGACCCTCCCCATACAAAGCATTCATATATACATGTAATGGCAAACAAAATATGAAACTTAATACAATGTTTGTGAAAGATATAGAGTGAGAGAGATAGTAGATGAGAGAGAGATAGATAGATAGAGAGAGAGAGAGAGAGAGAGTCATGAGGCGACATATATCCTAACTATAGTAGTACGATCAGAGGACACTTAGACATCTTAGCATAAGAACATACCGTTATAAGTAAGACATCTTAGCATAATCTTAAAAAAAATATATATATATAATATCAAACTAAGAGTTAGTACATCGATAGTTGTACAATACGTGAGGCTAAAACCTCCGTGATTGCTTTATATAACAATGCACGGCAGCAAATATGATTTTATTGTCTTCATCATTTAGATTGTGTTTGCCAAACAACAGCATTTCGGTATTTAGAGGATGGTACCTTTGTGTTGTACGAAATAAGTTAAGCCTCTGATTTTGAAAAAGACTACATTGAAAAAAGTAATGTTCGGCATTTTCAATTTCATGTGAACATTCGCATAAAGGATTTTGATTAAGGTGGTTTTTAAAAAGATCACTATTCAGATTGCTACAGTTGTTCCTAATTCTGGCGTGTATAGCTGACAAATACCTATCTCCAAAATACAGTAAAACCCCGCTAATGCGACCACCAAAAAGGGGCATACTTCTGGGTGGCAGAGGCAGGTGGTAGCTTAATGCAGGACGAAAGTTATGCAGAAAGCTCCTATAGGAGCTTTCTGCATAACGTTCGTCCTGCATTAAGCAACCACCTGCTTTAAATGACACCAGTGGCTGTTTATTAAGTGGTCGCATTAGCGGGGTTTCACTGTAGTAGTAAGATGGAACATTATAATTGCTAAAATTGTTCCGCAATGAGTTTTTGAATGAGCTTAATGTATTTAAATTTCTGCTATCTTGGCTGATGTTGTTCCATAGTGCTATTGAAGACGGAATGCATGATTTCTTGGAGACTGACGTACGTGAGAAAGGCACTTCGATATCATTGCTATTTCTTAATGGATAGTGGGATAGCTCCCTTACGTAGGGTGGTATCAAATCACTAATATAAGATGGAACCATGTTATGAGAGGCATTATAAACGAAACAGAGCTTTTGTAACTTTCGTCGACTGGCTAGTGATTCCCATCCACATTCCTGATATAGATTATCTAGCGATACCGATCTGGTTAAGCCAGTTACGATACGGGCTGCTTCGTTCTGTAGTTTTTCTAATGTATCTGCACCAGTTTCGGAACAACCATCCCAAACAATAGAAGCATACTCTAGTATTGGCCGTACGTAAGAAATGTAAATTTGATTTAAGGCCCTTCTGTTTAAGGTGAATTTAATGTTTTTCATTATTCCAATTGTTTTGGAAGCAGATTTAAGTATGCTATCGATGTGATCATTCCACTGACCATTTGAATTTAGGGTGACTCCCAAGTGTTTATGAGAATTAACAAATTGTATAGCAGTGCCTTCAAAAAATAGATTAGGCCGCGTGTCATGATTTCTAAGCGAAAACATCATTGCCTCAGTTTTAGCGGGGTTGAAATTAACAAGCCAGGTCTTAGCCCAAGCGGAAACTAATTTAAGATCGTGGTTTAAAATACCTTCAATGTCATTTAAAGAGGTAGCAGATATGTAAAGAGAGCTATCGTCTGCAAACAATCTTGTTAAGCTCAGTAGCGAGTCAGATATGTCATTAACGTAAATTAAAAATAAAAGAGGTCCCAACACAGATCCCTGTGGAACACCAGCCGATATTGTTCTTACAGCAGAGACAGAAGAACGAAGAACAACTCTTTGGCACCTATTGCTTAGGTAATTAGTCAGCCATATTAAAAGACGCCCATTGATGCCATTTTCCTGCAGTTTAAAAGTAAGACCGTTATGCCATACTCTATCAAAGGCTTTGGAAATATCACAAAACACCATGCAAGAATGTTGTTTGTTATCAAATGATTGGCAGATGTGATGAACAATATCAATTAACTGATAAACAGTAGAGTGATTAGGAAGAAACCCTGATTGGTACTTGTATATCAAGTTATTTCCTAAAAAAAAGTTGTACATATGTTTAAAAACGATTCGTTCGAACAATTTACCACAGCAACTGAGCAGAGAGACAGGTCTGTAGTTTGACGGTATGGATTTATCCCCCTTTTTAAAAAGTGGTATTACATTTGCAATTTTCCAAGCATTCGGAAAAACGCCTTCATTCAATGATCTATTATAAATAATAGCAAGCGGTTTAGATATAGTTTTGACTGATCCTTTAAGCATTCTATGAGATATACAGTCAGGGCCAGATGCTTTATTCAAGATGAGTGAAATTATTGTTTCTTCTACCTCAGTATCATTAATAATAATGGTAGTCAGACTATTCAGTGTTTTTGGAGTGAACGGGGGGAGGGTAGCATCTGTGTCATCTACTGTAGATATAGCTGCAAAGAAATTATTTAAACAATTTGATTTTTCGTCGTCTGTATAAAAACAAGAAATATCTCCATCTGAAGAAGTTTCACACAAAGGTGGTATGTTAGCAGTACAGTCATTATTTTTTATAAAGTGACGAATAGTATTCCAGAAGCCTTTTTTATCATTTGTTCTTAGGTCTTCTAAATTATGTTCTAAAGAACTAAAGAATGTTTGTTTTGCATATTTTTTCATGTTATTGACTTTATTCCGCATGTGTTTATATTTATCAAAATCGTGTTGTTTTAATGACTTTAAAGCTATGCGTTTAAGTCTATCTCTTATTCTGCAATATTTACGTAGCTTAGAGTCAAACCATGGTTTATCATCATACCGTATGGTAATATTTCTAGACGGAATACACAAATTAACAAAATGAAGAAATGTTTCTGTAAATAGTGTGCAAGCATCGTCTATCGAACCTTCATTTAAACATTGCCAATCAAAAGCCGCTACTTTTGAATTTAACAGATCAAAGTCCGCTCTTTTATATAAATAAACCTTTCTTTCAAAAGTGCCTCTCAGTTCATAAGGAAATGGCAATATAATAAAAGTTGCACAATGGTCACTTATCTCAGGTGGGATTGATAGGATGCCAGCGTCATGGTATTTCATATCGGTGGGTATCAAGATAGGGTCTAACAAAGCATTTAGTCGTGTAGGAGTTGTGATGGTATTAACCATATAGTTTGTAATAATAATATCTTTAAGCGTTCTGTTATTTGAATTCAATAAATCTTCATTAAAATCTCCAACTAGAATAATGTTCGACGATATTTCATAAGCTTTTTCAATATTACGGTTAAAATTAGCAAAGAAATCTGCATCCGACGTTTTGGGGCTATAAAATGTTCCAATCAAAAATGTCTTCTTCTTAATTTTAACGCTGATCCAAAGAGATTCAGTACAAAATTGTTCTAAGTCAGCTATTCTTTCGCAAATCAGATTAGAAGATGCATAAACAAGTAACCCCCCTCCGTGATTATTTCTATCTTTTCTATATGGCGTATCATATAATTCAGACAAAAATAATGATTCATCAGAGACAGACATATCCAAATGAGTTTCAGTAAAACATAAAATGTCAAAATCAGCGAAATTGTCCCTGATGAAATCCAATTTATGTCTGATGCTCCTTATGTTACTATGCAAAATAGATAGGCAACTTGGTGCAGTTGTATGAACAATCTCGGGCCCAGGATTAGATTCAACATCTCCAGCTTGTAATAGCAAAAGTAGTACAATGAATAAAAAGTGAAAGTCAACATAATATTCTCTAATACAAAGCAACAGCTTCCATAACAAGATAAATGCATTCTGTAAGATACTGAACAGTTCAAATGAAATATTTAACTTGACTTTTGTCTTACTGAAAAAACTATATCTCCCGCTGTGGAACAGACCAATGGAGTATCTCCAAGTCTGTAGGTCGTTACCCATTGGGTAATAAGCTCAATATATAATTCAATATCTCCATAAAGTCTGGTCCACAGCTAGGTGAAGTCCTCTGATCATGTACTAAGAAGGAAATATGAGAGACGAAAAAGGGACTAAGAAAGAAAAGAAAAGAGAGAAAAAGAAAAACAAATACAAGACAATGAAACACGATTAAATGAAATGACAGGGAAATTTTCCTGGGAAAAAGATCATATGGAATCTAACAAGCTACACATAATTATACTATCGGGAATAACTAAAGATAAATGTAAATGAATGTAAATGTAAGCAACAAAAGCATTACTTGTGAGTTTTGTTTACAGAACCACTAGAAATGCTCTGCATTTTAAACCAATTGCATATCTGTTCTGTGTTATTTAACCTTCCTTAAAAAACACCAAGGGTTCTCACGAGCAGATTATCTCCCCTGTACCAGTATACAAGTTAGCAGTAACTCACAATGAAAAGAAATGATTTGGATTTCCACGATATTCTACCTGTAAGTTAATTTCAAAAATTGCGCTCCTATTAGAAGATGGACATGATTTCATATAAAACAGTGCTAAAAAGGGAGGGAATTCGCCGCTGTCTAATCAGGATCCATTCTGTGCGAAATTTTCAGCGTCACCCACTCACTTTACGATCGGCGATACATTCTAACGCCGTTGTACACATACGTAAATCAAATTCCTTGTTTGTATTCATGCTAGCTTCGTGGTAAAAACGCCGCCACGTGACCACATAATTGCCTTTCACACCGATCTAACACAGGCTTTTTATACTGACATCGTACAAAAGGAATGTCATGTTTACACCAGTCGTGCGAACAGTAATGACCTTGAGGAGGAGAGGGGGGGGGTGAATAAGATACAAAGTCCTGTTACCCTTTCCTTCCCCTCTCCTTATGCCGTCAGATGCTTCACCATCATATCTGAGTATACAATTACATTCGTATCAGCTAGATCACGACGATACCATGAGAACCCTTGGTCTCATCATGATCCAAACTGTTTGACACTGACCAGAGCATATGAAGAACTTTAAACCTAAAGCAGACGACAGAGCGATCAGACGACATTTAATGGGCCTCGGAAGGTCCATGTAGCATAACATATCCAAATTCATATGCCTTACTGAACAGAACAGATCATGCATTGATTCAAAAATAACAAAACATACACATTGCAAATAAGCAGGTCCCAATTACTGATTCCGGTTCCTTAAGGCATGTATATTCTTATCAGAAACGGTGACACCATAGGTATCCATTAGCTTTTAACCCTTTCGCTGTTGCATATCCATGTTAGAAACAAAGACACCGCACATGTCAACCAGACTATTTCCTATAATGGCATATTAGCACAGGCCATTTTGGCTCCGGCAGAAGCTGTAGAATCAGAACTATCTTACACCATAAGCAAACAGAGCAGACCCTGATCAGACGGCTCCTATAGGAGCTGTCTGATCTCGGTCTACTCTGCTCGCATGTGCGTCACAGAGCGCTTACATAAGGGAGAGGATTAAAGCGAAATATTAAACATGTAGCACTATTGCTAAATTAGAATGTACATAATACAATCTGTTATTCTATGTGCAAACAATGCAGATCCCGACCAGAACTGTCTGATCAGGATCTTCTCTGCAATCAAAGGAGATGAAGGAATATCAAAGGAGGCAAAATTAAACGGATCATTAGAGATACTGACATTTTGGATCAAGATGAGACTTTGAGTAACTCGGTCTCAACATCTTCCAAGGTGTCTGACATCTGATTCTTCAACGTGACAATCTTGTTCCGAAATTAAAATTCTAGTACGGTAGAAGGAAGAATCCTGCACGGCAAACCACAAAGACACATCAGATTTGTTTTCCACATAAAGTTTCTACAAAACAGACGGAATAGACCCTAAGCAGACCCGTTCCATAGAAACCTGATATGGGTAATTTCCGTTTGCAAAGGCACGAAGAAACGATCTATATAAAATAATAATTATGACAAATACCAAATGTAAGCCTACGTCATTGCTCCTCCTAAAGCGTCGATCTTGATCCGAAACGAAAGTTCAAGAAGGACACGCGGAAGAGTGTAATACAACGCAATACAAAAAGTCGCTACACTCTAGATGTATTTTATATATGCTTACACATTTCCTCCACGAATATTCAATTAAGAAAAAGAGCCATCCCGAACAAATAACCCACCGTCTAATCTAATGGCTCTCAACACGGGACAAATTGGCCCGGACAAAAACTGTAGAAAAGCATATATTTTATCCCATAAGTAAAACATAGCAGACCCTGGTCTGACGGTTCCTATTGGATCTTTCTGACCCGGATCTACCCAGTTTGAAAAGGCTTAGCAAAATAATCATGGAGTAAAGGGTTAAGCAAACTATTATAGTGACATTTCATTCAGGATATTCAACTGTGACTTCCACATGAGCCAGTCTTGAGTCGAAACGAAAATTCAAGAATGGCAAGTGGAAAACAATGCGCTTATATTGACTTATACTGAAGACTCATTCAGTCTCGGTAGCAAAGTCTGACATGCCTAAATTATAAATCCCAAAATCAAAGCAGACTGCCGCCTGACCTACACAATAAGCATTTTAACACTGCCATATTATATTACCCATATACTATAGTATTAATAACATTATTTTATAATAAGGCATGTAACACATGATATTTCCTCAAAGTACATGTATATTCCAAACCCTATCAGGTAAATAAAGTAACAAAAACAACAGGACACTTCAACTCCTGCTAGTTGACATGACATGTAAACAGTGGTCTATAAATAGCACTTGGAATACCAATTCTAAAGCTTCAGTGAAGTGGCCAACCTTGACCGTGAACCTAGAATTTGCGCAGACATGAGATTGCAAGTAACCTACAAAACAACCGGATCAAAAAGAAGTCAGACTAATACCTCAGTATGAGGTTAATAAATTCTCTGCATCGTCTCTTTAAACAAATGCACGTTACAGACACAATTAATGACACTGAATTCAAATTTCCGCAGCGCACTGTACCTATGTCTATTTATAACCTGTCTATATATAGCAAAACACTGGGAAACCAGGACTATGACATTGTAAACAAAAACACGGCTACTCTCTGTACGCTGACAAGTGGCGAAACCACGGTCACCTATGCAATCATTTTGGATCCCGATGAGATGCCGTATAATAAGACATCTCATCATGATACAAACTGTCTGACACTCCGACCAGTCCTACTCAGAAAAAACAACATGTTCTTAAGGAACCGAGTTTCCAAGGAATTGAAGCAGAGGACAACTGTTATAGCCGCGAAAAAGTTAATTCATACTAAGCCCTAGCCTGGTTTCCAAGTCAGATATTGAGTCTATCCTAGTCTGACTGCTGTCGGGTGTCCTTTTAACAAACACTTGACCATTGTATGACCAGCAGCTGCTGATCTTCCCCTGGCCCTGAAGCTTTACCAGATCGTCAATTAACTTGAAGATGGACTTCAGTTTATTCTCAATATCCGCCTCTGTCACTACTCTTGAGGGTCTGCACTGTGAAGTGATCTTTACATATATATTGCCATTATGGGTCCAGAAACTATTAATGCTACCCTCCCCTCTCAGAGTGTCAAGTGACTTAACAATACCTAGGTTATATCTAGTTAGATCCTCTGTTATAAAGATGCGGTTAACATTTCCTTTCAGGTTTTTCTTGTTCTCAAAGACCCTCTTTCTGGCAGCATAACTTCTAAATTTCACTATAATCTGCCGACGTCCCTTAGAATTCGGCCGTCCGACAGGGTGGCACCTCTCGATGTCGGAAGCACCGATTCCCTCCCTGTCATGCAATATCTGCTCATTAACAAAGTCTACCATCAAATTGGTGAGGGCAGATTCCGACATATCCGGGGAGCACACAAAGTTCGATACCCGCACAGAATTCCTCCTACCATACTGTTCCAGGTCATTTAACCCCAGAGACAGCGTATCTACCTTGCTAGTCAAATGATGCACTTCATTTTCAAGATCCTTTACCTTTTCGCATTTTTCATTAATCAGCTCATCCTGCCTGTCTATCAAGGATCTTTGCTCACTGATTACGTCTAGCTGTCTGTTTACTGTGTCCTGGAGGGACTTATTACTCTTTACTAGCTCATCTAGTACACTTGATCTAATCTCACTGACCGATGTCTTTACTGCAGATTCAATTGCATCTGAGACAACACTTGACATCATAGTTTTAATAACAGGCGTAAACCCTTTAAGAAAACCGGTATCTTTAAAGGCATGTATCAGTTGCTCTGTGAACGGGACGCTTCCCTGTTTGCCGTACGACTTAGCTAACGCCGGGAGTTCAGGATCTGAGTTTCTCCTCTTTAACGCCGCAGGTTTGTCTAACAGCGATCCCTTGCGTTTCGCCTTAGATTTCGACCTTTGGACCTGCCCCTTTGTAGATCTAGAAGTTCCAACAGGAGACTTACCCCTTGCAGCTGTCCCCAGTTCAATGTCAATCTCATCCACTGGTTCCATATCACTATCCCGTACTCCTGTCGCCATACTGATTACAAACAATCCTTTACACAATTATATACACACTGAGCCACTAAAACACGTATAACCTGTCCTACAACTGGACAGTGGTCAGTCTATTGTGTCCGGCAAATATTTCCTTTGTCCTCCCTTTGTTCTCCCTTTGTTTCAAGAAAATGCTCAATATTGCAAATAATCCGAAACACACAGGAAATTCAAATATACATTTTCATTTTAAATCCATTCTAGCTTACACTCAAGTACAAATTAATCCCTTAATAGGTCCATATAACCAATAATCCCAGGTAAATTACAGAGCACCTTATCTACGTACGTACTCGTCCGCCATTACATCATCACTTACTTTCAACCCAATAGAGATAGAGACTTGATATTTGGCATGCATATGTATTTCATGAAGCCTCACATTTTGAGTGGTGACATGTCAAGGTCATCCTTCAAGGTCAAAGGACATATGAATAGGTCAAAGTTTACATTTGCTATACTCTGTGTGTGTGTGGGGGGGGGGGGGGGGGGGCATAGTGTAGTGTTTCACAAACACATCTGGTTTTTCTTGATTTTTTTAAAGATTTTTTTTGTTGAGTGTTATAGTTGCACATTTCAGACCAGTCTGACAGGTATAATCCTAGCTTATTACTTTTTTACAGCTGGCTGTGAGGCACTGACACTTGTAACCAATGGGTCTTACACTGTGTCTACAGATGGCCTCACCACCACAGTTACATACTCGTGTGGCACCGGCTACACACTGTCTGGCCAATCTGAGGCCACATGCTGGTCAAATGGTACCTGGGAGTTTGAGACCCCTGTCTGTGGTAATGTATTTATTTCTATTGACCAGCTATTATAAATATTAACCCATTTCCCTCATATTGACGCTTTTTGATGCCTCTGTAAAGGTAACTTTTTGAAACCATTGTGATAAATAGAACAACAATTGCTCGGGGAGCATTTTTAGGGGTGACTTATTAAGGTCAAGGTCATACATCAAGGTCAAAGGTCATATTGGGGCAAAGTGTTCCATAAACACATCTTTTTTCTCCCTTGCAGAGATGTGTTCCAGTCTAGATGCCCTTGGGAATGGTTCCAGTGATCTTGTCTCCAATGGCACAGTGACTTCTGCTCTTTTTGAGTGTGATTCTGGTCATACACTTCAAGGTCAAGCTGAGGTGACATGTCTAGATAATGGAACTTGGTCCTCAGAGGTACCCACTTGTGGTAAGTAACTATTGAGCAATGTCTTTCTTCATTAGTACTGTAGTATCTCATTTTTATGGACAATGTTGGATAATATATAGGAATCACATTTTCTGTCTGTCTTTCCGTCCATCCACCTATAGTTTTTGGGTTGAATCAGATCACTATGTCTAGAGTTATCATAAAAAATGCCATCAACTTTTGTCAACACTTTTGATTTGACGCGATAACTCAAAGAGTACTTCACATATTGGTTTCATATTAAGGGCATATACTTGGTATCATAAGAGAAAGACGCCTGTAGTTCTTGGGTTGAATCAGATCATTATGTCTCGAGTTATCTGCCCTTGATTACAGGACCCTCTCTGACTGCGTCTGTTTTCTAGTTAGTGTTTGTTATAATGATAGCATAGGTACACAGGATTTGTTGGTATTGGTAGAAACTGTAGAGTCAGATCTCTAAGCAAACAAGAGAAAACTCTCATCAGATTGCTCCTACAGTAGCTGTTTGATCTGGGTCTGCTGTGTTTGAAAAGGATTGATGATGTTCAGTTTTACAGTGAATGTGTTTTCATTTATGAGACAAACAACTGAAGAACAGTTTTTCTTTAAAGTTGCTTGTCAATCCTTGTCCCAACCTGATAATGGTGCAGTAGTAACAGCAACCAATGGAACTGTAACCATAGCAACCTACAGCTGTGACACAGGATATAGTTTGTCTGGTTCCCAGCAGCTTACATGTACTGAGGCTGGTACCTGGGACAACACAGAACCCACATGTGGTACGATTTCTTTTCAATCTTATTTTTAAACGTGTCATTTCTCATTCAGTAGTGTTCTTCCATAGTTAACCCTTTCCCTGATGAATATTCATGTAAGAAAATTATGACATCATTAATATTTATTAGCTGTATTTTTATAATGTAAAAATTTGAAGGAAACTTTTTTGCTTTGACAAAATCTGTAGAATCAGATCTGTATCTTGTCAAAAGCAAACAGGGCAGACACTGATCAGACTGTTATCAAATGCGTTAAAAGGTTTTTATAGGAAGGAACAATAAAAAGACATTGAGATCCCAGGATCTGAATATTTGAAAACATTTTAACCCTTTCTCTCATGAATATTCATACGAGAATTAATGAATGTATGAGTATTATTTGGCGGAGTGTTATAATTCCATCATTAACATTATTTTACCATGGCAAAAACTATCATTTCATAAGCTAACAGACCCTAATCAGATGAATCTGACTAGAGCCATCTGATCTTGGGGTTCTCTGTTTCATCCTTTCATCCATGAATATTCATAACATCATGAATATTAAGTAGATTATTTGTTGCGGTGGTAGCACATGAGCAGAGAAATAGTTCACGATAGCAGAAACTGTGCAATAACTATATTATTCCAGAAGCAGACAAAGCAGACCTAGTATGAAAAAAATTATAACGGCTGCAATGTATAATGAAATATCTGTACTTTATCATACAGATTGTGATGCGTTTGCTGATCCTGCCAATGGCCAGATGGCCGTCACTAACAACGGAACTACAGCAGTGTACACATGTGACGAGGGATACACACTGGTGGGTGAGGTGGAACAGACCTGTAACACCCAAGGAACAGGCAATGAGACATCAGCTCCTTCATGTGGTGTGTATCATATTTTTTCTTAGGCTATGTTTAGACACAACCTCTTTGAATATATCTACTGAAAAGGAGCAATTACTAGAAAAAAAGGAAAATTTTAGAACTGTATAGTTTTGAAATCATTGTGATAAATACAGCATTTGCTCCTATGGAGCAAATGTTATATTTATCACAATGGTTTCAAAATGTGACTTTTACAGAGGTGTCAATATGAGGGAATGGGGTATACCTGTAAATTATTATAAGTGACCAGGCTAACTATTTGTAATATCTATGATATGAATATGTCTTTTTTGTGTGTCACCTAGGTTTCAGGGTGACACATAGATTGTATTCTTCACCATCTGTCTGGTCTGTCCACCATGCTTTCACTTGATTGCCGTTTCACTCTAATTCTCAATGGGATTCATTTCAACTTGGAACACATGCAGACAGCAACAAATACAAGGAACAACTACCTGAGTACAAAGTGCAAAAAGTTCTTTTAAAAAAAATAATTCTGTGGGAGCGTTTATTAGAAAAATTATGGTAAACAGTATTGGATAGACATTGTAGATGAAATAAAGATAAAACAGTTTTTAGCTCGTCTGTTTTGAAGAAATCACGAGCTATTCTCGTAACCGCGGCGTCGTTGTCGTCGTCGTCATCCAAAATCTTAACATTGACCATAACTTCTTCAATTTTTCATTTACAACCTTCATTTTTGGTATGCATGTTCATCTTGACAATGCCGACAGAGGCGCGTTCGCATCCGCTTCCGGTGCTCTTGTATAAAAAAATATTATATCAGAGCTGATCTTATTTGTATTTATTTTTGAATTTGTATTTATTTTTGTATTTGTATTTATTTTTCTACAGAGGCATGTGCAACACTAGCCAACATACCAGGAGCCACCATCACCATGGAAACAGATGGAACTACAACTCACGCCAGTGTCCAATGTGACAGCGGTTATACTGTCAGTGGACAAACCAATCTTACATGCCGCAGTGATGGTACATGGAACGTGGACCTCCCCTCCTGTGGTAAGACTAGAAGAGTCAAAGCAGGGTGGCATGGATTCAATCCTTTTAACCCTCTCCTTCATTAACATGCATTTTCTCGCATGAGTCTACTCTGTTTGATTTTGACATGATATAGATCTGATTCTAGCTTTCATCAAATCAAAAAATATAATTGAAAAATTTACATTATAAAACATCAGTTTATAAATATTAATCTGGGTCTACTTTTCAAAGGCATGAAAAAGCATTCATATGAGGGAAAGGGTTTAGTAGATATACCATCTCACAGTTAGAAATTTTTCCTCTTTTTTTTTTTTTTCAGACACTGCATGAAAATGTAAAAACGCTGGCTTCTGTTTAGTTGCAGAGTTTTATTGCATGTCATCTTCTCCTGGGTCCATGCTTATAAAATTTTTAGTTGAGCCTGAGTTCTCAAGTTCGTTCTCAAGTATTTGATTGGTCAGATTTGAGCCAAAAAGGCTCAAATCTGACCAATCAAAAGCTTGAGAACTCAAATCTGACCAATCAAAAGCTTGAGAACGAACTCAGACTCAACTAAAAAGCTTTATAAGCATGGACCCTGTTCGTTTACATTGTTTAGCAATGTCATTTAGAGTGCTAAAGCTTGTTGCTGTTTTTTCTGTTACAGTTGTATGTGACACTGTTGATATCCCAGTAAATGGGGCTTTGACACTGACCTCGACAGCCTCGGTGACAGTTGCCAGTATAACCTGTAATGTGGGCTCCACACTTAATGGTTCCCCAACACTTACCTGTAGAACTGATGGTTCCTGGGACTTCTCCACTCCAACTTGTTGTATGTATACACAACCTTAAACCTTTCCCTGTTCTGTATTTAGGCCAACTTTCAATACCTACTGAATTCATTAACAAAATAGTTATAAAGAAATATGGAAGGTGGAATGTTGTAGACATTTTAGAAAGCAAAGAAACAGGTCTATAAAATTCAATTAGCAAACAGAGCAGACCCTGATCAGATGGCTCCTCTAGGAGCCATCTGATCTGGGTCTACTCTGTTTGCAAATGCATGAAAACACGTTTATATGAGGGAATTTTTTAGGTCCCAAAAACAAGGTAGTCAAATGCTTACTGTTATCCAGTATCTGATACACTAAACCCTTTACTCCATAAATACGCCTTTCTACACCTTTGCAAACAGAGTAGACCCAGATCAGACAGCTCCTATAGGAACCATCTGATCTGGTTCTACTCTGTTTGCTTATGGAATGGTATAAACCTGATTCTACAGTTTTTGTCAAAACTAAACATTCTCATGAAACCTTAACAGTGTTAAATAAAGATCATCTTAATGAACGATGATGTCATTAAATCTCAAATCTCATATTCAATATGTTTCCTAAAGCTTAGCATACAATTTCTTTGTGTTATTTACAGCAATGTGTTCCTCTCTAAGTGACCCATCAAGTGGAGTTGTGTCTGTGAGTACAGATGATCATGTGTCAAGGGCCTCGTATGCCTGTGATGCTGGGTATTATCTAGACGGAACTGCAAATATCACATGTAATACCAGTGGCGTGTGGGAGACAGATCCACCTGTCTGCAGTGAGTACAGGACAACATTTATTAACAGTCATTCTAAAGTCAAATTGTCAGTTGTGAAGATTTGCTCTTTAGTTCATGAATATTATTTTAGAGATTATGACCTCATGAATACTAATTAGACTGATCTTTAAAATGGCGTATTAATGCAAGAATTTTTGTTAAAGTGGAAACTAGAATTAGATTTACATTGTTTCATAAGCAAACAGAGCAGACCCTGATATGTTATATATAAACAAAATAGGCAGCTCCAACAGGAGCTATCTGATCTGGGTCTGCTCTGTTTGGAAGATTGTAAAAACATGTTGTTTTCAAGAAAAGCATTAACCCATTCCCTCATATTGACGCCTCTGAAAAAGTCACCTGTCAAAACAATTGTAATAAATAGAGCATTTGCTCCTATAGGTGCAAATGCTCTATTTATCACAATTGTTTCAAACTACAAAATTCTAAAAAAAAATCCTTTTCTCTAGTTAATGCTCCTTTTCAGTAGATTTATTCAAAGAGGTTGGATCTAAAAATAGCCTATGAAGGAATGGGTTCAGAAGATATTTATTGTACAAATGTTAACATCTTGAGGAAAGAACCAAGTTATTTTTATGTCAATAAAGGTCACTGATTCCTTTATGATAGTGGACAAAACATTAATCAGTGATCTTCAATGATTGCCCGCTGTTATGGTTGATGACCACTAGTCAGGATGCAGGAACAGTTTTGGTGTATTTTCAGATTGCATGGATCCCCCAAGTATTGACAATGGAACATTTGTAGTGTCTGCTATTGGCTCAACTGTGCAGTACTCGTGTGAGCTTGGCTATAGTCTCAGTGGTCAGGTGACCAGGTCATGTGACTCAAGTGGCAATGGTTGGGATGGAACCTCACCTGAATGTGGTAAGAAATGATTCACTTGACATTAATGACTGTTAAATGATATATTTTGCTGATTTTATTATTTCTTCATAAGCTTGAAAAAAATAGTTCTGCAGGTCAGTCAACAATGCACTGGTGAAAAACAGTTGTTTGTTTTATGTTTGATCTGCAATAGGAATGTAGTGGAACTCTTTACAACATAGAGATGTTTTTAGGCTCCTTTGCAAACAGAGTAGACCCAGATCAGATGACTCCTATAGGAGCCATCTGATCAGGGTCTGCTCTTTTGTTTTGGAATCATTTAGGTTGGATTCTACAGTTTCTATCATGTCTAAATTTGGTGTTATAGAAATAGAAATATAGAAGGAAATGAAAGAAAATCCGAAGTCTTAGATCGGAAAATGAAACCATTTGTACTACTTTGAAATTGTTTACAGTTGTTTACATTCCTTCAGTAACTCAAGGGACGTAACTCTTAAAAAATCTAATTAATTTTTTACTGTTGAACAATAAATACACTTCTATTTTTGACAAATGTTGTTAACTTTAAGTAATGGCTGCATTTTGTTAGGTACTGCATTTATACATATCAATGCTAGATTGATGCAATGTATATTTTTTCTTTATTTGCAGTAAAGTGTGAGGATGTTTATGATCCTGTAAATGGAACAGTTTCCATAACAACAGATGGTGTCAACACAATGGTGTCATTCTCTTGTGATGAAGGATCCACTATGAATGGTTCTGCTCTCTCAACCTGTATTACCAACGGAACTTGGGACAACCAGCAACCTACCTGTGGTATAATGATAACTGTTTTACTTTAGTTACCCTTAGTATTCAGACAAAGAAGCTTAACCCTTTCCTCCATAAATACGCATTTCTATGCCTCTGTAATAACCACTTCTTGAAACCATTGTGATAAATAGAGCATTTGCTCATATAGGAGCAAATGCTCTATTTATCACAATGGTTTCAAACTACAAAATTCTAAAAATTACTTTTCTCTAGTAAATGCTCCTTTTGGGTAGATTACTTCAAAGAGGTTTGGTCTAAAATAGCCTATGAAGGAAAGGGTTAAGCAAATAATGCAGACCAAGGTCAAACTGCTCCTGAAGGACCAGTTTGATCAGTGTCTACACTGTTTGCTGATACTTCATTGTAATTTTAAGTTTATATCAGAATGGTGTCCAATAGTCTTATTCACCTTTACAAACTCATGGAGAGGGGACATTGGGTTTCCTAGTACTTAGGGTAATTATGTCTCCCCCATTTATGGGGAGATATATTGTTTTTGCCAGAGTTGTCTGTCTGTCCGTCCGTCCGTCTGTCTGTCCGTCACAAACTTGTGTCGCGCGTATCTCTGAAACCAGTTGGGCTAGAGTCACCAAACTTCACAGGAATGTTCACCAGCATGAGTTGTTGTGCACCTAGGGTTTTTGAATTGTCTCCCCCTGATAATTTTGGAGTTGTTGCCCCTGATGACTTAAAATTAGAAAAACTTTGTGTCGCACGTATCTCTGAAACCGCTAGTACTAGAGTCACCAAACTTCACAGGAATGTTCACTAGCATGAGTTGTTGTGCACCTATGGTTTTTGAATTATCTCCCCCTGATAATTCTTGAGTTATTGCCCCTGATATGAATACTTAAATTTATACAAACTTTGTGTCGCGCGTATCTCTGAAACCAGTAGGGCTAGAGTCACCAAACTTCACAGGATTGTTCACAAGCATGAGTTGTTTTGCTCTTGGGTTTTTCGAATTGTCTCCCCCTGTTAACTTTGGAGTTACTGCACCTGATGACTTAAAATTAGAAAACTTTACTTATTGTCGTGCATATCTCTGAAACCACTAGGGCTAGAGTCACCAAACTTCACAGGAATGTCGACCAGCATGAGTTGTTGTACAACTGGGATTTTTGAATTGTCTTCCCTAGATAACTTTGGAGTTATTATACCCCCCACAACGAAGTTTGGGGGGGGGTATACTGGAATCAGGTTGTCCGTCTGTCCGTCCGTCCGTTCGTCTGTCCGTCCGCACTCACCAAAGGGTAGTTGTGTGACTTTTTCTAACTAGTCGCACAAGTAAAATCATTAACCTGGCCATCTCTTGTGACATTAACCTGGCCATTTCTTGTGACATTAACCTGGCCAGTTGTGGGACATAGGGTTAGGGTTAGGGTTAGCTTCCAGATCATTCTTTTCCAAAGTTAGAGCCAAAAATAGTTTTTCTTGTGGGACTAGTCCCACAAGAAAAGATCAAAGGAAAAAGTCACACAACTACCCATTTGTTAGTATGTCCGTCCGTCTGTCCGTCCGTGGACACAATTTTGTCCGGCCTTCTTCTTCTACAGTTTTGCTTCAATTTTGTTGAAAGTTCATATATAGCCATATGACCATATAAACCTGTGCACCGCATATTTCCGTTATGATCGGACCACTACTTCAGGAGTTATCTCCCCTTTTTAGTCCCGTACCAATGTTTTCCGGTTTTCTGGACTTTTTATGGAAGTGACTCCAGATATCAACTCTATATTTAGTACAAAGCTAAATCTGTATAAGTTACAGCTTATGTTACAATCTCAGTCCGGTTGAATAATTATTTCCAGAGTTATTGCCCTTGTACTTTAATTTTTTTCTTCAAATTTGGGATTTTCCGGGCTTTTCTTGGAAGTGGTTGCAGATATTAACTTTATATTTGGCATAAAGCTAACTCTACATGATTTACAGCTTAATTCCCAATCTCAGTCTGGTTGAATAATTTTTGCCAGAGTTATGGCCCTTGAACTTTAATTTTTTGTCAAATTTTCAGTTTTCCGGACTTTTCTTGGATGTGGTTGCAGATATTAACTTTATATTTGGCATAAAGCTAACTCTACATGATTTACAGCTTAATTCCCAATCTCAGTCTGGTTGAATAATTTTTGCCAGAGTTATGGCCCTTGAACTTTAATTTTTTGTCAAATTTTCAGTTTTCCGGTCTTTCTTTGGAAGTGGTTGCAGATATTAACTTCATATTTGACATAAAAATAAATCTAGATGAGGTACAGCTTAAGTTCAAATATCGGTCTGGTTGAATAATTTTTGTCAGAGTTATGGTCCTTGAACTTAATGTTTTTCTGAAAAGGTACCTAGCTTTAGAACTTTGGATTTGACAAAAACCTCATGAAAGGGTCTTATTTCTAAGAATTATTCTTCATTTTTATTACATAAATTGGGTTGGGGCATGTATTGTTTTTAAATCTCTTCACGTTTCTGTATGTACATATGTTCAGATTGATGATAGGTGTTCTGACAAGCAGACAGGTGGGGGTGGGGGGTATTCGTTAGCCTTTGGCTTACAGTTCTAGTTGCCCCTGATATGATTACTTAAAATTAGAGAAACTTTGTGTCATGCATATCTTTAAAACCACTAGGGCTAGAGTTACCAAACTTCACAGGAATGTTCACCAGCCTGATAATTCTTGAGTTACTGCCCCTGATATGTTAACTTAAAATTAGAGAAACTTTGTGCAGCACGTATCTCTGAAACCAGTAGGGCTAGAGTCACCAAACTTCACAGAAATGTTCACCAGCATGAGTTGTTGTGCATCTGGGTTTTTTAATTGTCTCCCCCTGATAACTTTGGAGTTACTGCCCCTTATGACTTAAATAAGAGAATCTTTCCTTTGTGTCACATGTATCTCTGAAACCACTAGTACTAGAGTCACCAAACTTCACAAGAATGTTGACTAGCATGTGTTTTTGTGTACCTGGGGCTTTTGAATTGTCTCCCCCTGACAATGTTGGAGTTATTGCCCCTGATGACTTAAACATTAGACCCAGATAAGTTTGGAGTTACAGACATTACACTTGTGTATTGGAAAGAGGATGGGAGGGGGAGACATCTGTTTTTGTGACAAAAACAAACCTCTAGTTATACATTGAAGACAATTATGTTACAACAGCAGTGTCTGTTTCATCTTATATGTGTGGCCAGTTGCATTTGAAAGCACTGAATATCCACTGTGGCGTCATGTGACCTTGGCCTCTGACCTTGATTAAGTTTTACATTTAGGGTCGTTACAACCAGATGACTGCAACTGTTAGTAAGAAAATGGACACACGTCATAATAAATGGAATATGTGTCATGTAACTTTTGTGACTTTGCCCCAACCTCTATGACCTTCCTTGAAAAAGAAAATGCAGTCATTTTTGGCCAGTTCAAACAAGACGGGAAGCCCTCATCGTTAGAGAGTGCAAATATCTTGAATTCAGATCAAATTCTGTGTAACACTGCAGATGATCTTCATTTAAGCTGACTGGCATTCAGCATGGAGGTTCTCTAAAATGAAGCAATCTACTTTATGGATACTCATGCAAGGCACCATCCATTATGAATATTCATTTATTTAATTCTTGTATTAACCCATTCCCTCATAGGCTTTTTTTTTAATAAATCTACCAAAATGGAGCATTTACTAGAAAAAAGGTATATTTTAGAATTGTGTAGTTTTTAAACCATTGTGATAAACAGAACATTTGCTCCAACTGAGCAAATGTTCTGTTTATCACAATGGTTTTAAAAAGTGACATTTACAGAGGTTTCAAAAGGTGTCAAAATGAGGGAATGGGTTAAAAATATAAAATAATGCAAGTTATTGTCAGAGCAAACTGTAGATAATCAGACATATGATATGTATAAGTAAACAAAGCAGACTTTGGTGATACAGCTCCTACAAGGGCTATCTGATCTTGGTCTACACTTTGTGCATAGGTGTAAAAGGGTGTGCCTATGACGTAAGTAGAAAATCAGATATATACATTATGTATAAGTGAGATCCTGATTATACAGCTCCTTCAGGAGCTGTATTATTAGGTTCTGATGTAAAAAGGTATGACTACATGATGCAGAGCTAAGCAGAGGGACTCTCTCATAGCATGATATGAGGACTGATCTACCCAGGGTGGTCTACCATTCCTTGTTCTTTTTCATTGTTAGACCTCTGCAATGGACTAGATACACCAAGTAATGGTACAATAGCTTATCAGACAGACAACACTACAACACTGGCCTATGTTCAGTGTGACACTGGGTTTACAGCCACGGGAACCAGTGTGATCACGTGCCAAGCTGGGGGAGTATGGGATACTACAGTCCCAACTTGTGGTAAGTGATCAAAAATAATGTCAATTTAAACTCTTTAGATATGGGAAATGGGAGTACTGGCATTTGCATGCAGTGTAGATCCAGATTAGACAGCTCAAAATTTTCTAATTTTCTGGCAAATGATTGTAATGACATTAATGATTTGCAAACAGTGTAGATGCAGATCAGAGGGCTCCTAGATGAACCCTCAGATCAGGGTCTGTACTGTTTATTATTTATACATTGCTGGAAAATTATATCTTTTCGTACTTTCGTACTGGACTTTGAATATTCAGTTTCAAAGGGTTAGAAGCACACAATAGTTTTAGCTGACGGGTTCCTATCAATGCTGAACAGGTCAAATCTATATTATGCACATACAGTGCTCCCTCCATTAATGCTACCTCTCAACAACGGTTCCCTCCCCATAACGACAGCGTCTATTCCCCCCCAGAGGATTTTCAAGTGTGTAGATCCATTATGACACACTGACACTCATATGCTGTTGTGTATGACTGATTAGGAAAGTACTGAATTTCAATTGAAAAACACGTTTTCTATATTTATAAAGTATAAAAATCTTATTGGTTAAATTAGTTTCTCTCTTGTTTCAGAACAATAACCATAGACGTATTCGATTTGTCGCTTCTAGAACAAGATCATGTGACTGAAATAAAATTTCAATCAAGCACTGTCATAAACTGAACTTAAAAATTCGTCATGGCAACAGTACTCTTGTCAAATTTGAACTTAAATGCGTAATGATTTTTATTCCATTTTCCTCTAGTTTTCTCAGAAAGAAACGGTGAATGAAGTAGAACATGTTTTTCCGAACATTTCTACTCCTGGTGGACCTAATCGCACATGTTCATTTCTCAACTTGCTAATTGCAATTCGTGGACGTAGGCATACATTTTGTTATGAATTCTAACATTGCAATTCGTGGACGTAGGCATACATTTTGTTATGAATTCTAAACAGGTCTGTCTGTCTGTTAATCTGTCTATCTATCTACCAATTTATCAAATCATCAACCCATCCATCCATCTGTCAAAATATGTCTGTGTAGTGCTCCCTTCTAACAACAACTACCTCCCCACAACAACACTTTTATGTGTTTCTGAAAAGTGTCGCTCAGGAGGGAGCACTGTAGTTTTTATGCAAATTTTAATTTCATATGACTCTAGATTTATGAATCATTTAAATAGATTTATAATTATATGTTATCAGTAGAAAAATTTGGAGTGAAATTCCTTAACGATCTGAGCTTTTATTCACTGGTCTTCTAAGATGCAATTCTTACAAGAGATTTATTTGATCAGCTTCATAGAATTAGCTGATTATTTTCATCCTTCCCAATTTGCCTGTGGGATAATTATTATTCTGGAATAACACCATGCACTGCACACTTTAAATGTGCATAAAATTTCTGGTATTTATGTCTACATGTTTAATTTCTCCAGTTCAGTGCCCAGACCTATCCCCACCTGACAATGGCGATGTTGATTTGGCCACCAATGGCAGTGTTACCATGGCAACATATTCTTGCAATTCCAATTACATCATTGTTGGAAGTGAAGAATCCCTCTGCAATGATCTTGGTGAATGGACAGAAAGTTCACCAACCTGCGGTAAGATCAGAGGCATAATTAACCCATTCCCTCATATTGATGTGTTTTGTCCCATTCCCACATATTGACACCTTTTGACCCATTCCGTCATATTGACTCCTTGTGATGCCTCTTTAAAAGTCACTTTTTAAACCATTTTGATAAATAGTGCATTTGCTCTATAGTAGCAAATGCACGATTTATCACAATGTTCTTTAAAACTACACAATTCTAAGATTGTCCTTTTTTCTTGTAAATGCTCCTTTTTGGTAGATAATTCAGAGGTTTGGTAAAATATAGCCTATGAAGGAATGGGTTGATATGTGTAAGTTGAACTTTTTTTTAAGAATAGGTTTATTTCTCCTGCAAACCCAATACTGTTACCCCTATTTAGGGTCATCCCTTCTGAGGCATTGCAAAACTATGTCTTTTAACATTGCTGCTTGAAGGGTCTCTTACTTTCAGAAATTGTGTTCTTTCCAACAGCAGCTTGTGTGGCAGCTGTAAAAAGTTGCCCTTTACTTCTCTGTCAGTGTTATTATATTTCCTGGTCTTTCGGGATCATGAATTTTGGTGCTTTTAGTTATGAAAATTGAAAACCCCTTATGACTGTGCTAAGGTCATGAGTAGTGATACATTTTAATAACTACGCATGAACAGACTCATTGAAACTGAGTCTGCCATTTTCTCTCTTCGCATTGCTGCTTTTGCTTTCTAAGGATCTCCTTTCAGAATTTTTGTTTGCTTTTTTCCAGGATCTCTTTTGAGACTAATAAGTTACTGCCAATTAATAACACAAGCTGTATACTTTATGTTTGTTTACCTTGAATGTTGATGAGGACTTTGAATGATGATGTGTTTTGTAGCCTGTGAAGCATTTACTGAGCCAGGCAACGGAGCCATTGTAATCAGTGACAATGGTACCCAGGCCTCTTACAGCTGTCAGGCGGGATACACTCTCAACGGGGAGGAGATAAAAGAGTGCGAGCCTGTTGCCGACTTTACCCAGCCATCTTGTGGTGAGTTCTGCAATTATTTATTTTCTACCATATTAAACTAAACCCTTTCACTGTTAACCCATTACCTCATAGGCTATTTTTAGATACAACCTTTTTGAATAAATCTACCGAAAAGGAGCATTAATTAGAGAAAAGGAATTTTTTAGAATTTTTTAGTTTGAAACGATTGTGATAAATAGAGCATTTGCTCCTATTGGAGCAAATGCTCTATTTATCACAATGGTTTCACAAAGTGACTTCTACAGAGTCGCCAAAAGTCATCAATATGAGGGAATGGGTTAGGTATTCATGTAAAGAAATTATGATGTCATTAATATTTATTAGCTGAATCTTTATAATGTTAACAAAAACAGTAGAATCATATCTGTATAATGTCAAAAGCACACAGAGCAGACACTGATCAGATGGCTCCTATAGGAGTCGTCTGATCTAGGTCTACTCTATTCATAATTTGCAAATTGAAATGCATGAAAATGTGTTTATATGAAGGAAATGGTTAAATTAATTCATGTTTTATTCCCATCATAGAATAGATCAGATGATTATGATATTTACCAAAAGACCCTCTAGATCAAGGTGCTATGAATCTTCAGGGATTTCATGATGCATTTATGTTGTAAAGCAGTGTTATTGATTAACTGAAATGTTGTCCATGGCAGAAACTGTAGGATCATATCTGATATTTCATAAGCAAAACAAAGAGCAGACCCTGATCAGATGGCATCTACTGGAGCCATCTGATCTAGGTCTACTTTGTTTGCAAATATAGTAGAAGTGTATTTATGGACTAAAGGGTTGACACTCAGCTTGACAGTTGTAGTTCAGTTTTGCCATCTTGCTTGATACTTAATACTTTAGTGGTGTTTGGTAGTCTTTCGAAATATTTTCCCTGTTATGTTTATATTTTATCTGTTTTACAGTGACTTGCGCCACTTTGACAACTACAGCAGGCTCCTCCTATTCCTACAGCACCAATGGCTCTGCTACCATGGCAACCTATGTCTGTAACACAGGGTACACAATGGTTGGTCAAAGCACTGTCACATGTCGCAGTGATGGAACATGGGATAGCCAGTCTCCATCTTGTGGTGAGCAGAAACACATGTTTATTTATATTAACCCTTTACTTCAGAAATAGGCTTTTCTACACCTTTGCAAACAGAGTAGATCTAGATCAGATGGCCCCTGTAGGAACTGTCTGCTCTGTTTGCTTATGATATGATATAGATATACCGGTAATTCTAATTTCTACCGTGGCCGAAAATTCCTGTGTCCATGTGCTATTATAAAAATTATTCAGTTTGGCATTATGAACAGTGATAATATCTGACCTTGATACAAACTAGAATCAGAACTTTCTAGTTTATAAGCAAACAGAGTAGACTTGATTTGAGACTGCACTGTTTTTTTGCATAGCTGTTAAAAAGGCATATGTATTAGGTAAAGCGTTAAACTACTGCAGTTGTTAACCATTCACTTGCTGTTCACGTCAATATACCTACCTGTAAATAGTGAAGACCCAGATGAGACAGCTCCTGCAGGAGCTGTCTCATCAGGGTCTGCACTATTTACAAGTTGATTGTGCAACCAGTGCACCGCACAGCAGTTATTGCACAGCGAAATACTTGTACACAGTGAAGATATATGTAATTATACAACAGTGCATGGGTAAAGAAGGAGAAATGTATTTTAAAAATTCAGCAAGAGAAGGGTTAAGAATAATGCACTGCAGTGCTGTTTTGGATGATAATTTAACCCTTTACTCCATGAAAATTTATATTAGCAGAAGCAATTACTGTAGAATCAGATATATTATATCAGAAACAACCAGAGAAGACCCTGATCAGACAGCTCCTATAGAAGCCATCTGATCTAGATCTATATTGTTTGCTAAGATGTAGAGGCATATTTATGGAGTAAAGGGTTATAGAAAAAAAACATTTTCACAATAAATTCGTACTAAATATTGTTAAGTTGTTGGTAACGTTTCATGTTTGCATTTTTACAGTCACATGCGCATCACTATCAATTCCTACTGGAGCAACAGTCAACTTCACATCATCAGGGGAGATAACACAGGCACAGTTTTTCTGCAGTAATGGCTACAGCTTGGTTGGGGCTAGTACCCTGACATGTCGTACTGATGGTTCATGGGATTTCAGTGAGCCTTTATGCAGTAAGTTCACCATTAACTTATAACTCATTGAATGAAGGATATGATCTAACTGGCATATTTGAATGGTGTAGACCCAAATATGATGGCTCACAAAGAAGCCCTGCGATCTGAGTGTGCACTGTTTTTCATTCAAATCCTTCGACTGTTGCCAATGCTTTTTGCAACGGCCAATGTTTCTGTTTCTTAAGTATTCACCAATCATTTTTGCCTATAGATTTAAAAGATTGAGCAATATTTTCTGCCTTAAAGTTCTTGATTTGTGGGCACATTTGTTTTTTGCAAATCATAATTGGCAAGATAAGGATAAACACCATATGTTTTTTAATTCAGTGGATTGCCCTGACCTTAGTGACCCTTCAGCGGGTAATGTAACTATGACAACAGATGGTCACACAACAGTGGCGGAGTTTACATGTGTGGATGGGTACTGTATAGATGGTGCTGTACTTCTGACCTGTAACTCTTCAGGACTGTGGAACTATGACCCTCCTCTCTGCAGTAAGTAGTCAAGACTTTTTCACCAGTATTCACCAATTTCCTCATTGACACCTTTTGACGCCCATGTAAAGGTTTTTTAAACCATTATGATAAAATGAGCATTTGCTCCATAGTGGCAAATACTCTATTTATCACAATGGTTTCAAAACTATACAATTAAAAACAATTAATTTTTCTTGTAAATTCTTTTTTTTCGATAGATTTATTCGAAGAGGTTGATTCTAAAATTAGCCTGTTAGTGAAGGAATGGGTTAACCCTTAATCCATGAATATGCCATTGCAGACAGAGTAGACCCAAATAGGACAGTTCCCTATGTCATAATGCTATTTTGTTACAATTAATCTCATTAATATTTACAAAGTCATCATTTCTTACATGAATATTCATGGAGTAAAGTGTTAAAATAAGGTAACTTTTGATGAAATACTCTATATTATAAAAAGGAATCAAAAGAGGTTTAACCCTTCAAGCGACAAATTTCTAATTGTCGTCTGCAATCCAAGTGTGTTTAATTCATTCAGTAAGATAATGAAATGAGATAAATAAATGCAAAAGAATAAAGCACAGATATAGAAATAGATGTTGAGACAAAAAGTGAAGTCCCTGATCAGACGCCGCCTTGAAATGGAGGCGTCTGATCTTGGACTGCACTATTTGTGATGGTGCATTTTTGCGTGCCTTTTTTCTGTGATACTATTTAGGAAGTATTTTGTTTCAGTAGATACTTTCTACATCAGAATGACTACCATGTTATTCTAGTTTTTGTACTATTGTAGAATGTGATAGTGTTGCATCTCCCAACAATGGGGAGGCAGCTGTATCAGCTGATGGATACAGTGCTGTGTACACTTGTGGACTGGATTACACAATGAATGGAACAGCCAACAGGACATGTGACAGTCAGGGTGCAGGATGGTCTGGACATGAACCAGTCTGTGGTAAACACTTCTTTGACCCATTGCCTAGCTGTAGCATTTGATTAAGCTTTAAAAGATAGGAAATCCTTTTCATGCCATGGTGGAAATGATAAAATCAGATCTAGGGTATATGATTCCATTAGCAAACAGAGCAGACTTTGATCAACCCTGATCAGATGGCCTCTATGTAAGCCATCTAATCATTATCTACTCAGTTTGCAAAGACGTCTTTATGGAGTAAAAGGATACGCATAAAAGCAGAGGATACACAAGAGTATCCTATTACCTCATAGCAGGGCTCTAGAAATTTTCAAATCCCAACCGGTCCAGCCGAGAAACGGACATTAGTCACCCGGACATTTGCCCCACCATTTTTCGATGAGCGGACATTAGCCCCTCATATGTCCACTGGTAGTATGTTTGAATATGTGTCATTTGTCCCCTTATAGTTTGTTTGTAATAAAATGACAGCATTAAATCTCGAAATTTGTGAAAACTAATGACAGTTGACATTCGCGAAAACTAATGACATTTCAAGTCGGCATGCGTGACAGTTTTGAAGGCTTTGAACGAGAAGCAAGGAAACTAGCTTACATGATTGGTAATTATTATTTAGCTTATGATGCATACGTATTTCTCATCAGATAAACGAAAGCCACTACTCAGAATTGTTTTTCTCTTCACTGACTTCAGTAATGGAGCTCTTTAAATGTGGAGTCTCGAAAATAGGTCAACCTTTAACTTGAATCAAGCACAGGGGACCGTCCCAATGAAGTATGAACCTGGACAGAAAAAAAATGTATGAACACTAGATATATAGGGACCGTCACAATGAAGTATGAACCTGGACAGAAAAAAATGTATGAACACTAGATATAATTATAGTCTATATATCTCGTGATCATACATTTTTTTCTGCCCAGGTCCATACTTCATTGTGGCGGTCCCCCGTGGAATCATCCGGACATTTTGTTGACTTTTTGCTATGATTCTTCAAAGTAAATTGTGTTGCTGATGGATATCAAGAGAGTATTTGCTCATAAAAACCTGATACCAAAATGTTATGTGTCAGTGACATTTCAGCCTTGATTACAGATCTATTTCTTTAGATAAACATATCCTTCTTTTTAAATACAAAAAAATAGAGTAGCCTTAAAATACGGACTGTTACAGTAATTAAATAAACAAACATAATTAGGCGACATTTCATTAATTTACTACGGACCGTTTGTTACCAGGTAAAATGTAGGTAATTACGACATCAATGCCAATTACTGCATAAACAATGATAACTGTTTGCGGCATAAGAAATAGAAGAAGTGCGCAATGCCTAGCACGTCTTATCAATATTACATGGCTCAGTGGCTAGCTGCAAGAGGTAAGTATGTCAAGACCGACTGGCCCATAATCCTGACCCCAGGCATTTAATCCCTTGACACGTTTACGATAGGGCACTTACGAATTGCAACATTTAGCTAATAGACCGATGATTCTAATTAGATACGTGTAGTCTGCTTGAAATTTTGGGACCGATTTTTTTTCAAATTCTGTCGTACAAACCGGTCTGAGAAGTCAAAAATCGGTCCAGACCGGCGATTTTCCGGATTTCTAGAGCCCTGCCTCATAGGCTATAATTTAGACCTATCCTCTTTGATTAATTCTACTGAAAAGAAGAATATACAGTAAAACCTCTCTATAATGGCCACTAAATTAGATAAAGTAGTTTGTGTTAAAGGCAGGTAGTTTCTTAAAGCAAGGTGAAAGTAAAACAACGCTCGTATAGGAGCGTTCTGTTTTACTTTCACCTTGCTTTAAGCAGCCATCTGCCTTTAAGAGAGGTTTAAAAGGTGTAAAAGGTTAAACACATTCAGTGATAATTCTAATTGTATTTCTCTTTACTCAGTTCTGATTTTATTTTTCAGTATCATGTGCAGACATTGTAATATCTGCAAACCTATCCGTCCTGCTCCAAACAAATGGTACGGAGACGTCGGCCACCTTTACCTGTAATACTGGTTTCTCAATGTCTGGAGCAGCCACGAGTGTTTGTCTGCAGGATGGGACATGGAGTGAAGAAACACCATCTTGTGGTAGGGCATCATCTACAAATGAGTATTTGCTCAATACTGATTAACCCTTTCCCTCATATTTATAAATGCATTTTCATGCATTTGCAAACAGAGTAGACCCAGATCAGACAACTCCTAGAGGAGCCTTCTGATCAGGGTCTCTTCTGTTTGCTAATGGAATTTTATAGATCTGTTTCTTTAGTTTCCAAATTATTCCACCTTTCATATTTCATTATAACTGTTTTTCCTTGAATATTCAGTATGTATTGAAATCTGTTATAAATATAGAACAGGAAAAGGTTTAACTCATTCTCTCCTAGGCAATTTTTAGACCTAACCTCTTTGAATGTATCTACCGAAAAGGAGAATAAACTAGAGGAAAGGAAATTTTTAAAAAAATTGTAGTTTGAAACCATTGTGACAAAAAGAGCATTTGCTCCTCTAGGAGCAAATGCTCTATTTATCACAATGGTTTCATAAAGTGACTTTTATAGATGCGCAAAAAATGTGTCACTATGGGACAATGTGTTAATTCAATCTATTCCTCGTATAAATCTATCCCTTATATATATTGCTTCTGCAAACAGAGCAGACCCAGATAAGATGGCTCCTGTAGGAGTAAAGTGTTAGGTATACAGTAGATATTCTCAGAGACAGTCATGGAGGAAAGAATTAAAATACCTTCATTTTATTATAGCATTTTAATGTTGTCTCTCAATAAGGTGTGTGTGTATGAAATGTTGCAAACAGTATTTACCTGGCATAGTCAAAGACGTGTCTACACTGCTTGTCAGTTTGGTTTATGAAAAACCTGCAGATACTAATGAGTGTCAAACATTGAAGATCTTGCTCAGTCATAGTATGTAGTCTAGATTTACACTCGTATAAACATGGACATCATTGTAGGTTTTTATATGCCAACATTTTTTTTTGTCCAGGGTATTTTCAAACAACTAATGACAGGATTTCAGTGAAACTTTATGGGAACTTTCCTTGTTTACCCTTTACTCAGAAATACACATTTCTATGGCTTTGCAAACAGAGTAGACCCATATCAGTGGGCTCCTACATCTGATCAGGGTCTGCTCTGTTTGCTTTTGAAATGATATAGATATGACTGCAGTTTCTGATATGACCAAAATTTCCTGTGTTCATTTGCCATTATAAAATTGAAGTTAATATCCATGGCATCATTATTTCTTATATGATTATTCATGGAGTAAAGGGTTATAAGAAGAGATTGTCCTATCATTACAATGTTCTGGTTGGATTACCTGATGGCTCTTTCATACAATAAACCTGTCTTAAGCAGCCATTCATTTATTGAACATAGACATCTTAACAAGCAGGTTGTTGCTTAATACAGGGCAAAAGTAATGCAGAAAGCTCCTGTAGGAGCTTTCTGCATTAGTAGATTACTTTTGACCTGCATTAAGCTACCACCTGCCTTAAGGACACATAATTAGACCTCTTTTGATGGCCACTTAAGACAGGTTCTATTGTATTAAAAAAATCACATACTCTAACACTTTTCATCATATTCAGTGATAGTTCTAGTTTCTTTCTCTCTCTCTGTTTTCAGTACAATGTGCATCACTGGAGAGTGTTACAAATGGGTCTTCCACCTTCAGTTCTGATGGGACTACAACTCAGACAAGCTATGAATGTGAGGAGGGCTACACTCTTGTAGGGGAGACAATTCTTGACTGTGACAGCTCAGGGACATGGTCAGCAGATCCACCATATTGTGGTCAGTAATATGAATTCTTGAGTTATTAACTTTTTCCTTCATATAAAGGCTTTTTCTTGCATTTGCAAACAGAGAAGACCCAGATCAGACGGCTCCTGTAGGAGCCATCTGATCAGGGTCTGCTTTGTTTGCTTGTGAAATTATTATCGATCTGACTCTACAGTTTCTTCCAATACTGAAAGATACAAGTGTAAATATGACAATGTAAAATTTCAGCTAATAAATATTTATGATAGCATTATTACTTACATGGGTGTTCAACATGGAATGGGTTAAAGAAAAGTCAAAATTAGAGGCTGACTGCAATTGGACAGCATACATGTTTTACACACGTTTTTTGTTAGTTACAAAATTATGTATGTTTTTATATCGCTGAGGTCAAGGTCAGTTTATAACATCCTTTGCATCAGAAAACTTTTTATTAACCCTTTCCCTGTTCTGTATTCATATAAGAAACGATGACAACATGAATATTTATTAGCTCAATTAAACTTTTCAAGGATTTTTTTTGCTATGTCAAGAGCAAACAGCAGACCCTGATCAGACAGCTCCTATAGGACCTGTCTGGTCTGGGTCTTCTCTGTTTGCAAATGCATGAAAAGGCATTTATTTGATGGAAAGCGTTAAGACGTCCATGTTTCTTGTTTTCAGTTAGCTGTGCATCACTTGATGGTATCACTAATGGACAAATATCAGTGACCACCAATGGTACAGTTACCATGGCAACATACAGCTGTGATGCTGGCTACAGTGTTGTAGGGTACGCTGTATTGCTATGTTCAACTACTGGAACATGGGACCACAGTGAGCCTGAATGTGGTAAGTGCAGAAATTTTGTTCCTATGACAATTTTAGGTTGACTGTTTGTTCTGTGTAATTTAAGTTCTTAATCATTAGTATTCATGTAAGAAAATAATGACTTTATGAATATTAATTAACACAGGATGTTTTGGCCATGGCAGAAACTCTGGAATCAGCTTATATTTAATTCCATTAGCAAGCAGAGCAGACCCTGATCAACTGGCTCCTACAGCAGCCGTCTGATCTCAGTTTACTCTCTTTGTTATATGGAATAAAGGGCTGATAGCTTTAGTGTTGTTTCATTATGTCATTTAGAATGACTTTCTCTAACTCTTTCCCTTATATAAATGCCATTTAACACCTGTGCAAACAGAACAGACCCAGACCAGATGTCTCCTGTAGGAGCCGTCTGATCAGGGCCTGCATGGTCTGTTTGCTTATGAAATCACAACTACTCTGTTTGCAATTGCCGTTAAAAGGTGTTCATATGTTTAAAGGCGTATCTATTGAGAAAATGATTATGTATGTTTCCAGTTTGTGATACATTTACAAGTGTAACCAATGGCCAGCTGAACATCAGTGATAATGGGACAGAAGCAACCTACACTTGTGACGAGGGTTACACCCTGAGTGGGGAGGCAGCGATAACGTGCAATATACCCTCCACCACACAAACTAGCACTGCCCCAGTCTGCAGTATGTTCACATTTGTCTATTTTCCGTTTTCCGTCTGAATGCCAACATAATCTTTGACTGCTGTTTTCCTCATCAGATCTAAAAGATATAAATCCATTGTTCACCAGAATTGAGAATACCAACTAACAGCAAAAATATCCCAGTTTTTGACTTAAATAGAGACCCAGTACTAGATGACTTGTTCGATTCCAAAACTTGTTTCTGTTTGTTGATGAAGCAATCGGTGTGCTTATAAGTTAACCATTTACTCCATGAATATTCATGAGAAATAATGACATCTTTGAATACTAATTAAATTGATTTTTATAATGGCACATAAACACAAGAAATTTGGCCACTGCAGAAATTTTAGAATTAGATTTATATTATTTCATAAGCAAACAGAGCAGACCTATATCAGACGGCTCCTATAGGAACCATCTGATCTGGGTCTACTCTGTTTATCCAAGAAATATGTATTTATGGAGTAAATAGTTAACCACTACATAAATTACTCAAAACAACATGTGTTTTGTGCAGCATGCACCAATTTGATCCAAAAATGACAGTATACATTAGTTAACTTATTTAATAACCCTTTCCCTGTTCTATTTTATTCCAAATTTCAGTACCTACTGAATATTCATGAACAAAATAGTTATAATAAAATATAGAAGAGTTGAGTCATTTAGTTGAGTCTGAGTTCGTTTGGCTCAAATCTGACCAATCAAAAGCTTGAGAACTCAAATCTGACCAATCAAAGCTTGAGAACGAAACTCAGACTCGACTAAAAGCTTTATAAGCATGGACCCAGATTGTACAATTTCTACAATGGTCAAACATTTGATTGTTCATGGTGCCATCATAAAAGTTTAGCTAATTAATATCTATAGAATCATTCGATCATAAATAATCATTAGATAAATGCTTACATCCAACTAATATGGTTATAAAAAAATATATATATTTGCAAATACATATACAGTAAAACCTGTATTATACGGCCTTTCATAGTTTGAACATAGGAGTCTTAAACAGCAGGTGGTTGCTAAAAGCAGAACATGATTAATGCATAATTAATGCAGAAAGCTCCTTGCATTAAGCTACCTCCTGCCTTACAGACCCATAATTAGACTTCTTTTTGATAGTCTCTACTGTACATCAATTTACCTTACTGATAAAAATTTAATGCTTAATTTAAGCCTCATGTGAGACCCTGGATGTACCAGCGGGATCCACTGTAACCATGACTACAGACGGACAGACAACCACAGCAACTGTGGAGTGTGGAGTTGGCTATGTGATCAGTGGACAGAGCAGCCTCACATGTCGGTCTGATGGAACATGGAATGTTGCCTTGCCATCATGTGGTAAAAGTTGTATAGTGAAAAGTTGTTATAGCAACATTCATCATACTGACACAAATATTGGAATTGTATACAGTAAAACGCCTTCTAAACAGAAATTTTAGTAAAGAAGTATTTAGATCTTTTTATGTAGGTGGCTGCTTAATGCAGGATGAAAGTCATGCAGAAAGCTCCTCTGGGAGCTTTCTGCATGACTTTCAACCTGTATTAAGCTATTATCTGTCTTACAGACTGGTACTGATGATGAGGTTGTAACGAGAGATGACTGTATTTACATACAGTAATATTTCTCTTGGTAACATTTCTGTCAAGAGTATGCAAACAGTCACTGGAATAGGTAACAAGCAAACTTTACAAGCAAGGTGAACCCATATCGGCCACTGTGACTCTGATGGGGCATACTTTCAGGGTATTCTCTGTTTGTCATGTTTAATAACAATTCTCCTTAGTTGCTGATGAGTATATCTTGATCAGATTTGATTTCGTTCTATGCTGTTCGAAGGCCCTAAAGATACAAAAGCCCTAAAGATACTTCTCTTCGTCACCGGCTGACATATTGAAATGAATATTCTCTGAACTAATCGACAATTTCTTTGTGTTTAAGCAGAATACAAGTACATTTTATTACAATTAACCCTTTACATCATATATATATGCCTTTCTATTGCTTATTTACATATGAAACCATGAATATTAATGAAGTCAATTTATGGGATATGAAACACCAGACTTTTTAATATGGTAGTAAGTTTACAAATATAAAATAAAGAAGCTCATTGCCATGACATTTGGTAGAAAACCAGATTTGTAACATAGTAGCAAACAGATCAGTCTCTGATCAGATGGTTCCTAAAGGAGCCTACTGATCTGTTTGCAAAGATGTAAATACAGGAAAAACTCGATTCTACGAAATTTAAGTAATGAAGATTTTTTGTCTTTGTAGGCAGGTGGCTGCTTAATGAAGGGTGAAAGTCATGCAGAAAGCTCCTGGAGGAGCTTTCTGCATGACTTTCACCCTGCATTAAGCTGCCACCTGTGCAAAAGATCAGTAATGGTACGTATTTGAGTGTTCGTAGTATTGAGTTTTTACTGTAGCACGGTTATCAAGTAAATGGGTGCAACAGTTTATATCCTGAAGAGAGACCAGATTACTTGATGTCTCATCTGGATTCAAAATGTTTGCAATGGAAATCAAATATTTGCCTGTGACATGCTAAAGATTAAGCCCTTTTCTCCATAAATATACCTTTCAGTGCCTTTGCAAACAGAGTAGACCCAGATCACATGGCTCCTTTAGGAGCAGTCTGATCAGGGTCTGCTCTGTTTGCTTATGATATAATATAGATATGATTCTACAGTTTCTGTTATGGCAAAAACTTCATGTGTCTATATGCTATTATAACAAATTAATCTAATAAATATTCATGATATCATTATTTCATAATATTCAACAGAGAAAGGGTTAAAGAGGTTTAGAGCTACACTCAAATCCTGGGCAATAAGGTCAAGGTCACACTAAGTCTTAGTCTTTAGACCTTGTTAGAGTTATAAAGGACCTATATCACTTACATCAGTCACTTCTATAAAGCTCACTCTTCATTATTTCAGTGACATGTTCAGCTCTGTCTCAGCCGGCCGGGGGGAATGTTTCCATGGAAACAGATGGATCCACCACTGTTGCCAGATTTATTTGTGACACTGGATACACGCTGTCTGGATCAGACCAGCTGACCTGTAGGGCAGATGGATCCTGGGATCTCAACTCTCCCACATGTGGTAGGACTCATTTTAGTGCAGAAACTCTTTAATGCTCCTTATTTAACCCACTCCATCATGAATATTCATATGAGAAATAATTAACATGAATATTAATTAGCTGAATTGTATAATGGCATCATGAACAAGGTTGTTTTTTATCATGGCTTTTTACCATTAACCCTTTACTTCATTAATTTCATGTAAAAGATAATGACATCATGAATTGAACCCTTTTCCTCATGAATATAAATACCTTTTCATGCCTTTGCAAACAGAATAGACTCGGATCAGACTACTCCTGCAAAGGGGCTAAAAAGTGTTTGTATGAGGATAAAATGATCATAGCATTTGATGAAAACAAAACACTTTTTCTTGGTCTGCACAAAAGACAGCTAATTTTTTATCCTGCATACATGTATAAAGGATTAAAATCATAGCAGTTTTATTATTTACAGAGCAACAGATAAATGTGCATACTCTGATACTAAACTTGTCATTTCTCCACCAAACCCTATGTTGTGACCACTCTTTAGAATCTTATTGAAGAAACAATTGTATAAAGTGGTCATAACGTAGGGTTTGGTGGGGAAATAAAGGAGGTATTCTCGAAAATGCTTTATAATTTAGGCATCTTATCTGGACCTTTATTTTTGTTTTATTAGATACATGTATACAAATTCGTGTTTCAGTGGTATGTCCAAATATTGAGACACCCAGTAGTGGTAATTTGACCTTGTCTACTGATGGTTATATTACCACGGCAACAGTTAGCTGTTTACCTGGATATTATACTGATGGATCTGTGACCTTGACCTGCTCAGAGAGTGGTACATGGAGTGATGAGGTAGCTGTCTGCAGTAAGTATTCTTATTAACCCTTTTCCTGATGAATGAAAATTAGCAATTTATAAATATTATTTAACTGAAATTTTATAATTGCAAATGGACAAGAGAATTTTTATTACATAAATTGCATACAATTATAAAAATCTTATAGAAATGAATGGGCAAAGTCCATTTTTAAGTAGTAGAACTAGGCAAACTCTACTGCCTCACACAGAATATTAACCAAGGGTCAATCCTTTTATACTGAATGGAATCTACCATCAAATTCAGTATTCATTGCATTAACCCTTTCTTTCATATAACCACCTTTTCATATATATCCCTTTCTTTCATATAAACGCCTTTCCAATCATTTTCAAACAAAGAAGATCCAGATCAGATGTCTGATCAGGGTCTGCTCCATTTGCTAATGGAATTTGATAGATCTTCTGTTTCTCTACTTTCTAAAATGGCTACAATGTTGCACCTTCCATATTTTTCATAACTATTCTGTCCATGAATATTCAGTAAGTATTGAAATTTGGAATAAACATAAAACAGGCATTGGTTTAACCCTTTCCCTCATATAAACGTGTTTTCACGCATTTGCAAACATAGTAGACCCAGATCAGATGGCTCCTAGAGGAGCCGTCTGATCAGGGTCTACTCTGTTTGCTAATAGAATTTCAAAGATCTGTGTCTTTACTTTCTAAAATGGCTACAATTTCCCATCTTCCATATTTCGTTATAATCATTTTATCTATGAATATTCAGTAGGTATTGAAATTTGGAATGAACACAGAACAGGGAAAGGGTTTAACACAGAAACTGTAGAATACCATTAAATTTGGACTATGTTTGTTTTTTTCAGAATGTGACCTTCTTCCTAACATTACCAGTGGCAGTGTCAGTATCGAGGCAAATGGCCTGGTAGCAGTATATTCTTGTGTCTCTGGGTTCACATTATCGGGGAATGCAAACAGGTCATGTGACACAGGTGGCAATGGCTGGCTTGGGGACACTCCTACATGTAGTGAGTATCGAACTTAAAAGTTTTTGGTGAAATTATAAAATAAATTAATGTTGGCTTGGAAATGCTAAGACTAAAAATGTTAATCTTTGGAAGGCTGAAAAATTCTACGTCTTCTATATAAGACTTACCATATTTTGTTTCTTTACAAATTTACAATGTAAGTGTCGAACTGTTTGCATATTAATGACATTCCAAGTTGCTTGGCATTTCTTCTTCATATAATGGATTGCAAAGATGTTTCTAAATTTGCATTGAATTCCAGAGACTTATGTCAGGGTGTAAATAGTTTATTTCTTTCCATTCATCACTGTGCATCATAATTTGACCATTCAAAAAATCTGGGATAAGGGAACCCATGATTCTTTCGAATATCTGTAAATATCTAAAAGTCAGAGCAACAGATAAAGGTACATACTAAAAAACTAAAATAATCATTTCTCCACCAAACCCTATGTTGTAGCCACTCTTTAGAATCATCTCAAAGAAATGACTCTAAAGAGAGGTCACAACATATAATATTATTAAAGCTTTGGTGGAGAAATAAGGGAGATATTCTTGAAAATGTTTTAATTTATGCATCTTATCTGGACCTCTGTAAAAGTAATAACTCTTGTGAAAATTTAACCATAATTATACTTAATGAATAATCATGTGAAAATAATGAAAGGATTATAATATTATTTAGCTTAATTTTTATTATGGCATTAAGAGGGAATGTTGACCATGACAACCTGTAGAATCTGGTCTATATTATCTCACAAGCAAACAGAACAGACCTTGATCAGATGCCTTCTACTGTCTGATCTGAGTCTACTCTGTTTGCAAAGGTGTTAAGAGGTGTATGAGTGAATAAGATACTGTAACAACATGTTTTCATGTTTTCAGCACAATGCAGTAATATTACAGCATCCAACAACATGACTGTTACTCTTTCCACCGATGGGCTCGTTACCATAGTTATGTATCAGTGTGACAATGGTTACTCTTTGAGTGGGGATGCATCAGGTACCTGTAATTCAGACGGGACCTGGACAGTCCAGCAGCCAACATGTGGTTTGTAGTTTTGTATATTCACTCTAACCATGCTACAGACAAATTCATTATCATTTTATAGCTATTAATAACAATCACAATACAACTGAAATGAACATATTGTTGTGCACATGATGTTTTGGTACTGGTGGAAACTGTTGTCAGATCTATTAGCATTTCAACTGTTGTTGTGGTCTAGTTACAGATGATACATGCTTCACTTTAACCCTTTCTTTGTCAAACATTTGTCCTCTGTGGAAATGACACTCTCTGAAGATCTTGGCAGAGTGAGTCAGTGGTTAATTGATAACAAGTTATCATTACATTTAGGCAAGACAGACTCTGTTGTTTTTGGCTCAAAGCATAAACTGAAAGCAAGATCTCATTTGAATATATGTTGTAATGACATACCTATTAAATCAGCATCGTTTGTCAATTATCTTGGTGTAACTATAGATCAACATTTATCTTTTAATGGTATGGCAGAATCAATTATAAAGAAGGCTAATGCCAGGCTTAAGTATCTTTACAGGAAGAAGGATTTTCTTACACAACATACTAAAAAGCTGATTGTTATGGCTCTAATTCAGTGTCATTATGATTATGCTTGTGCTGTTTGGTATAATGGAATATCAAAATCTCTTAAACTTAAATTGAAAACGACACAGAACAAGCTGATTAGATTTATATTCATTCTTGATTCAAAAAGTCATGTTGGGTATCAGCATTTTAAATATCTTGATTGGCTGCCTGTTGACATGAGAGTTGATCAAATTATATTATGCCATGTATACAAAATTAAACACAACCTATCACCTGATTATATGCAGGATTATTTAACATTGCAAAAATCTGTACACTCTTATAATACCAGACTAAAAGAAAGAGGTGGTTTCAGTTTGCCAAAAGTAAAAGGTGCTGCAACAAACTCTTTCTTTTATACTGGATCTAAACTTTGAAACAGCTTACCAGTTGAAATTACTGAGATACACAACTTAACTTCCTTCAAGTCAGCAATCAAGAGGCACTTAATGAGCAATATTTATTCTTAGTATTGTTTATATTTACACAGCATTTTAATGAGCTCGACTGCTTACGATTTTTATAAATTTCGGCAAACAACTTGTTCTACCATGCACTATTATCATTTACTTTACTGGTGCATAACTTGTATTTCTTACGTTTTAAATTAAGGGACTGTGATACAACAATTGTGTACCCATTTTTGTCTGTGACTGTGATAGTATTTATAAATGTAACTGCTTTTGATGCCAATTTTAATATTCTATTTAATAATATGACTTACAATTTAATTCATGTGATATAGCATCCTCTTGTGATAATATTCATATTATAGCTTAAAGCTTCTCTATGTCATGCCACCTGTGATTAAAGGACCACAATGGAAATAAGAGCATGCTCTTTATTGTGTTATCCTTGGTATAGAAAGCATGCCATGGTTTTTTCACTATACATCATTTTACGAATTATTATTTATTATGATGTGATACATGTTTGTGAACCATATTATGTTTTCTGTTTGCCGAAATAAATCTATCTATCTATCTATTCTTTCATACCTTTGCAAACAGAGTAAACCCAGATCCTGTAGAGGCTGTCAGATCAGGGACTACTCTGTTTACTTATAGAGTTTGATAGAGCTGTGTGTTTAGATTCTAAAATAGCTAAAATGTTACAACTTCTTTATTTCCTTATAACTATTTTGCCCATGAATATTCTGTAGGTATTGAAATTTGGACTAAATATAGAACTGGAAATGTATTTGGTATTCAGTTTTCTTAAAACTATTTTGTTCTGATTTCCAGAACAATGTGCTGATTTGTTGGCACCCAGCAATGGAGATGTAGGCTTTACCACTAATGGTACACTAACACGTGCTGACTTCACCTGCGATACTGGCTACACCCTGAATGGTGATACTGAAGCATTATGTCAGGCAGGGGGAACCTGGTCTGCTGACACACCACTCTGTGGTAAGAAGCACTATGAATACTTTCAACTTATCCCTTAATCTTTATGAAAGAAATAATGACATAAATTGGGTTAGCTGAATTTTTATTATAGAATATGAGCACAAGACTTTTTGGCTGTGACAGAAACTGGAATAAAATCTATAAAGTTCCATAATCAAACAGAGCAAACCCTGATAAGATGGCTCCTATAGGAGCCGTCTGATCTGGGTCTACTCTGATTGTCAAGGTAAAGGATTCTAACATTTACTCTTAAGTGTTGGTAAGTACATGTCGTAATCAATTTCTTGAAATTTTAAAGTAATTCAATCTGATAAAATTATATTGAGTTGACACCTAACCCAGTTGAATATTCATGTAAGAAATAATGACAACATGAATATGTATTAGCTGAATTTTTATATTGGTACAGTAAAACCTCTCTGTAACGGCCACTTAAATGTGGTTATTAATTGGTATTATGGGCAAGTGGTTGCTTAAAGCAAGGTGAAATTAAAACAGAACGCTCCTATGGGAGCGTTCTGTTTTTACTTTCACCTTGCTTTAAGCAGCCACCTGCCTTTAACACAAAATACTTGATGTAATTTAGTGGCCGTTATAGAGAGGTTTTACTGTACATGAACACAGTTGGTTTTTTATCTTTGCAGAAACTGTAAAGTCACATCTTTAGTATTAAGCAACCAGAGCAGACAGTGATCAGAAGACTCCTACAGGAGCTGTCTGGTCTGGGTCTACTCTGTTTGAAAAGGTGTGTTTTTGAGGGAAAGGGTTGATAATATTGACGTTTACAGTAATCCATTGACTGAATGATGTGATACTTTCGTTTCCAGATTTCTGCCCAGTTTTAACTGATCCATTCAATGGTCAGGTAGAGACAACTTCCAATGGAACAGTTACCATGGCAACATTTTCATGTTCAACTGGCTACAATATTTCTGGGAGTCCAACTTTAACCTGCGGCATTGGAGGAACATGGAGTGATAGCTTGCCCACTTGTTGTTAGTACTATGTGTGATATGTGTGTGTGTATTGTGTAGAAAGCTATTTTTGTATTGCCATTAACCATTTAATTCATGTAAGAAATAATGACAACATGAATATTAATTTGATTAATTGTTATAATGGCATACGAGGGGTGTTCCATAAATAATGTCATCTGTGCTTTATTTCGCGGAAATCGTGCAATTCATGCACAAAACCACCTCGTGTCGATTGAGTGATCACTGGCTCGTGACACAGGTAAATATCTCGTCCACACGTTCACTTGCCTCGGTACAGTGTACATCGTTTCATAGCCTATTCGTTAGACTATACACAAAATGACAGGAAAACGAGCTGAAAATGTTCTTGGAATTAGGGCCTATATAAAAGGTAGGTCATTACTCGGCATAAAGGCTGTAGATATTCACCGCGACGTGTGTGACATTTATGGGGAGGGCCAAATGTCCCACAGGACTGTTTGTAGGTGGGTAGCTAAATTTAGTGCTGGGCAGCAGCAACTGAAAGATGCTGCTCGCCCAGGTCGTCCTGCAACAACTACGACCAAAGGTAACATAGAAAAAATCCGAAATATCCTCAAAACTGATGCTCGATTCACCGTAAGACAATTGGCTCGAATGACAAACTTGTCGTTAGCAAGAGTTCATGCAATTTTGAAGAAACACCTAAAAGTTAGAAAGATAAATGCAAGATGGATACCCCATTTGTTAACGGATGAGCAAAAGAAGACGCGTGTAACAATGGCAAAAAAACTTCTCAAAATGTACCCAAAATATAGTAAAAAGGCTTTTGATAATATAGTCACTGGTGATGAGACCTGGGTGTATTATTTTGAACCAAAGCGGAAGGTTTCCAACCGAATATGGGCCACTAAAAATGCCAGACGCCCAAGTATTGCCAAACGAATACGAACGGTAAAGAAGGTTTTGTATGCTATTTTTTTCACTAATAAGGGTCCAGCTATTCAAATCCCGGTGCCAAAAGGCAGAACGGTCACAGGCAAGTTCTATAAAAACGTTGTTCTGAGAAAATTGAAGAACTACTACAAAAGTAGCCGCCCCAAAACAGGACTTAAGTATGTCCGACTTTAGCATGATAATGCACCCGCTCACAAGGCACGTATTGTGACTGACGTTTTGGAGTCAGAGAAGGTTACCGTCCTTCCGCACCCTCCGTATTCGCCAGACTTGGCCCCCTGCGACTATTTTCTCTTTCCAAAACTTAAATATCATTTATCTGGAAGGAGATACAATTCGAGAAATGCCCTTGGATCTGCTGTTTATCAGTGTCTGATGGGTGTCCCCATTGAAGAGTATGAAAAATGCTTCCAAAAATGGATTGACCGGCTAAAAAGGTGTATTCTGGCTGGCGGAGAGTATTTTGAAGGGCAGAGCAAATTAAAATGAACAAAAGCACTTCCGCTATATGAGCACCGATGCAAGTGACATTATTTTTGGAACACCCCTCGTATGACAGAGGAAACTGTAGAGTCATATCTATATGATTTTGTATGCAAACAGAACAGACAATGATCAGATGGATATTACAGGAGCCATTTGATCTGGGTCTTCTCTGTTTGCAAAGGTGTAGAAAGGTGTATATATGGAGTAAAAGGATTAAACATTAATGGAAGCTGAGACTAACTAAAAGAAGCTTTAACTCTGTCTGATTTGAAGATGTGTAACACTTAACCCTTTCCCTGTTCTGTATTTTGCCCAAATTTCAATACATACTGCATATTCATTAACGTATAGTTATGAAGAAATATGAAAGGTGGAACATTGTAGACATTTTAGAAAGCAAAGAAAACAGATTTATCAAATTCTATCAGCAAACAGAGCGGACCCTGATCAGACGGCTCCTCTAGGAGTTGTCTGATCTGGGTCTACTCTGTTTGCAAATGCGTGAAAACACGTTTATATGAGGGAAAGGGTTAACCCTTTATTCATGTAACAAATAATGTCATCACTAATATTAAGATCATTATTTTATAATGGTACATAAACATACATTTTATACAGTGTCATAAAACCATGTACTGATATCGTAAGACCAAACACTGATATTTTTTCAGCATATGTCAGCACTGTCATGACAATGGATTCTAAGTCAAAATTATGCCAAAGGCTTATTCTTCTTCAGTGAAGAGGGGTCTAATGTAGGCTGGATTTGAAATAAAACAATGATTGTCTTTTAGATTTGGTCAGTACAGTAAAACCCCTCTAAACCAGATGTTCAGTTTAGTATAAATATCGGTCTTGGAGACAGGTGACAGATTAATGCAGGGTGAAAGTCATGCAGAAAGCTCCTCTAGGAGCTTTCTGCATGACTTTCACCCTGCATTAAACAGACACCTGCTTAAAAGTATCTAAATTCTTCTCTACTAGAATTCCAGTTTAGAGGGGTTTTACATTATCGCCTTTAGATTTGGTATGTACATTTATATGGATTTATAGATCTTGCAAAAGTTATATTGACTGAGCTTTACAACCTCAGTGGATATCGCTCAATAAATCATCACTCAATAAATCCTCCTATTGGCTTCACTAAAATGCAATGATTGTATAATGGCATTTGAGATTGTAAAACCGATTTTAGCAAAATAGGTTTTAAAGTGATTTTGCTTAATGATGGAAACATGTTCTATACTCCTTAACTCGAATGGATATTTGTTTCCTGTACCTCTCCAAGCCTTTGCGAATAGAGAACACCAGATCAGACGGCTCCTATAAGAGCCATCCGATCAGGGTCTGCTCTGCTTATGAAATTATTATAGATGTAGCTCTACAGTTTTGAGCAATACCAAGTAATGTTGTGTATATGTGCCATTATAGAAATTCAGCTAATTGATTGTCATGATGTCATTTTTTCTTGCATGAATATTGAACAGAGAAAGTACAACTTTTGGGTTGTTGTTTTCAGTTTGTGATGTGTTTGTGACACCATCAAATGGAAACATGACGGTAAGTGCTGATGGAACTACAGCAACCTACACCTGTGACCAGGGTTATACCCTCAGTGGAGAAACAGAACACACTTGCTCCAATTCCCCATCAGCTGTTGAATGTGGTGAGTTTAACTTGATACATCAACATACCACAAACATACCTTAACCCTTTCCCTGTTCTATGTTTATTCCAGATTTCAGTACTTCAAGATTATTCAAGAACATAGTTATAACGAAATATGGAAGGAGAAATAAAAGAAAAAGATGTATCATATTCCATAAGCAAACAGAGCAGACCCTGGTCAGACGGCTCCTATAGGAACCTTCCAGAGAACTCTGTCGATAATAAGAGTAGGGCATTGTGCCCGGGTTTCTCTGTTTCCTCTCCTCTCTCTGGGGCATCCAATTAGCCCATAGTGAGCAGAAAGGATGTTAATTAACACAAACAATTTGATATTTATAATATCATGATTTCTTACATGAATGTTCATGCAGTAATGGGAGAAGCGACTACATAGCTTTGCAAACTAGTATATAATCAGATATTAGATATTCTATAAGCAAATAGAGTATACCCTAATTGGACTGCTCCATCTGTTAGATCTAAGGCCGCACTGTTTGCAAAGGTATCAAATGACGTCTCAATGAAGTAATGGGTTAAGTCTTTCCCAGTTCAATAGTCAATGTAACAAATTATGACATCATGAATATTTACTAGAAGAAGTTTTCAAGGATTGTTTATGCCCCCGTCTTTAGGCAACGGGGGACATTAAGTTTTACCCTTGTCTGTATGTATGTAAATCCTTCATTTTCAGTTCTGTGTCAGACCCTAACATCAACTGCTGGTGCCAGTGTATTGCTCTCCAGCAATGGTACGGGAACAACAGCCACATTCAGCTGTGATACAGGCTACAAGATGGCAGGAACGGAAGAGCTTACTTGTCGAACAGATGGATCATGGGATATTGAGCCACCTACATGCGGTATATAAGTCATAGTATTAGATTAGAATCTCTTTAAAGTGAAGATACAGGGGGATATTTAACCATTTACTCCAAAGTCTTCCTTCTTTTCATCTTTCTTCTGTGATGCAGGAAATCGGTCAATTTTTTTCTGAAAAAAATAAATCTATGGAAAAGGAGCATTTACTTACATGATTTTATACCATTGTGATAAAAAGAGCATTTGCTTTATTGGAGCAAATGCTCTATTTCTCACAATGGTTTCAAAAAGTGACTTTTACAGAGACTCAAAAGGGGTCAATATAAGGGAATAGTTTAAACTAATTACACACGCTAATTCCCCAAGTAATTGTTTCTTTACTTGTGTTATTATTTGTTTTCTAGTGGTATGCCAGACATTGGGTTCCCCTACTGGAGGTAGTGTGAGCTTGAGCAGCAATGGCAGGGATACCCAGGCCTCATATACATGTGTGTCCGGTTTTACGCTCCTTGGTCAAGGCACTCTGTCTTGTAAAACAGATGGCACCTGGGACTTTGAGGAACCCATGTGTGGTAATATATGGCCTTGTGCATACATTGGCACTTAGCCCCATTTTGAATTTCTAAATCAATTTAACCCTTTCCTCCATAAATAAGCCTTTCTACGCCTCTGTAATATATTCACTTCTTGAAACCATTGTGATAAATAGAGCATTTGCTCCTATGGAGCAAATGCTCTATTTATCACAATCGTTTCTATACTAAACAATTATAACATTTCCTTTTCTGTAGTAAATACTCCATTTTGGTAGATTCATTCTAAAAGGTTTGATCTAGAAATAGCCTATTGAGGAAAGGGTTAAAACCATTTCTATCAAAGTGCCTTTGCAAAACAGTTCTAATTACGTCATTTGAACTAAATGGATTTGCTTTCCTTTGTATTTTGAACCAACACAATCACTTTCAATATTGTTTCTGCCAAAACATTTATCAAACGTCAATATTTTGTGTCCTTTGCAATGAACCAAGAGCAACAAATTGCAAAGCAACATCTTGTCAAAAAAAATTCTGTTTAATAAATAATAATACTATGGCAGAAACTATTGAATCAGATTTATGTAGCTCAATAAATGAATCAAGCAGCCCCTAGATCAGATGGCACCTGCTGGAGTGATCTGATCTGTGTCTACACTGTTTGAAAAGGTGTCAAACATCCTCTCTATCATGTATTTATCATTGAAGACCCAGATTTAGACATTTATTAGATAGATGCCATTGTAGAGACATTCCACTGTAGTGCAGGTGATTATTTTTTGTCTTTGCTTAGTGTGTGACACACCCTCCACTCCTGACCATGCTACCTTGACAGTATCTGATGATGGTCTTACGGCCTCGTACACATGTGATGTTGGCTTCTCTATGTCTGGTGACTCAGAGCTGCAGTGCTCCATAAATGGCAGTGGATGGCAAGGGGAACAACCAAACTGTGGTATGATTAGACACTTTAACCCATTCCCTCATGGGCTAATTTTAGACCGAGCCTCTTTGAATTTATCTACCGAAAAGGAAAAACTTAGAATTGCATCGTTTTGAAACAATTGCAATGAATAGAATACTTGCTCCATAGGAGGAATGGTTTCAAAAAGATTTTTACAGAGGCGTCAATATGGGGAAATGGGTTAACTCTTAACTCCATATAATGGCAAACATAGTTGACCCAGATCAGACAGCTCCTATAGGAGTTGGTTGCTCAGGGTATTCTCTGTTTGCTGATGGCATAATATAGACCTGATTCTGCAGTTTTGCCTGAGCCAAAATTCCTTTGTTCATATACCACTATAAAATATTTAGTTATTGTCTTTTACATGAATGTTCATGGAGTCAAGGGCTAAAACCTTTGTATATTGTCATCTCATCAAATATTTGATTTTTATACGCCCGTCTTCAGACGGGACGTATTATGTCGTGGCGTTGTCCGTCCGTCCGTCCGTCCGTCTGTCTGTCTGTCTGTCTGTCCGTCCGTCCGTCCGTCCGTGAACTTTTGTTTGTCCGCTCTCTAACTCGAACAAATTGAATCGGATCCTTTTCAAACTTGGTCAGCATGTATATGGCCAAAATGACTCGGCTAAGTTCGATAATCAGCAACATCGCCCTGCACACTTCTGAATTATCTCCCCTTTTTTAATAAATTTTTAACAAAATTCTCTTGTCCGCTCTCTAACTCGAACAAATTGAATCGGATCCTTTTCAAACTTGGTCAGCATGTATATGGCCAAAATGACTCGGCTAAGTTCGATAATCAGCAACATCGCCCTGCACACTTCTGAATTATCTCCCCTTTTTTAATAAATTTTTAACAAAATTCTCTTGTCCGCTCTCTAACTCGAACAAATTGAATCGGATCCTTTTCAAACTTGGTCAGCATGTATATGGCCAAAATGACTCGGCTAAGTTCGATAATCAGCATCATCGCCCTGCACACTTCTGAATTATCTCCCCTTTTTTATTAACTTTTTAACAAATTTTAAACAAAATTCGTTTTTTGTCCGCTCTCTAACTCAAACAAATAAAATCCAATCCTCATCAAACTTAGTCAGCATGTATATAGTCAAAATGACTTGGTCAAGTTCGATACACCTGGAAACGTTCAGTGTATTTTCTATTTTCTTTTAAAAATCTATGTATGAAAAGGGGGGTTACTGCAGGAAAAGTCATTGGACTTGTCACAAAATCAATAGCTGTCTTCCCTGTATGGTGATGAAGCTAAGTATTTAATTTGGTTACAACAGGTCTATATTATATATATAGCTCTACTAGGCAGTTGCCAATGATAGTTTCACATTGTAACAGATTCAATTTCCTATTAAATTGGCTTATCACTGACTTTGCCGACGGGCGTATTTTGCTGCACAGCGGTGCTCTTGTTTATTATGGCCCCTTATGGCCTTTTGTTTTGGCAGAAACTGTAGAATGTCATAGCAAACAGAGCAGAACCTGATCAGACAGCTCCTACGGGAGCGGTCTGATCCGGTTCTATCCTGTTTGCAAGGCATTTATATGAAGGAAAGGGTTGACAAATATATTTTGCCATTTTTCAGTTCCACTGTCATTTATTCAATATATCTTTAATTTATGATTTTAGTGGCGTGTCCAGACATCAGCATTTCCAACAGTGTGAATGTGACTCTGCTCAGTGATGGGATTGTGACGCATGCAGAAATCCTCTGTGACAGTGGCTATTCGCTGTCTGATACCAGTAATATCACATGTCTCTCCAATGGCTCCTGGGACCGAGATTTGCCATCATGTGGTATGAAATTGTGTATCTTATTTTGTCTATGAATTCTACAACTATGCTCTCACCGTTTAAGATTAACTCTTTCCCTGTTGAATATTCATATAAGAAATAATGACATCATGAATATGTATTAGCTGAATTTTATATTGGCATATGTACACAGTAGTTCTTGATATTAGTAGAAACTTTAGAGTCAGATCTTTGATATGTTGACCCTGATCCTACAGGAGCCATCTGATCTGGATCTACACTGTTTGCAAAGGCTTGAATAAATGTTTATATGAGGGTTAATGGACCTTTTCACGCCTTTGCAAAAGAGTAGATTCAGATCGGACGGCTCCTGTAAAAGTAAAAAAAGTACCTAGTTATAGTCTACTTTCAGTCTGAATCACTGCTCAGTCGACTGTACATTTACTCCTGTTTGAGTCTTCTGATCAGTATCTGCTTTGTTTTCTTAACCCTTTCCCTGTTCTGTGTTCATTACAATTTTCAATATCTACTGAATATTCATGGACAAAATATATATCATGAAATACGGAAGGTGGAACATTGTAGCCATTTTAGAAAGTATAGAAATAGATCTATCAAATTCCATTAGCAAACAGAGCAGACCCTGATCAGACTGCTCCTATAGGAGCCGTCTGATCTGGGTCTACTCTGTTTTCAGATGCGTGAAAACACATTTATATGAGGGAAAGGGTTTTCTTAATGGATTTATAGAGATTCTGAGGTCTATTTAAAGGTATAAAAAGGTGTTTATATGAAGGAAAGGGTTAACTATAGGGCAGGCTTCATAAGATGTCATACTTGATATCTCGGGTTGGAGAGAAAATCCTGCGATTTGCTATGAAACTTGTCAATTCTGTATCATTCATTTCACAGTATCATGCCCCAGTTTGACAACCACCAGTGGTTTAGCATATCAGCTGGTCTCTGATGGGATAAGCACAACGGCAGACTTCAGCTGTGCCACAGGCTACTCTATCAATGGTGCCATGCAGGTCCTGTGTACGCGTAATGGCTCCTGGGACATGACACAGCCAATCTGCGGTGAGATGAAATTTCATTGGTTCTCCTTGGGGTCGGAGGGGACAATACAGCCTCCTCTACTTTTACACACCCTGCTACGCTTACACTAATCTACAGATTTCATGAAAGATTGTAGCATTCACTTTAACCCATTCCCTCATATTGAGGCCTTTTGACGCCTCTGTAAAAGTCACATTTTAAACCATTGTGATAAATAGAGCATTGGCTCCTATGGAGCAAATGCGCTATTTATCACAATGGTTTTAAAACTACAATTCTAAATGTGTCATTTTGTCCAGTAAATGCTTCTTTTCAGTAGATTTATTCAAAGAGGTTCGATCTAAAAACTGTCTATGAAGAAATGGGTTAATCAGCAGAATTTTTATTATGGAATGAACATGGACATTTTTTTACCATGGAAACTATATAATCAGATTTTTTATTATTTCATGACCTATAGGAGATATTTGATATGGGTTTACTCTGTTTGCAAAGGCATCAGAGGTCATCTCTTTCTGTTCAACCCTTCCCCTGTTCTATGTTTATTCCGAATTTCAATACCTACTTAATATTCATAGATAAATTAGTTATAATGAAGTATGGAAGGTGGAGCATTGCGGACATTTTAGAAAGTAAAGAAACATATCTATCAAATTCCATTAGCAAACAGAGGAACTATAGGAGCCGTCTGATCTGGGTCTACTCTGTTTGCAGATGCGCGAAAACACATTTATATGAGGGAAAGGGTTAAGTGTTTATAATGAAATAACAATGAAGAAAATATTCCAAAATAGGGAATTAATATAATACATAAATACTTGAAATGCTCTGATCTAATATTTCGACCACTAAGGGCCTTTTTCAAAGATTATCATATCATATTAACATGATAATCTTTGAAAAAGGCCCTTAGTGGTCGAAATATTAGATCAGAGCATTTCAAGTATTTATGTATAATGAAATATGTTTTGATTTCTTTAGTGGCAGCACCTGAGGATGGTGACACAGGCGGTGATGCAGCGACTGGTGCAGCTATCGCCTTTGGTATTCTTTTTGGAATTGCCTTTATTCTGCTCCTACTTCTGGCCTGGAGGTTTTGGAAGCTTAGGGAAAAGCTAAAGGCAGCGAACAAAACCACATTGTACAAATCTGGTGAGTGAGGGAGACATGTAAATGGTCCTTAACACTTTCACTGCTTGAATTTGTGATGTTATGCAAACAGTTGGGATATGGCTGAGCTGAGTTGTCAATTATCCCATCAAGATATAAGCTGTTTGACAATACTTTTTTTCAGAGATATAAAGGAAAAATTAAGCAATCTGCAATTTTTGCAGAAGACATTTACTTACCAGGCACAGCATTAACCCATTCCTTCATCGGCTCTTTTTAGATCCAACCTTTTTGAATAACCAAAAAGAAGCATTTACTAGAGAAAAGGAAAGATTTAGAATTGTGTAGTTTTGAAACCATTGTGATAAATAGAGCATTTGCTCCTAAGGAGCAAATGCTCTATTTATCACAATGGTTTCAGAAAGTGACTTTTACAGAGGTGTCAATATGAGGGAAGGGGTTAACACATGTACCTCATAGATAAGCCTTTGCAAAGAGTTAGACCTAAATTAGATGGCTCCCTTGGGAACCATCTGATCAGGGTCTGCACTGTTTGCTTACAGAATCATATAGATTTTTCTGCCATGACCAAAAATCCATTGGATCACAATGCTATTACAAAAGTGCAGCTAGTTAATATTCTGTCATTATTTCTCACATGAATATTCATGGACAAAGAGTTATGCAGCTGCTTTTCCTCTCTTCAGTCAGAGTTCAAGGTGAAGTGTGTATTTCAACTATAGGTCCTTATTTTGCCACCAAACCCTACATTGACTACTCGTTAGAAATGTCTCCGACAATTTAACCCTTTCCTTCATGTAAACTTTTCCTTCACTTTTTCACTCATTTTTTGCAAACAGAGTAGACCCGGATCAGATAGCTCCTACAGGAGCCGTATGATCCAGGTCTTCTCTGTTTACATAGGTTTAGAATGGTGTATTTATGGAGTAAAGGGTTAATGAATATCCATGCCATCTGATTTTGGGCTACTCTGTAAAGACTTGTCAGGTAAAGGGTTGGAAACTACCTTTGGAGAGTTGCAAACAGAGTATACCTAGACCAGTTCCAGAATGTAGAATTTAGTAGTGGTAAGGCTCTTCCTTGTCAAACGTTTGTTAGCATTTGTTGTATATTTGCAGTCTGACAAATAGTGTGGATCCTGTTAAGACACGTTTCACTAACTTTTGAAAACTGACAATTAAACAGTAAAAATCTATAATCAGAATTCTTGAATTAAAGACAGGTGGCAGCTTAATACGGGATGAAAGTAATGCAGAAAGCTTCCATAGGAGTTTTCTGTGTTATTTTCAATCTACATCATGCACTAACATGCTAAAATTTTAAATCATTTATGCTTCATTATTTATTGCTCCTATTAGAGAGGTTTGACCGTTTGCAAAACCCTTAACCCATTCCCTCCTAATGACACTTTTTGGCCTCTCTTTAAAAGGCACTTTTTGAAACCATTGTGATAAATAGAGCATTTGCTCCAGTGCAGCAAATGCTCTATTTATCACGATGGTTTCCAAACTACACAATTCTGAAATTCTCCTTTTCTATAGTTAATTGCTTCTTTTCAGTAGATTTATTGAAAGAGATTGGGTCTAAAAGTAGCCTAGGAGGGAATGAGTTAATACAGGATGAAAGTAATGCAGAAAGCTCCCATAAGAGTTTTCTGTGTTTTTATCATTGCACATTAAGCACAAACATGCTTTTAAAGATAATGTAGTGGTTCTATTAGAGAGGTGTTACTGTTTGCAAAGTCCTTAACATTGCTTCTATTATTTTTGCAGCTCTTAGACCTTCTGAAGATGGTAGGAAGAGCATAATGTCAATACCGGAGCTTGATGAAATTGTGTTAACCAATGCAAAGGCCCCAATCAGCCATTATCGTCACGTGACCGACATGGGTAGAGCCTCCTCTTCCCTTGCCCCGATGTCCCACAGCAGAAGTGTTATAAGCTCACCTACCAGCATGTCAAGCTCCCCAGCACCTAGGAGTCACTTTGCACATCCCAAGTCTATAACACGACTGTCATCACCCAATCCCTCGTTCTCATTCTCGGATGGTTTGAGTTCAAAATTCTCCTCACCACTCCCACAGCAAATTGTGACTCCAAGATCTGACAGCCCTAGGTCATTTGCTGTCCCCAAAATAAACATTGACACTATGCTGCCAGGAAGACAGTCTCCAGCTAAATCACTTGCCAAGTCACTGGATAAACTGGCTCCACCAAAGACTTCCAGTATGTCAGAAAGGACTCAACCTCCACGTGATGGGAGTCCTCTACCCCAGCAAATATTGACCCCAAGGGACCCACCATTACAAGATGGTAATAGTCCCTATAGTGTTAAAAGAGGTATGAAGAAAAAGAAGGAAATAAATGATACAGGTGCTTCTTCACTGACTATCAACTCAGGCAAGAGACCCAAGCCAAGATCTGTGTCTCCTCATTTTCAGAAAGTAACTGACGGTAGTGTGAAAGACATGGATTGCTAGCAGTTTACCTTTCCCTGTTCAGCATCCATGGAAGAAAATAATGACAATATGAATATTTATTAGCTCAACGGGATTTATTTTTTCTTTGACAACAAAACTGTAGAATCAGATCTATATCATGTCAAAAGCAAACAGAGCAGACCCTGATCAGACAGCTCCTATAGGAGCTGTCTGATCTGGGTCTTCTCTGTTTGCAAATGTGTAGAAAAATGTTTTTGCGGGAAAGGGTTAATAACAACTATTTTCCCACTATGGAATTGCCATTTTTTCATCTGCTGCAAGTCTCAAAATGATTTTTTTCTGCTATTTCTCTTCACTCTTTACACCTTAAATACCCCTTTGCGAACAGAATAGACCCAGATTAGGTCTGCTCAGTTTACTTTTGATATAATGGCCAAAATTTCCTGTGTCTAAGTGCTTTTATAACAAATTAATCTAATCAATATTCATGATATCATGATCAATATTTCTTGCATGAATATTCATGGCGGAAAGGGTTAATCCCTTTCTCTATGAATATTTATGTGAGAAATAATGACATCATAAATATTAATATTTAAATATTAATTAGAACTTTTAAAATGGCATATTAACACAAGAATTTGTTTTACTTTGGCTGAAACTGGAATCAGGTCTGTATTAATGATTTCATAAGCAAACATGGCTCTTACAGGCTTGTAGGTGTCATCTGATCTGGGTCTTCTCTGTTTGCAAAGGCATTTTAACCCTTTCCCTGTTTAACCCTTTCCCTCATGTAAACATGTTTTCACACATCTGCAAACAGAGTAGACCCAGATCAGGAGCCATCTGATCAGGCTCTGCTCTGTTTGCTAATGGAATTTGAAAGCTCTGTCTCTTTACTTTCTAAAATGGCTTCAATGTTCAACCTTCCATGTTGCATTATAATTATTTTGTTCATGAATATTCAGTAGGTATTGAAATTGGAATAAACAAAGAACAGGGAAAGGGTTAATATTCATTGAAGAAACAATTTCTCAAGTTCACAGCTTAATGCAGGTCTAAAGTAATGCTGAAAGCTCTTGCATTAAGCTGTCCCATGTTTCTAGATTCATGTATAATTATATAGCGATACATTTTAAAACAATTCAGTATTGAAAATTTAGGAAGAACCTAACTTACTTCAAGTTATCCCGAAATCGAGTTACCCAAGTTTGAGATATTGAAGTTCAACAGAATTTCCATTGCAACAGCCTTTTCACAGATAAGAAGAAGAAAATCCTATCTTTATTTGAATTCACACTGCTTGAAGTCTTGATCCATACTGATTTCTTAATCCTTTCCTCCCCACAAATGCCTTTGCAAACACAGTACACCTAGATCAGAAGGCTAATTTCATAAGAAAACGGAGCAGCCCTTTGCAAACAAGAGTAGATCCAGATCAGACAGCTCCTGTAGGAGTCGTCTGATCAGGGTCTGCACTATCTGCTTATGAAATAGCATAGATCTGATTCTACAGTTTTCCAAATGCTATTAAAACCAAATATCTAATTAAAAGGGCCGTCACACTATGACGTTCTAGTCAATGTTCTCTGAACATTTCCATCGTTCAATTCTTTAGCGTTCTAGAATGAGGATGACACATCTGGCGTGTGATTAACGTGTGCCTAAAGCATGACTAGCGTGTGTCTAACGCGCGAGAAGCCTGTAACAGCGACCAAGTAAGATATCCCCCTGAAAACCATTAGTGTGTACTAACGTGCCACTGGCGCACGACGAACGATTTGTCAATGTTAGACCAGCGTGTTGAGCGTGTGAATAAGAGAGAATAGTGTTTTAACGTTCATTTGACTTAGTCACACGCTGCGTGTGCTAGGGGACCATTCAGCTTTCGTTGACAGGTCGCCATTGAGTCGTTCACTGCAAAGCAAATGATTAGTAACAACCAAGTAACGCTAGAGTAACAACTAACGATATCCGAACATGTGCAACACTCATCAAACATTAGTAAAACGTTCCTTGAATGTTCTTAAACGTTCTTCAGCGTTTAAAATTAAACGTTGAAGAACGGTGGTCTAAGTGACAACTTTTGTGCATGTTCAAAATTGATAGTTTTTATTTCGGATGATTTGCTTTAAATGTCTTTCACAGTATGAAATGAATGAACTTTATATGCTTATTTATTTTATAGTATAAAAATGAAATCATGTTGATTGTTTATTTATTTTATAGTATAAAAATGAAATCATGTTGATTGTTTATTTTGTTTATTTGTATTGGGGTTTTACGTCACTTTAACCCTTTCCTTCATGGGCTATTTTTAGACACAACCTCATTGAATAAGTGTACCGAAAAGGAGCAATTATTAACAAAAGGGTACATGTTAGAATTGTGTAGTTTTTAACCCATTGTGATTAATAGAGCATTTGCTCCTATGGAGCAAATGCTCTATTTATCACAATGGTTTTAAAAAGTTGTAAAAGAAGGGTCATAAGGCATCAATATGAGGGAATGGGTTAACATCTGATCTGGGTCTACTCTGTTTGCAAATATGTGAAAAGGCGTTTATATGAGGGAAAGGGTTTGCAGAATTTCAGTCCTATCAACATATGCAGCTAATTACAGGTAGAGAAAGACCCGACATGCTTTTCTATGCACGGAACAAATTGCATTGTTTCGTGTACAGAATGCCTGGATAGAGCCACTAACCTACTGCAAGCCAGCTGGATGGCTTCCTCATGTTGATTATATTTGGATGTTAATCCTTTACTCCATAGATACACCTTTCTATGCCTTTGCAAATAGAGTAAACCCAGATCTGCTCTGTTTGCTTATGAAATAAAACGGATCTGATTCTACAGTTTCTGCATTGGCAAAAATTTGACGTTAATTTGCCACTTAAAAAAAAAGATCTAATTGATTTTCATGATGTCATCATTTCTGACATGCATATTCATAGAGTGAAGGATTAAATCCAATGAAAACATTCACTGATTCTTTTATGAACTTTTAGGGAGAATAACAATCAAACATTTTAGTGTTTCACCCCATTAACCTTTGATCTCATGAATATTCATTTAACCCTTCGCTTGCTATTCACGTCAATATACGTACCTGTAAATAGTGAAGACCCAGATGAGACAGCTCCTGCAGGAGCTGTCTCATCTGGGTCTGCACTATTTACAAGTTGATTGTGCAACCAGTGCACTCCACAGCAGTGATTGCACAGCGAAATACTTGTACACAGTGAATATATATGTAATTATACAACAGGACATGGGTAAAGAAGAAGACATGTATTGTAAAATTCAGCAAGAGAAGGGTTAAGAAATAACTACATCATAAGCCTATTTTTAGACCCAACATCTTTGAATAAAATCTACCAAAAAGGAACATTTACAAGAGAAAAGGTTTTTTTTAGAATTGTGTAGTTTTTGAAACCATTGTGATAAATAGAGCAAATGCTTTATATATTGCAAGGTTTCAAAAAGTGTCTTTTAGAAAGGCGTCAATGAGGGAATGGGTTACTGGAGAAATGAAAGTTATATCATTACAAAATATATTATTTTTCCAATCACATGATCTATACAGCATAATTCTACAGTAAATGGTTTGAACATAACACATAAAATTCATCTGCCTTCCTTCACCTCTAGCAAGGTACGGTATGATAAATACAATGTCACAACGCTCAACCCGTATCTGTCTTGGTACCCAATGCAAACTAACTTTACACATGTGCAAGTCTTCCTTAAGAATTTTGTGTACTGTGAATGGAGTGATATCAAGATCCTCAGATATAGCTCTAACAGTTAACCCATTACCTAATTGGCTATTTTTAGACCCAGTCGGTTTGAACAGATCTACCGAAAAGGATCATTTATTACACAAAAAGGGATTTTAGAAATGTGTAGTTTAGAAACCATTGTGATAAAAAAAGCATTTGCTCCTTAGGAGCAAATGCTCTATTTATCACAATGGTTTCAAAAAGTGACTTTTACAGAGGCGTCAATATGAGGGAATGGGTTAACCATCTCTATCTGCATAAAGCATATCTTTAATTTTAGTTATGATGGTGAGCATCTACATCATCTTCAACCGAAGTCTGTCCCTTGCTGCAAACAAGTTTACTCTGCACATGATAGCTAGGTGGTTTAATCCTCAAATGGATTTGACCATCTGATGTTTCAAACTCTATACTCATTGCATGCATCTGTGTAGGATGGAGGTGCTGAAAGAGAACAGTATTTGAACAACATTACAAGTTTAAGTAAAGAAGAATTGAGAACTTCTTATTAATAGGCAGGTGGCTGCTTAATGAATGGTGAAAATCTGTGTCTGCTATGTTTACTTATTGAATAACCCTTTATGTTATGAACTTCTATACAAGGACTTCATGAATATCAATCAGATTAATTTTTATTATTGCATAATAATCGAGGGCTTGGCGCAAAACTATTCTAACTCCTTCACTTTGTGAAGGAGTTAGAATAGTTTTGCACCAAGCCCTCAAATATGAACATGGGGTATTTTTACACTTCCAGATACTGGGGATACATATCTATATTATACCATAAACAAATAGAGCAGAGCCTGATCAGACATCTGTAGAAGATATCTGATCTGGGTCTGCACTGCTTGGAAAGGCAAACCGAACAGACCTTGATCAGACAGTTTCCATAGGAGCCATCTGATCTCGGTCTACTGTTTGCAAAGGCATAGAAAGGTGTATTATGGACTAAGGACTAAAAGAATGAAAAATGATTAAACACTTGAAACAGGGTCAATATATTAGAACAGAGCTTGGTATCTTTTACATAGTATTTCATTTCCCTCTCTGAATTTTTTTTTATATGTACAGAGCTTTAGAACAGAGACATATTTAGAATATTTACATGTAACAGTAGAGCTTCAAAATCTTGAAATTCAAAAGCCCATACAAATTATTTCGAGATAACAGAAGTTCAAGTCATCCAATTTCTAATCTGGACAATACGTTCACAGCTTAATGGAGCTTGTAGGAGTTTTCAGCATTACTTTCAACCTGCATTAAGCTGTTTCATGTGTTTCTAGATTAGAGCAATTCTGTATTGTAAATTTAGGAAGGAGTTAACTTTTAGTTTGAGTTGTCCTGAAGTTTGAGTTGTCCGAGTGAGATATTACGGTTTATATTTCTCCAACAAATCCTATCTTGCCTCACTGAGGCGATTCTTTAACCCATTACCTCATAGGCTATTTTTAGATCCAACCTCTTTGAATAAATCTACCGAAAAGGAGCATTAACTAGAGAAAAGGAAAAAATTTAGAATTTTGTAGTTTTGAAACCATTGTTATAAATAGAGCATTTGCTCCTAAGGAGCAAATGCTCTATTTATCACAATGGTTTCAAAAGTGACTTTTACAGAGGCGCAGAAAGGCGTATTTATGGAGGAAAGGGTTAAAGTACATGTAGCAGCAAGATAGGTTTGGCTTAGAAATAAGAGGTTTTGAGATTTTGATAGATCTCAGTTTGCATCTTATTTACAGCCTTGTACATAATTTGTATTGATTCAAGCCTGTAATACAGTTATTTACTTACGCATGTCCTTGTTTACTGGCATAGCTATGGAATATGGCTGCTGAGTTATCACTTCAAACTGTGGCATTGGTGTGTATTGATGAATCGCAGATTGGAGCGGAACTGTGCCAATAATGATATCCAGTGGAATTCTTAATTTATGCCAAGCACTGTTCACAAGCAAAGAAAGCTGAAACGATATAATTGCGTATGAAACGGTATCGTCGGCTGACATGATAGCTAACACGATTCAACATGCTTGCTGACATTGCCTAATGATATGTCAGCAAGCTAATATTTTCAACACTTTTACAAGGTCAGCATCTTGCAAACATGCTTTCTGGCATTGTTCATAATTATGCTTGCTGATAACACAAAACATGTCTGATGACATTGCCAATATGATTGATGATAATGCCAACATACTTTCTGACTTCGCAATCATGCTTAACATGCTTTCAAACATGCTCATGTGGCCGAGTGGTTATGGTCTTTGACTGACAATCGCTTTACCCCTCACCGCTGTGGATTCGAATCCCTGTCTGGTTATTTGGATTTTTCATGTGAGGAAGCCTTCCAGCTGGCTTGCGGTAGGTTGGTGGTTCTACTTGGATGTTCTTCTATGCATGAAACAATACAGTTTGTTCCGTGGACAGAAGAACCTCTGTGGCATTCCTCCACCTGAAAATAGCTGGATGCAGTGATATGACTGAAATACTGTTAAATATGACAATGTTCTGTTAGCCAGTGGAATTTGATAGATCTGTTGCTTTCGTTTCTAAAATGGCTACAATGTTCAGCCTTCCATATTTCATTATACATGTAACTATCTTGGTCACGAATATTCAGTAGGTATTTTCACGCATTTGCAAACAGAGTAGACCCAGGATCAGACGGCTCCTCTATCAGGGTCTACTCTGTTTGCTAATAGAATTTGAAATATCCGTTTCTTTGCTTTCTAAATTGTCTACAATGTTCCACCTTTCATATTTATTTATAACTATTTTGTTAATGAATATTCAGTAGGTATTGAAATTTGGGCTAAATATATAACAGGGAAAGGGTTAAAGTTGGAATAAACAGAACGGGGAAATTGGTTACGCCTTCCTTCTCTGTATTCATATCTTACCTGAATCTGGTAACTAATATCAATAATGCCACATCCAGGTAGGAATGACGCTGGCACGTTAGGGACCACCAGTCTCTCTCCCGTGAAGACATCACTGCCCCCTGGGCTGATGGCTCCACGCGTTACCCTGGTACACTCTTTAGACACATCTTTGGTATGGTTCCCTTTTTTTACATTCATGGTAGCTGTCTATTAAAATATAAGCATTGCTTGTTTAACCAGTTACCTTTTCACGCCTTTGCACACAGAGTAGATCTAGATCTGAATATTGATATAGCCATTTCCCTGTTCTGTGTTCATTTCAAATTTCAATATTCACTGAATCCTCTTGGACAAAATAGTAATAATGAAATATTGCGGGTGGAATATTGTAGTTATTTTTGAAAGTAAAGAACCAGACCTATCAAATTCTATTAGCAAACAGAGCAGACCCTGATCAGATGGCTCCTATAGGAGCTGGGTCTACTCTGTTTGCCAATGTGTGAAAAGGCGTTTATATGAAGGAAAGGGATAGTTAGCATGCACTGTACATGGAAATATCTACATGTATATTTGTTAAATTGTTGCTTGATATGTTCCATTCATTGATCAATTTATCAAGTTTAATCCTATTACCGATGTTTTATCTATAAAATGTCGGGGTCTGCTCTGTTTGCTTACAATATATAATAGATAATAGATAGGACTCTACAACCATAAAAATGTGATCCTACAGTTTCTACAATGACCAAACATTACTGTGTTTATAATATCGAGGGCTTGGTGCAAAACTATTCTAACTCCTTCACAAAGTGAAGGAGTTAGAATAGTTTTGCACCAAGCCCTCGAATTATGCAATTACATGTATAAAGATTAATCTAACCGTATAATCGCACCTGTATTATTTTCTTACAGAGCGGACCCTGATCAGACCACTCCTACAGCAGCCATCTGATCTGTGTCTATCCTGTTTGCAAAGGTGTAGAAAAGCCTTATGGAGTAAAGGGATCTAATGTGTAATCAAATCAACAGAAGACCTTTACCATTCCCTCATATTGACACCTCAGTAAGTCACTTTTTTATGGCCCTGATATCAATCACCAGACTTTCAGAGGAGAAGATTTTCAAAGTTTTCACTATATATTTCTATAGAAAACTGGCCACCCCTGAGACCGGGCCAATTTTAACCCCAGGGGCATAATTTATAAAACTTTTGTAGAGGAATTGAACATTTTCATTATAATATTATATGTTTCTATTGAAAACTGGCCACCTCTGGGGCATGGCCAACTCTGATATACCGACATCAGGCGATCACAAAAGCTCACCCTGAGCACTTTGTGCTCTGGTGAGCTAAAAAAGCGTATGCTCCATTGGAGAAAATGCTCTATTTATCATAATGACTTCAAAACTACATAATGCTGAGTTTTTCCTTTTCTGTAGTAAATGTTCCTTTTTGATAGATTTATTCAAAGAGGTTGGATCTAAAAATAGTCTATGAGGTAATGAGTAAAAGGATTATGATTATGTAGTATTTCGTTTTATTCATATTTTTATTTTTTTTATTTAAAAGTACAAATGTATATGAAATTTGAACCTTACTTTAGAGACCTACAGTAACCTAGTTGGTACAAGCAATATAGTGGTCTTACCATTATCAGCACTATCTGTGAGAATTCCACACCCTGTCCTGATCCTTCGTTTATTTCAGCAGTGCACAAGATCGCTTCCCCTGGTACATAGCCTTTTTTGTCAATTGAAAAGAATGCATTGACTGGACCACTTTCACAACAGCAACAACAAAGTGTTTTTGAGGCACTGCCTTGGACCGGGTCCTAGTATCAACACACAGGATACATAGATGTAGTACAGAGTCCTATAATCAACACACGGAATTCATAGATTCAGTACAGGGTCCTAGTGTCAACACAAATGATACATAGATGTAGTACAGGGTCCTTGTATCAACATACAGGATACATAGATGTATTAAAGAGTCCTATAATCAACACACTGGATACATAGATGCAGTACAGGGTCCTAGTGTCAACACAAATGATACATAGATGTAGTACAGGGTCCTCGTATCAACACCCAAGATACATAGATGTAAAACAGGATCCTAGTATTAACACATGATACATAGATGTAGTACAGGGTCCTCGTATCAACACATATGATACATAGATGTAATGCAGTATCCTAGTATTAACACACATGATAGATAGTTAATAGTAGTAGTACAGGGTCCTAGTACCAACACACAGTATACTAAGATATAATACAGAATCCAAAAATCAGATAATTAATATTCCTGATCTCATCATTTCTTACATGAATATTCAACAGGGAAAGGATAACATGTGGTCAGTGTTAACCCTTAACCTGTTCAATAATCGTAAAATTAATGACATAATGAATATTAGTTTGATTATTTCTTAACCTTAGCCTGCTGCGGACGGGTGAGTGATTACATTTGCATACAGTTTGGATCCTGATGAGACTGACAGTGCTGTTGAAAAGAATTGCAAAATAAATCAACTGTGACGACTGAAATCGATGACTTTTCTTCCAACAAATTTTGCTCAGCAGGCTAAAGGTTAAAACAGCATATAAACACAGGGAATTTTGGCTAAGACAGAAACTGTAGAATCAGATTTACATGTATATTATACCATAAACAAATATAGCCGACCCTGATCAGACAGCTCATACAGAAGCCGTTTGATCGGGGTCTTGTCTGTTAGCAAATGTGTAAAAATACATTTACAGTTGAACTTCGATAACTCGAACTTCAGGGGACCATACAAATTAGTTCGAGATAACAGGAGTTCGAGTAATCTGATTTCTTATCTGAACGATTTATCAAGGCCGCGGCTTAATACAGGTCTAAAGTAATGTTGAAAGCTCATGTAGGAGCTTTCAGCATTACTTTAGACATGTATTAAGCTGTCACATGTGTTTCTAGATATCTGTAGCGATACATTTTAGAGCAATTCTGTATTGTAAGTTTTGTAAGATCTGAATGAACTTTTTGTTCGAGTTATCCCAAAGTTCGAGATATTGAAGTATATAACTGTATATAAAAGTAAAGAGTAAACTTACTGATGCTCCTTGGACTGTATTTAAGTCCAGATATGAACCAACAGTGAAGTAAACTTTCTTGGTTCCTTTCTCCGTAAACTGTTTGTAGATCTTTGCATCAACCCAGTAACACACATAACAGTCTTTACTGTACTCAAAGGATCCAGGGATATCAGTGGGCAAAACAAATTGGAACGGAAAGATATGGAGACCCTTTTCAAGTTCATGTCTGTCTGCATGTAAATGTTCCGGTGCTGAAAAGATACACATAAAAGTGTATATTTGTAAAATATTTGGCAATAATTTTTGTCTAAATTTCTGACATTGATAAAAAAAATTGCGTACTCAAATACTAAAGTCATTTCACCACCAAACCCTATATTGTCACTCTGAGTGGTCACAACGTAGGGTTTGGTTGAGAAATAAAGGAGTTATTCTTGAAAATGTTTAATTTACAAATCTTATCGGGGCCGCAGATTATCCCTTTCCATCATATTGGCGCCTCTGTAAACGTCACTTTCTGAAACCATTGTGATAAATAGAGCATTTGCTCCATAGGAGCAAATGCTCTGTTTATCACAATGGTTTCAAAATTCTGAATGTTTTCCTTTTCTCTAGTTAATGCTCCTTTTCGGTAGATTTATTCAAAGAGATTGTATCTAAAAATAGCCTATGAGGTAATGGATTAATGCCTTTACTTTTCCGACCTCTGGACAACTATAATGCATTGGATGAAAAATGAAAATAGTTATGCCACGTACATGAACATGACTCCAATTGTAATTATCCATACACCAAAAAATCATGTCGAATGAAATATCAAATGCTGTTGAGTAGATAAATTAAACGTTTCTCTTTTGAATAATCATGAAAAAATAATGACACCATGGATATCTATTAATTGAACTTTTATAACGTCATCTGTACAAAATTCAGTAAATAAATATTCATGATGTCATTATTTCTTGCCTTAATATTCATGGAGCAAAGGGTTAACCAACGTGAAAAATAACGCACGAAGAACATAGTACAGACTATGATAGGAGCCATCTGGTCAGGGTGTGTTCTGTTTGCTAAGGGGATTTTGAAATTATCTGTTTCTTTACTGCCTAAAATGGCTCCGATTTTCCACCTTCCATATTTCGTTATAACTACAGTAAAACCCCGCTAATGCAACCACTTAATGAATAAACATGGCTGTCTTTATAAGCAGGTGGTTGCTTAATGCAGGACTAAAGTAATGCAGAAAGCTCCTCTATGAGCTTTCTGCATTACTTTTGTCCTGCATTAAGCTACCACCTGCAAGTAGCACCCAGAATTATACCTCTTTTAGGTGGTCGTATTAGCGGGGGTTTACTGTATTTGTCCTTGAATGTTGAATGTTTAATAGTTATCAGAATTTGGAATAAACATAGAACAGGGAAAGGGATAATAGTTGACTTAACTCATGATCTCCTACTGACGCCTTATTGCGCCTATGAAAACTTTATTTTGTGAAACCATTGTGATAAATAGAACATTTGCTCCATGGGAGCAAATGCTCTATTTATCACAATGTTTTCAAAACTCCACAATTCTAAAATATTCCTTTTCTATAGTCAATGCTCCTTTTCGGTAGATTTATTCAAAGAGGCTTGGTCTAAAAATAGTCTAGTGGAGAATGAGTTAAATTAAATGTTCATGGTGTCATTATTTCCATTATAAATATTCATAGAGTAAAGGGTTAATATGCTATTTTAAAGTTCATTTGATATTCATGTTGTCATTATTTCTTATGTAACATGATGAAAAGGTTGTGACTCAACTGGGACTCAAACCCAGGGCATTTGGCTTACCATGTCAACACTACCGACTGAGCTACCACAATCTCTACCCAGCTACACACACCCCTTCTACTCAAGAATTCGTCCCGAATCCCACTCAATGAATACTCCACGAATTTCTTACAATATTACAATTTTTTATGCCCCCAAAGGCGGGCATATAGTAATCGCATTGTCCGTCCTTCCGTCTGTCCGTCCGTCCGTCTGTCCGTCCGTCCGTCTGTCCTTCCGTCCCAAATTCGTATCCGGTCTGTAACTTCTTCATCTATCAATGGATTTGAATATAACTTGCCACAAATGTTCACCAGACAGAGACGGTGTGTCGCGTTCAACTCCCTGGTCCATGGGTCAAAGGTCAAGGTCACAGGGTACAATTACTTTGTCACAAATTTCGTGTCCGGTCTGTAACTTCTTCATCTATCAATGGATTTCAATATAACTTCCCACAAATGTTCACCACACAAAGACGATGTGTCGCGTTCAACTCCCAGGTCCATGGGTCAAAGGTCAAGGTCACAGGGTACAATTACTTTGTCACAAATTTCGTGTCCGGTCTGTAACTTCTTTATCTATCAATGGATTTCAATATAACTTGGCACAAATGTTCACCACACAAAGACGATGTGTCGCTTTCAACTCCCAGGTCCATAGGTCAAAGGTCAAGGTCACAGGGTACAATTACTTTGTCACAAATTTCGTGTCCGGTTTGTAACTTCTTTATATATCAATGGATTTCAATATGATTTGGCACAAATGTTCACCAGACAAAGATGATTTGTCGCTTTCAACTCCCTGGTCCATGGGTCAAAGGTTAAGGTCACAGGGTACAATTAGTTTGTCACAAATTTCGTGTCCGGTCTGTAACTTCTTTATCTATAAATGGATTTCAATATAACTTGGCACAGATGTTCACCAGACAAAGACGATGTGTCGCGTTCAGCTCCCTGGTCCATATGTCAAAGGTCAAGGTCACAGGGTACAATTACTTGTTTATCTGTGAATGGATTTCAAAGGAACCTGGCACAAATGTTCACCACACAAAGACGATGTGTCAACTCCCTGGTCCATGGGTCAAAGGTCAAGGTCACATTGTACAATTTTTGGGGGCATTTGTCACGTGACTGTGACATCTCTTGTTTTATATATAAATCAACCTGTGGGTTATTTATATTACATTAGGCGCCATATGAAACATGGTGAAAAAGATGGGATTCGAACCCAGAGCATTTGGATTATCATGCCAACGCTCTACCGACTGAGCTACCAAGCCTCGCAATCTAAAGCCTGTCAAACGTTTCACCACAATCTATACCCGGCTACACTTATATGAATATTCATAGAGGAAAGGGTTAACACTTTACCTGTTGATTATTCATGTAAGGAATTATGACATCATGAATATTTATTAGCTTGTATTTAAGACACCTGCATAACATAAACTTTTCAAGGATTTTTTTTGCTTTGACAAAAATTGTAGAATCAGATCTATATCATAATTTTTATGAAAAGCAAACAGAGCAGACCCTGATCAGACAGCCCCTACAGGAGTCATCTGATCTGCGTCTGCTCTGTTTGCCGGTGTGCGAAAATACGTTTATATGAAGGCAAGGGATAATAAAGCCTACCATTCCCAAACACCGTCAGAGTTGCCCCAATGTAATATTCTTTCTCCTTGTACCAAACGTCATTATCTCCATTCCACGCTACCTTGCCTTTCCCCTCACATCTAACATGGATACCTGAAATTGACCATACAAAAGGGAAGACAGTCTTACAGGGAGCGCCACCCACAAAGGGGCATTTGATAGACCAAGTTCTTTAGTTTCCAAAATGACTACAATTTTCCACATTTCATTATAAGTATTTTGTCCATGAATATGCAGTAGGTTTTTAAATTTGGACTAAACATAGAACTAGGAAAGGTTAGATTTATTGTAACTTATATTGAGATGTAGCATTGATATAACATTATGAAGAGCAACATTATGAAGATAATTTTATAGACATATTTATCATCATCCATTAACATTATCAGCACGACGTTTTGTAGTCCAGTGCCGTAGACTGTGCGTCGGTCTATCCTGTGTGGAACTTGTGAACTATACTTGTATAAATATATGCCTGTGTGGCATATCACTGTGTAATACAGAATACTGTGTGGGTTATTAAGTGCTAAACATTTACCTGTGTGGTGTGAAACAGTTATGTTTTCAAGTAGCTGTATATACTAAGTGTAAAGAGATTTATGGAACATGTACGGCATGTTAAGTTGTTAGCCCTTTACTCCATAAATACGCCTTTCTATGCCTTTCTGTAGGAGCCCTCTGATCAGGGTCTACTCTGTTTGCTTATGATATAGATATGATTCTAAGTTCCTGTCATTGCCAAACATTCCTGTGCCCATGTGCTATTATAACAAATTAATATAATTAATATTCATGACATCATTATTTCTTACATGGATATTAATGGAGGAACGGGTTAAGTAATACGAGAATCTTGTAAGCCTGTGTGGTTCAGAGTACAGTAGAACCCCATTAATGCGACCACTTAATGAAAAAAACATATCTGCCTTTATAAGCAGGTGGTTGCTTAATGCAGGACAAAAGTAATGCAGAAAGCTCCTCTAGGAGCTTTCTGCATTACTTTTGTCCTGCATTAAGCTACCACCTGCATGCATCTAACACCCAGCATTATACCTCTTTTCGGTGGTCGCATTAGCGGGGTTTTACTGTACTTTGAAATATAACTTAGGTTGAACATTATCATGTGTATAAATTCATCATATTATTGTATAGGATAGTAAGTTTAAGCAATTAAGTCTTTTACGTAAATTTGACATGTGCGTGAAATTGAATACATGTTTATTCATACCGAGACATGTACGTATACATATATGTATATGTATTTATCTATGATTCATATTGCTCTCGAACACACGGTATGCATTCAAATCCATACATGGTATGTTTATGAATATTTATAGAAGTGTTCATAGACACTTTCTCTGAGCTGAAATTGTATTTATTTTTAGCTCACCAGAGCACAAAGTGCTCAGGGTGAGCTTTTGTGATCGCCTGATGTCCGTCGTCTGTCGGCGTTTGTCGTGCGTCGTGCGTCGTGTGTCGTGCGTCGTCAACAATTTGAACTTTAAAAGTCTTCTCCTCTGAATCTACAGGGTTCTCAGCTTTCATCTTTGGCACATAGCATCACCTATAGGTCCTCTACAAAAGTTATATAAATTATGTCCCTGGAGTCAAAATTGGCCCCGCCACGGTCCCAGGGGTGGCCAGTTTTTTCTAGCTGACTGTTGTTTTCTGTACAAGTAGCAGAATGCTGGGCTCACTTAGGTTAGGCATGGGGAAAACTTCAAAAATCTTCTTGTCAAAAACTACATGTCACAGAGCTTAGATATTTGGTGTATAGATTTACTTAGTATACCTTATTGACATTGGTAAATATCATAGTTCTGAGGTTAAAATTGGCCCTGACCTGTTGGTTATACTTTAAAATATTATTTTACACTATAAAGGTTCCTCTGAACTAGAGGGATTGAGGTCACTCCATCTGTGTTGCATAATCACTGAATAGGTCAAGTTCCTGGTCAAAATTCTATCATGTTGTCTGCTTCAGAATTAGTCTCTGTTTGTTCACAGTTTCAACTCATTCCCTCATAGGATATTTTCAGAATCTGCCTCGTGAAAAATTTCAGAATTGTGTAGATTTGAAACCATTGTGATAAATAGAGCATTTACTCCTATGGAGAAAATGCTCTATTTATCACAATGGTTTCATAAAGTGACTATTATACCTCTTTGAATAAATCTACTGATAAGGAGCATTAATTAGAGAAAAGGAAAATTTCAGAATTGTGTAGATTTGAAACCATGGTGATAAATAGAGCATTTAAGCCTATGGAGCAAATGTTCTATTTATCACAAAGGCTTTTTTCAGATCCTACCTCTTTGAATAAATCTACTGATAAGGAGCATTAATTATAGAAAAGGAAAATTTCAGAATTGTGTAGATTTGACACCATTGTGAAAAATAGAACATTTACTCCTATGGAGCTTTTGCTCTATTTATCACAATGGTTAGCAAATGCTCTATTTATCACAAAGGCTTTTTTCAGATCCTACCTCTTTGAATAAATCTACTGATAAGGAAAATTTCAGAATTGTATAGATTTCAAACCATTGTGATAAATAGAGCATTTGCTCTATAGGAGTAAATTAACTCATATACAAACCACATATAAAGTTACATACCGGTCTGTGTCAGATCAGAATCCAAACTGTGTGCTAATTTTGGTCAAGTCATGCTAAGCAGTGATAGGGTTGTCATCTGTTAGAAATGTTGTCTGCTTATTCAAAGAGGTAAATCTGGGTCTACTCTATTTTGCAAATGCGTGAAAACATGTTTATATGAGGAAAAGGGTTAATTAGAGAAAAGGAAAATTTCAGAATTGTTCAGATTTGAAACCATTGTGATAAATAGTGCATTTACTCCTATGGAGCAAATGCTCTATTTATCACAAAGGCAAATGCTCTATTTATCACAAAGGCCTTTTTCAGATCCTACCTCTTTGAATAAATCTACTGATAAGGAGCATTAATTAGAGAAGATGAAAATTTCAGAATTGTGTAGATTTAAAACCATTGTGATCAATAGAGCATTTGCTGCATAGGAGTAAATTAACTCATATACAAACCACATATAAAGTTACATACCGGTCTGTGTCAGATCTGAGTTCAAACTGTGTGCTAATTTTGGTTAAGTCCTGCTAAGCTGTGATAGGGTTGTCATCTGTTAGAAATGTTGTCTGCTTATTCAAAGAGGTAAATCTGGGTCTACTCTGTTTGCAAATGCGTGAAAACATGTTTATATGAGGAAAAGGGTTAATTAGAGAAAAGGAAAATTTCAGAATTGTGTAGATTTGAAACCATTGTGATAAATAGTGCATTTACTCTTATGGAGCAAATGCTCTATTTATCACTAAGGCAAATGCTCTATTTATCACAATGGTTATTATCACCAGTTATTGTTAACAAGTTTTACTTTTCCATTTCCATAACAATTCCGTTTGTATAAATTGTTGAAATCGCGATTTTTATACAATTTCTGCTTTGAAACAATCATCAGTACTCTAATTCTGAAGGGGTTCGAAACGTTCAGGTGTGAACTGGTTTTGTTACGAAACGTGCTCTACAAGAGTTGTCGTTCGTTTCTAAATACGCAATATATCAAGGAGTTGTTAGGTTATGCGTAGTAATATGTAATGGAAAATGAAACTTTTCCACATATTTTTTGTGCGATATATTATGCTTTCCAAGTTAACGGTCGGTAAACGTTCGGTATTGGACTTAGAAAATATTTATAATAAAGCAAATCATCCCAGAAAGCTTGCCATTATAATTAAACAGAGAAAGGGTCAAATAACACCCCACAAAACAGGTGTCCAGTTTT